>OX438784.1:3594212-4020212 GCA_949316455.1 Acleris holmiana
AGTACAAGTAACTGCCAGCCCTGCGGAGTGGGCGAAGTCAGTAAAGCTCATGGCGGGCGAAATAATACATACTCTCGCGGCGCAGATTTAAGCTGCATTTTGCCTCGTTAGGGGCGCCCCCACTATCGATCGCAGAAATGTAACCAAGGTCACTTCCGGCCGTGCACTTGTTTTATTATCGTTAACGCGTTCTGTTTAGGTTTAAATTCGCATGTTTGCTGTCACGGAGTGTCGCTTCTGTACTTGTACTATTACTTATTCTGTGGCCTCACGTTACCACAGAATAAGTAATAGTACAAGACGTTACTAGGGTTCGAACCCGAGACTGCTAGCTTCGTAGGCAGGGTCACTACTAACTAGGCTAACCACGTCGTTGATCGCTAGCCCAACATTTCATTAATAAAAAAAAACAATTTGGCCATTGAGCTTCACTTGAACAAAAGCCATTTCTAACAGTCCCTATTTTTAACGACATTGACGCCATGAAGCGCGTATTTTCTATGCGTTTAGAGAGCTGAGCACTGAACACTATTATTACTTTAAAACGTTCCCTGCCACAATAAAGTATTTGTACGTAATTTGTACTCGTATCGCGTGTCATTGGCATGGGACGGGGTAAATAGTGATGTTCAATTAGTCATGTCATGTTACCCAACAATACTGTTGTTTCATAATTGGTAACAATGTAAGATTAGAGGCCTTAACTGCTGGTCCCTTGGGCAATTTAAATTGTGATAGAGACAATTACAGTAGGTCGAAAACGGCCGGCAAGTGTCAGTAAGGGGTCTACCTCGCACAGTTTGCGCAGTGGACGGTCCTTCCGACGGTTTCGACCGAGGGAACTGTGAAGACTTTATTACGATGAACAATGACCACGGTTTGGAACGCAACTATCTTCTTATCTTATCTTACCTTCGAGTTGGGCCCTTTTCGGATACACTTCGACCCCTTTAAGGAGTGACCGTCCTTACTGTCCTCGCGTGTAATTTGCATTCGGCGGCGTCGAATATTCAAGTGTTCCAATGTGCAGGTTTCCTCACGGTCTTTTTTTCTTTACCATAAGAGCATGGGGTATTGTACATAAGTTAGAAAAACTCATTAGTACATGGTGACCGCGGTGGCTTGAACTCGGTACGTTCCGATCACAAGTCGACCCCTTAAGCCACTAGGCTACCGACGCTCCCTTGAACCGCGGTTAAATCTGTGATTACTGTCGGCCTAATGAAATTTGGCAATTAGATAGATTATAGTCTGGAATAGATCATATGTTAATTTTTATCCCGATAAATTGTACAGTTCCTAATGGAGCAGTGATAAACGAGCTTCGCGGACGGAGTTGCGGGCAGATAGTACTGTTATAAAACGAAAACGGGGCTTAATCGCGTAAAAACATTACACATACTTTAATGTTTCGATCGTGTTGCAACCCTCCTGGTCACGAGCAGTGTATGTATAAAGGCTTTTCATTGGTCGATAGCTTTTCGTGATATATTGCGTCGCTGTAACACCTCCTGGCTCAATAATGTTATAACAACTCGTCAATGGATTACTACAAGCATGCGGGGTGTTTCCCAATTAAAATGAGCACGTTTGCAAGGACTGGTTCTTCAGTTAATTAATCTTGTTAAGGCTTTTGATGTAGAGACCTCGTTGTGTTGTTCTCCTATGGTCATTATTTTTCGTTTAATGTTATTAACCTTACATTTATAATACGTGTGGTTGTCGGGTAAGAATAGTGCCCACTCTATGTCTTCCCGTAGATATCGTTAGAGGCGACTCAGAGAATAAAGGCTTGTAGTTACAGTAAGGCGATGGGCTTGTAACCTGTCACTAATACACTAGTAAACTTCTTGGCCTGATTGTGCAAAATGTGGTAACAGAATTATCCGCAAGTCTTTTTTAGAGTTAATTTTATTTCTATATCACTGCTGTATGTATGTATGTATTTATAATGATTTTATCTGTGTTAGTTAACTTACTTTTAAGTATTATTGTGCGCTTATGATTGAAAAAAACACCTTCTGCTGGAGTTTCTTGTGGCACTTCTCTGCAACGATGGTCTTGTCCGGAGCGTTAATAGATTCACTTCTTATTACCAACGTGTAAAAGAGCCCTCTTGTGACCTATTTCCTAAAAGACATTTTAGAATTTAGAATTATGATCCTTAATCCAACCAACCTTGTCTAGTCCAGCTGGCGTACCACCGTACGATGTTGTATGTGTCATTAACACGTGTCATACATTACAGCGGCGCTCATTAAGCGCAGCCGGCGACACCTGTAATATTTCACGTCGTTTCGAAACCGGGATCTGTTAGAAACATAATTGATTTTTGTTTCGTTTGGAAATTGAGTAATTTTAAAGAGCAACATTTTTAAGTGGGTAATGCTTAGTTCTCATTGCAATTTAAATGTTTTTCTTTGAATGAATGAATGAATGAATAGTTTATTTGTCAAAAATCTTAAGGCTCTCCACAATTTGCCAATAGACTGGCGTACAAATTTTCATCATATAAATTACATTATCTAGAATAATTTAGTTTGCTCATTTTTCGGATATTGCACTCTATTCTATTTGTTAAAAGCATATCGCTTTTAACATATTATCGTATCGTTGTTTATTGGAATGCTTTGCATTAGAGGTAAAGCGTACAGTTTCTAAGTCTGTTGCCATTTTTAAAAGCAAGCTAAAGGAACATTTTCTATGACTTCCGTACTTTTTCTATGATGTCCTCTACTGCTTCTACTTTTCATTTTTGCTTTTATCTCATACCTCGTGTGCTATTATCGTTTGGCTGATTTAGAGGATATGTATGAATATATTATATAGGTGTTTAATTATTTGTATTTAGTATGTATCTATTACATTATTTAGTTTATGTATTTATATTTAGTTTATATATACATACATACATACATAACATCACGCCTTCATTCCCAGAGTGGGGTAGGCAGAGCTACAGAAGTACCAACAACTCTAAAGACATGTTAATAATTCTGTAACCACATTTTGCACAAGTAGGCTGAGATGTTAACTAGTGTATTAGTGACAGGTTGCAAGCCCATCGCCTAATAATACTACAAGCCTTTATTCCCTTAGTGACCTTAGTCGCCTCTTACGACATCCACGGGAAGACATGGAATGGCACTATTCTAACCCGGAAACCACACGTAGTTTTTATTTCAAAATTGAAATACTTTAAGTGTTTCTTGTAGTTGTTAAGTTTAAGTTCTAAAGGAATAATTAGGTTTACACCTCCTGCCATGATTTGTGTCCTTAGTTATTACTCTATCCAAGGTTTTTTTGGAAAATATCGCTATTTAGCGGTAAGACCGCCAGTTGTACCTATGATTTAAATGTACTTTTCCGTGTTGTTTTTTTTTTGGTGTTCAATAAAGAGTATTTGTATTGTATTGTTGTTAACTCGGCCGCCATTACTGTCGAGTAAATAAGAGCTATCGTAACGTTAATACGCTGACATGTCAAAAGCAATATGGTTTTACCGAGTAATGTTGAGCAACAGGATGAGTTTAGAATAAGCGACTTCTGCGAAGATGGGGCCTTAGTGCTGTCACTGTGCGACCAACTTGAAAGTACCTATTGTTTTTTTTTTATGAACAAACCCCAGTTAGGCGGGATTAAGAATGCACCTCTGCTAGTGCTTAATTCAATATCGACACTTCTATCGACATTCATATGAAGCGATTTTCGAATGATCGTAAAATAATTGGAACTATATAGCATTAAGTATTTAAACTTTCTCCCATTATTACAGTTGAATTAGAACGATCATTTAGCTGGCTGAAATGGAGATCATTATCAAGGAAGGAAGTCAGAAAAAAATAAGGAAGGAAAATTATTAAAAAACAAAAACTAGCTACCCGCCAGTGGCTTCGCCCTGATGCAAGTTTTTGACTCTCCCGGTGGATTTTACACTTTTACACTTTCTTCTTTCATAAGAACTTTCTCCTGACGATAACGAACACAACAAAAAACTAATTTTTAAAGGGAATGTAGAGAACTCAAAATAAAACTTAAAAAAATATCAGAATATAAGTATAGGGTGTACCACATATTTCTGCCTATTATCCTTTTGTTAAACATTCTAAAATCTTAAAACACTTTAGTGGTAAATTTACATTACCAATTCATAACCATTTAAAAACGTTTGTCACATGAAACTTTTGAAATAATATTACAATTGACACAACGTGCGACAGATTTATCCTTTTACATCCTCAAATACAAAAATAACGCAAGTCTTAAACAAATGCCGTACGATTAAAAACTTTATGCACACTACATTTTAATTTAAAATGCAACAGCGTTATTTTTGAGTGGTGACCGTTGTTTTCCATAGCCTTCTTACAAGTTGTTTTAACGATTAACATGTATACTTTGGGATTTAATATTAACCTGATCTCGATGGGTTTATTTAAAAGAAAATGTTGACCATACGTGTATTTTTTTAGAAAAAAACGTTCGTGAACGATGTTCGCTGCAAGTTTGTATCTTCGTTTATTTTTATTGCTTCGTTTATAACTTAGATAGATAGATTAAGTGTTAAAAATATTACATACAGAACATCACGTCTTTATTCCCAGTGTGTGGTAGGCAGAGCTACAGAAATACCAACAACTATAAAGAGACTTGTTGATAATTCAAAAACCACATTTAGCACAATCAGGCTAAGATGTTTACTAGTGTATTAGTGACAGGTTGCAAGCCCATCGCCTAAGAGTACTACAAGCCCTTATTCCGTTAGTCGCCTCTTATGACATTCACGGGAAGACATGGAAAAATGTAGTGCCTCGTTTATGAAATATTTTTGTGAAAGAGTAGCAAAATGATAATGACGGTGATGATTAGTGATTATTGCTTTACCTACCTCCGAAGCAGGATAAATACTTACGCCCTACTATGTACTAGTCAGCAGTAAATTCAGACACATTGCCCAACCATGAATTTTCTGTATATTCATTATTTTGACAGTAGTAAAACAATGATAAACTTATTTTTTGCGTGTCAAGGAACCACAGTACGTAATAACCGTAGAATAAGAATTAAAGGCATAAAAGGAGCGATAAATTATTGGGATTCAGTGTGACAAAAAGAGACAGTTCTACAGGGTGTTAGGCAGAGCGTGTGCCAAAAGAATACGACGGGTAGGTAAGGTCACTTTCAACACACTTTAGGCTAATTAACACTCATTCTGCCCACGGTTTTTTTTAAATTCTTTTTTATTTCGGTATTCTCCAAAAGGTCACCCTTTTCTTTACATATCTTTTTATTTTAATGTTGCAGCTAAAAGGTATTTGTATTTCTTTATCTCTAATGTTTGCTTATTCTATTAACATCTTATTTGCATTCCCATAGTAAACAAAAAAAAGATATGAGCCGACAAAGTGTGAAAATTAGAAAATAAAAGTCATCAAGCTCAACTTTACGGCACAATAAAAAAAATAGAAGCTTCTCGGATCTTTCAATTTCACAAAAATGTCTTCAGTTCATGATCACTCTAACGGTAAACCACATGTCTAGAATCACTATGAATTTGAGGCAAAAAAATGGTCACTCTAAATGGTGGTTTACTTCACCTATAACTATATCTTTGAAGTTAAGTAAACTTACTTTATGAAATAAATAAATAAATTATAAATGCACTCAATAAAACAAGTTAATTTGACAAACAATTATAAAAAAAATATTAAAGTTATCTACAATGATAAAAAACGGTAATAAAAGTTAACATTTATTTTCACCGCTAATTATTCTTTAACGATATTCAATACGCAACTTACGAACAAAAATAACCTATTTATTTTTTCCCGACTTCATTAAAAAAGTTAGCTGCGTGGGAAAACATTTGTTGTACAATTAGTTAATTAGTTAAATATTCAAATAAATACGTTTTTACCAACTTGCATTTGTTTTAAAATGCATTCAGCCCATTTAACAGACTTGATGTGCTAATTTAGAGTGAACCCATTTTTTGCCAGAAAATTCATAGTGATTCTTGACATGTGGTACACCGTTAGAGTGGTTGTACAACAAATGTTTTCCCACGCAGCTAACTTTTTTTAATGAATAGCTGTTCAATTAGGTAATTCATTATGCAGTGAATGATGTGCGTAATGTGAATCCACCTTTATGCATTACCGCTGGTTAATAGAGAATTATACTTTTTGATTTTTAAATATAGGTAATTAAATTATAGTGACTTTTTTTATTTGGCTGAATGGTCACAACCGTTGCCATTTCATAAAGTCTGTGTCAATTAAAAGTAAAATTGTCTCTTATAATAGTTTTATTTACTGATTCATTTTGTTTCATTCATATTTTTTCGCAAATGTATTAAAAAACGTAGTTTGATACACGTACTTAACTCGTCCCGAGTCTTGTCCCTCGCTTGCAGCTCGGGCCAAGATACTTCGGGACTCGTGTAAAATGACATACTTTCTGCACTTGTATCAAAATTTACTATTATGTCATATGCCAGACTTAGCGTGTTGTACCTACACGTGTGGAAAAAGGAACAATGTACGATGTCCTTTACTGACCCAAATTAACTTTCCACCCTGTATAAATACAACTGTACCTACGAGTATACATGAAGTAAAACTCCTCCATTCTTCCCAACGTATGAATGCTCACATTCATTCAATAGCCATTCTTATTACAATTCCATTGAAATAACTGCGGTCTAAAAATACTTTGAGCAGGATCGTGCCCCGGAGACCTACTTGCATGCTTGCTTTGTTTTCACTGACCTTGCGGCATAGACAAGATGAAAGCTAACGTTGGCAGTGTTCGATAAGGGACAAAACGTATGGAGTTTATTATTAGATATGGATATGTTCATATGGAGTACGTTTTAGTTCATTTATCTCCCCGTTAATTAGTATGAACATCTTCTGTAAATCTTATAAGGCCACTAGACCACCCCATAGAAAACTAGTAACGCAGTGGCTCATGCAATATAACTACCGCGAGACTGAGCTGCTTCTGACTGCGGTGAAATAAACAACTCCAACCCTACACCTTGACTTCAATATTAAGACTGTCACCAATATTAAGCCTGTTACCCTATTATTCAATGTACTCTTTGACTGTCACCTATGTCAATATATACTTCCCTTTATTTCACAACTTAAATTTTTAAATTGCATTCTTAGATTTTAGTCTTTAGATTTTGTACTCTATACGAAGGCACGTATCAAGCTAATGTTGTTGCCTCACTGGGTCCTGTAACACAGGGAATCCTACCTCAGGACCCAAAGCCATGAGTTATTTGTTTCATGTTTTTGTTGAATAAATATATTTCATATTTCAGTTTTTTACAGTCGATAAAGTTCGTATAGGGTGTTAAAATTAGAAAAAAATAACATGTTTACTTGTCTTGCTCTAAAATGACCCATAAAGCCATGTATAGGCGGACTAAAGTGATGCATTTAATTCTTAGGGACTAAAGTGTCATTTTACTGTCTTTTTAACCGACTTCAAAAAAGGAGGAGGTTATACGTTCCATTGTATGTTTTTTTTATGTATGCACCGATTACTCCGTCAATTATGGACCGATTGTGATATTTTTTTGGTTTTATAGAGTATACTTTCGAGGTGGTCCCATTGACACTAAATCTGAATCTGATTTGGGGATCGGAGAGGAATTGAGGGAACTCCTCAAATTAAGCTATTTTAGTATTTTTAGTAACAAGTCTAGCATTTGCATTCCTAAAGTATCACTTGGGGAAGTAGAACTGATGATGAAGACCACAGATGGCCATCGGAACTCCTCAACGGTACCTATTTTAAGGGTGGCGATCAGATATCTCGATTAAGATAGTTGAGCGACTACAACGAAGAATGCGGCGTTGCTTGCGGCGCGCTAGAAACTTAAAGTTTCATATCAACTAATAAGTGAGACTACGGAACAGCGTATTATGATAACTAAAAAGTACAAAAAAAAGAAATGTTTTAAAAAACAAAAAACCGTCTCCAAAAACGCAAAACATAACTCTTTTTTTATTGTAGGCACCTACCTATTAGGTTAGTCCAACTGAAGTCGGCGACCACAATATTCTCAACAAAAAGGCGGTGAGAACACGGAAGGTGACACAAACAATACATTTTTATACAGAACAACCGGCAATATAAAACTATAAAACTACACAGAAACAGCAATAAGGACAAAATTTAAAATGAAAAACGCTTAACACTAGACAGGCCATTATGTAATGTTACGAGTAGGTATGGTAGATTAAAATCGAAGCACCGGCTCAAGGACATGCTTATTGTTAACGGGTTCAATCGAGTTCAAGGCCAAGGCCGTCGCTATTGTAATACAAGGCCGCAATGAGTAGAACCTTCCATTATCGAACGTCCCCGGCGGGTCAAGGCCCATCGGTCATTCGAGAAGTCAATCTGGAACGTTTGGCTATTGGGTGTATAAAAAGGTGAGGCGCGCGTGCGGCGATTCATTCCTTACTTGGAGAGCGAACAGTGCGTACCTACAAGTGAACCGAGCGACTATCTAAGTTTATTGTGCGTAAATTGTTTGTAACGATTAAGTGAGCGTGTTAATTAAAGTCTGCTCTTAATTATCGGTGTGTTCGTGCATTTCTATCAGTTACAGTAAATTACTTCTTCTTCAAATTACTCTCCACTGACAGTGGTAGTCAGCTCCGCGTGGAACTGCTTGTAACGAGGTTGTTACAAACCTCCTTTTTTTACGTTCCTGGCCACTTTTTCTTTACCATCTAAATCTTTCCAAATTCAAAATTATTGATTTTTTTTTTGTAATTTTCGATCCATTAGTCAGTTCGCAAATAATTTCGATAGGCACCAGACACGAGATCTCGTGACGGTGCCCTCCTGCTTATTTTTCTGTATTTTTTAAATTTTTGATCATATTAAACATCTTCATTTCTTAAAAAGTGTCTAATTTATTATCTTCAATATCGAGACGGGACAGGATACTTCTACTATACCGCTAGATGCTTATCTCTCACCAAACCATGGCAATGCCTGTCTAGTTCTTTATATAGCCGATCCTGAAAACTTGGTTTTGCCAAGCCTCTTTTCTCTGAACTTTGCTGTTTGAATTTGAAACAGTTTAGTATCGTTTGTTTTCAAGAACATGATTCAGGTAAGACACTTTCCTCTTTCGAATGCACAGCATTTTTTTAATGACAGAAATACCAAGAACTCCAAAAAGCCTTGTTGGTTACTGTATTATCACATTTTGCATAAACATGCTAAGATGATTACCAGTATAGTGTCAGGATGCAAGCCCATCGCCTAACAGTACTACAAGCCCTTATTCCCTTAGTCGCCTCTTACGACATCCACGGGAAGACATGGAGTGGCACTATTCTAACCCAGCAACCACACGGCCCAAACAAGTAACTGCAAAGTCAATTAAATAAATAAATATCAGGAGACAATCTCACACAAATTGACCTAGTCCCAAACTAAGCTTTAGGCTACTACTACGTACGTACTATGGGTACTAGACAACGATAAATATACTTAAATAGAGAAATACATACTTAAATACATAGAAAACATCCAAAACTCAGGAACAAACCTACGCGCTCATCACACAAATATCTGCCCTTACCAGAATTTGAACCCAGGACCGATGGCTTCGGAAGCAGGGTCACTCCCAACTAGGCCAACGTGTCGTCAATAGTTAAGAGTCGTATTTTAAACGGTAGGTATCCTATCGCAAACACTAAAAACTTTCCCAGCTGTTTCATTTGCCATAATTTTCATTTCCCATAATTTTCATTTTATTCTGAATTCAATAACTTTTCAAAAAAAATAATGAGATATACTTACAGAACGTGTAGGTTAGGTTAGGTTTATTTTATAACAATTCAGGAAAGTTAAACGGTTTCAGAGAAAAATGACTTTCGGACAAATGAAAATTATTGCAAATGAAACAGCTGGCAAAGGTTTTTAGTGTTTCAGATAGGTAACCATTTTAAACCCATGAACACATTCGTTTCTCCAATCTCTACCGCGTGTGGTCTATTCCGGATTTAAAGTGGCACGCCATGCACAAGTTGACGTAATTTAGTAGATAACTCCTAAAATAAACGTCTAACTTTTTATGCACGCCACTGTATGATATACTAGTTTTTTTGCCAGCGACTTCGACTGAATAGTTTGTATGGACAATATTTTAACAGGAAATTTGTTAGTATTCAACTTCGAATAAGGTAAGGGCGATTAATACGACACCCTAAGCTAGGGGTCCTGGGTTCCAATCCCGGTAAGGGCAGATATTTGTGTGATGAGCACAAGTATTTGTTTCTGAGACTTGGGTGTTTTCTATGTATATATTTTTATATCTAAGTAAGTTTATCGTTGTCTAGTACCCATAGTACAAGCCTAGAGCTTAGTTTGGGACTAGGTCAATTTGTGTGAGATTGTCCTGTGATATTATTATTATTATATCTGACCAATTAGCTTAGCTTTTTGTTGTGTTTAATATTTAAACGAGTTTTTTTTAATGGGTGACATCGCGCGCGACTATTTTAAAGAAAACTTCCGTAGGCAAACAAACAACCCTTATAGTTTCGCCATGTCCGTCCGTCCGTCCGTAGGCTAGCTCAGAGACTCTAAGTACTAGAAAGCTATAATTTGGCATGAATTTTATTAGTCACGCCAACAAAAAAAACCCCTAGACGTAACGTGGGGACATATTTTGTTTTCTCGTCTACTCCATAGTGTTGGGTGTCGCTGGATAGGTATTTCAAAAATATGGAATAAGTTTTATGATTAACGGATTCGTTTACGAAATATTAAGCTTTAAAGCGCTAATTTTTGTTGGAGTTAACGATTTCTACAAAATAGGTAGAAATACGTCCTGACAAACAAAAGTCAAGGTCACACGTGTAGCTTATGTAAATATATTGTTCAACTGAGGCCATATTTTATTCAACACATGACATTTAATTTGGGCTCATAGAATTTTTTCCCGCTCCGGGACCACCATTTATCTCGGGACACGCTGTAGTCACGTTCTGTACCTCATTTAACAATTTTGGTACTAAATTAAGTCTAATTTATTAATATACAGGTTGTGTATTTACACAACCTGTATATTGTAGTTCATGGATAAAATACTGAAGCTTTGTCGCGTTTTTGAGTATGGTATATTCTAAAATGTTATGTTGTTATGAGGGTAGGAAATATTAGCCCGGGTTCCTGTAAATATTTGCAGTGCAGTGACACTCGGTTTTTAGGGTTCCGTACTCAAACTAGGTCTTTCAAAAATATTATGGGTTTGTAAAAACAGTTTTTTTAATTAAGTAATCTGTTTCTGAAATATTAAGCTTTAAAGCGCTAATTTTTGTTAGACTCCCCCACACCCTACAGCCAAAACTACAAGTACTAAAAATCTGCAAAGAATCTTAAATGAAAGAGCATTTAACAAATTTTAAAGAAAAACTATCACGACTAAGTAGACATCATTGGTTCTTGAGATACAGGCGACTAAAGTGTTTATACCAACTAAAAGCATCTGAGACGGCACCAATTGACTTTAAATAGAAAATTTGTTATTACTTGTTGATTTTTATGTTTGTAGTACTTAACGGCTTCGGAACCCTACACTGAGCGTCTCCGACATGCTCTTGCCCGGTTTTTTATTCGAACTTATCGGGACACACTACCGTAGATATTCTTGGAGGAGAATTGGGAGTGATATTACCTACTTCCTATTAAAGTAGTAATGTGTATGAATGTGCAAAATGTGGTTACAGAATTATAAACAAGTCTTTTTAGAGTTGTGGGTATTTCTGTAGCTCTGCCTACCCCACTCGGGGAATCAAGGCGTGACGTTATGTATGTATGCAATAAATGAGAGAGGAAGTTAGGATGTTTGTTTTTAAAACCATGCATAAACGCAGGATTTCGATAGGATTCCGCACATCATCAGCCAATGTTCGTCCACTGCTGGACATAGGCCTCTCCAAGAGCATGCCACAGAGTTCTATCCTCGGCCATCCTCATCCATCCGCTACTGGCGACTCGTTTCGGGTCGTTGGTCCAGCGGGCGGGCGTCCCGCGCTGCGTCTGCAAGATCGTGGTCTCCACTCAAGAACCCTCTTTCCCCATCGACCATCGGTTCTTCGGCAGATATGACCAGCCCACTGCCACTTCAACTTGCCAATCCTGGTGGCTATGTCAGTCACCTTGGTTCTCTGACGAATGACTTCATTTCTGATGTGATCCATCAGAGAAACTCCAAGAAAAGCACGCTCCATGGCTCGCTGAGCAACTTTAAATCGGTGGACCAGTCCCGCCGTCAGTGTCCACGTTTCCGCACCATAGGTCATGACTGGCAGTACGCACTGATTAAAGACTTTTGTCTTTAAGCACTGAGGAATGGCCGAGGAGAATACTTGACGCAATTTCCCAAATGCTTAAAATATGATATTAAAAGTGTAATATAGGCCAAGCTAATGACAGTCTCAAATAAATCTAAAGATATTAAATAAAGCTCCTCATAATTTTATATCGTCGAAGTATAAATGTGATCGACTGTATATTTAACGTTGACTGTCGTGTACCAAGAAATCTGTGTAGCAGCTACGCGCGTAGCGGAGGTCTGCGTAGCACGCTACGCGGTTACAGTAATAGATTTCGCAAAATGTAACGTCCACAAGCAAATGTAAAAAAACAAAAAGTTTATTTATATTTCCTTTTTTTGAATGCCTTGGAAAAAGCAAACTCACAGGCCACTTGATGATAAGTGAGACTACAATCTTAAGATTGCAATCCTAAGACCGCAAATGCGTTGCCAACAATTTCACCGGCTATCTTATCCCCTACCGGAACACAAATGCGAACACTGCTACTTGGTGGTAGCGATCCGGACGGACCTTTCACAAGGTCCTACCACCACTAAAATATTTTTTCATTCCAAATTCATGATGTATAAAATACCATTAAAAATGTACAAGCTGATATGCGAGTTGTTTACGAAGTACTCTGTTGATGAAATCTATTGCTCTAAAACATGTAGGAAAGAATACATACATACATAAATCACGCCTGTTTCCCAGAGGGGTAGGCAGAGACCACTTCTTTCCACCTGCTACGATCCTGACAAATCTCTTTCGCTTCTTCTACATTCATGTTTCGAGTCATTCATGCACGTCGGTTTCGTGGACTTAAGATTCGGCTCTTCTGCAGAATTTGCAGTGTGTATGAGTCTGTTGCAATGCGAATGTGTATGAGTCACAGTTTCCACTTAACATCGGATGGCCTGTGCTCGTTTGCCTTCTCGATGCCATAAAAAATATAGGTTATTTTGTAGGAAAAAAAACTGATAAAATTGGTAGCGATGCGTACAAACTATGCTTTTTTGCTATCAGTTAATTAACATACTCGTAAGGCATTGTTTGTTAAAATTACATAAAAGTATGTATCACGATATAACATTTAAAAGTGAATTAAGCTAAAATAAACCTCTTTGAAAAGAACACACCCTGTACAAGTATTTTGATTAGTTTAAATATAGTTTTTCTTCGTCATCACTACTTAGTATAAAACAAAGTCGCTTCCCGCTGTCTGTCCCTATGTATGCTTAGATTCGTTTTTTTTAATTGATCCAAGACGAAGCTTTATATGTACAATACTTTAACCCGGAGTGAAGCGCGAGCTTTCAGTATGTTTAAACTACTTGGAAAAATTAAGTCTCTTTTTTTGCAAGGGGTATGTAATAAATAAAAACTTGCTGCATCTTATTAAAAAAACCGCAAAAAGAAATATTAAACGTTAAATTCATTTTTTCAAGTGGCAAAAGCACTAACCGAAATAATTTTTGCTGTCGTCGTATTTTTTAGTTTATGGTAAAGCAAAGAACACACATTTAATGTCGTAAGTGATACATAAATCTCTTCAGGATAGATAGTGCTGGCACAGTCGCCAGAACATGGGCTGAATTGATTCCCGTGAACACAGTACACGTAATTTTAACAGTTCTTTGTTTTCTGTGTTTGAGAAATTGCAGCTGGCTTATTAATTTGTTAATTATTTATAAAGGTATCTATTAATCCAGGATATAAGCTATCTGTAATTCCGTCCATTCGCGTGGGCGTGTAGGAGTGACAAACAATTAAACTCTCTCACACACACATCTTTCACATTTATAATATAGCTGTGATTTAGGCATGGATATAAAATACAAGTACCAATTTAATCTTAATTACATTACAAGTTACATAATTTCATATCAACAGTTTTACTTTTCGTACTGTTGTATTATGTGCGGTGTCCCGAAAGTGTCGCAAAAAGCCGGCGCTCGCGGCGCAGCTGCGCCACATCCGGTCAGCTGATTGATTATTTAGAAATTGCATCGGGTTTATGACAAAAAGCCGAAACTATCCTTCCCCTCTAATACAATATAGGCAATGAATCTACGAGTAGGTACATCACCCGTACCAATCAGTCCTATCACCGTTTGAAGACGGTCAAAAGCCTGTAAAGTCTTTATTTAGTATAGAGTGAAGCAAGAATCTTGCTACAAAGCAACTGAAAATTACTTTCATTCTGGCGAACGATTCGTGCCTCACCCTGTATTTTCAAGAGACTTTTTTGTAACGCTTCTATTAATCTCGAGATCTGTTTGATTTTCTGGGATGAAAGTATCCGACGTTCATTTCTGAGCTTAAAACTATTTCCCGTACTGAACCGTGAAGATGGAACAAACGTGATAAGACCAATGAAAAAAGTAAGTGTATGGTAAATAATATTACACATACAGGGGGGTGATTCTCTCAACACAGCGCTGCGTCGATCTAAAAGATGCCGGAACTTGCCGGATAAAACTTCACCTTTCAGATCGACGCAGAGCGCTGTGTTGAGGGAATCACGCCCAGGTTGGTAAGGTAAGCCATCATTTTATCTAAATTCACTTCGTTCATTGTATGATTTCATGGAATTTCATTTCATCGAATGCTTTCTTCTGAAACCATGATGTTTTCAGGATATCTTAAACATAAATTACGTAGGTTAGGTTAAGCTTGTAGCTAGCAAAAAAAAACTCTTTCCACGAGAAATGACTTTCGATTTAATGAAAATTCTGCGTTAATTGAACGGAATTCCGATAAATAATACGTACCTAATGCGTGTTAAATTCAAACCGACTATATTTTTGTTTATCATTAGTACCTACCCATAGTACAAGCCCAGATCTTAGTTTGGGACTAGGTCAATTTGTGTGAAGTTGTTTCCTGTTTTTTAAATTAATACAATACAAATACATATTAATAAATAATAAATAAATCATTTTTTTATTTACCAACACAAAATAGTACAATAGGTTACAGGAGATATAAATGTATGTTTTATTAAAATGGGTACATAGTAAGTGCGTTGAAATGGATATGAGATTATACATAAACGCAAAACTGCTGGCTTTTAGTCTCCAACCAGAAATTACAACTAAAACTTAAACTAACTTAACTAACAATAGCAAATATTCTTTATTAAACACCATAAAAAAACAGAACACGGAACAGTACATTTAAGTCATAGGTATACAACAGGCGGTTTTTACCGCTAATTAAATTTTAATATATATATTTTCCAAAAAGTCTATCTCTCTATCCATCTATTCCTAGCCCATAATCCAACCTAAATCCAAATTATTAGCGTTACGGTTCCGAGGAGCAATCACAAAAGTTGTACAATTTCGGGGGAGCACATAGAACGCTGCCGATGCGTGAGATAGGCCCTTAGTGACGCCATATTGGATTTATGAGTTATCCTGTATTTGCCGCTTGGGGCTAATGTAATAGTCACTTCGTCGATACAGATCTCATTTTTAGGGTTCCGTAGACCAACTAGTTTCGCCGTCCGTCCGTCCGTCCGCAGCCCAGCGCAGAGACTCTTAGTACTAGAAAGCTGTAATTTGGCATGTATATGCATATTAGTCACGCCAACAAAGTGGTACAATAAAAGGTAAAAACAATTTTTTTTTAGTGCACCTCTTCTACACGTAACGTGGGGATGTATTTTTTTTCCCGTTTACCCTATAGTGTGGGGTATCGTTGGATACGTCGTTTAAAAATATTATAAGTTTGTGAAAATAGTTTTTCGATTAACTAATCCGTTTATGAAATATTAAGCTTTAAAGCGCTAATTTTTGTTACAGTAAAGTGTTCTCCCCCTACAGCCAAAACTACAAATACTAAAAAAAATAAAATGAAAGCGCATATAAGAAAAATGATCACGTCTAAGTAGACATCATTGGTTCTTGAAATATAGGCGATTAAAGTGTTTATAACCAATTAACTTCAAATAGAAAATTTGTAGTACTTAACGGCTTCGGAACCCTACACTGAGCGTGGTCCGTTATGCTCTTACTAGGTTTTTTATGTGTAAGGAGGAGCATTGGTGTTACGCAATGTGTTTATTATAGTATACTTTTCTTTTCTGGGCAGTGATGCTTGGATCAGAAGCTAGTCTTTGTACATTATTATATACTTCGTTTTTTTACGTTTGAAGAATAATGGTTAAATTTGTACACGTTTGGTTAACGCAAATGAAATTTAACATGTTATACTTGTTGTTCTCGATACTTATAAAAGATACGTGAGTATTCAATTAAGAATTTAAACTTCGTTTATTCTAATATCAAAAACAAACTTCATGCCGTTTAGATATTTTTCTATCATTTGCGTTTTTTTCGTTTAAGAAAATGGTTCTCTTTTTATTATTTTACCTTGATCCACTGGCTACGAAAAGATAAAGAATTTCTGTGCGCTTACAGGATGGGACTAATTATATTATAACACTATTGTAACACATAAATGCATTAAATGACTATGAATATTAGTCCAACGGGATCCTATCATTTCATAACCAATCTCTCACAAATGATTGATTTCACAAACATATCATTTGACAACCCGAGTTGTTTTCCGAAACTGTAAATAATTCTGGATTTATTTCAAGACTATCGTGTAGAAAGCTATAGGTTAGGTTAGGTTAGTTTTATAAAAATCCTGAAAAGCGGGTTGGCAAATGAACAGGTTGCGAAACGATGCATTTGTCAACGATTTGCCGGCGAAAAGGCAGATAACCGAATCCAATCCGTGATCCGTTATTATGAGCGAAAAACATAACCCTTTCCCTGCTGTCGCGTAAAAATCCGCCGTTCCACTAACAGTTTTAACTTGTCAGTAGAGTAACCGGTAAGTTTTCGGAACGTGTCCCGCCAAGTTCCGGAACGAAACCCATTTAGCTGAGTGCCTGGTGCCTGCGCTGTCGACTGCTTCTATATTTTAAAACGAAATCATATCGATAACGCCCTAGTGGCTCCGTTTACGTGACGGAAGCTTGAGTGCGATGGAAAAACGTCTTTGTACAGGGGCGTTCTGTTTTACACACACACACACACAATTGAACAATAGATGTAAGTCAAACCTGAATTTGTCTCCAAATTTTGATGATTTTGCACATTATCATCTTTATTTTTCCATTTTATATTTTTTCTTTCTTTTCTTTTTTTTTGTTCTCAGTACTAACTACTTACCCATAAGGAAAAGCGACTGCCTCTTAGCACAGGTATATTCTATGCTTAAAAAGAGGTAGCCAACTGCTTTAATTGCTATGTACCTATGGAAACTTAATAAATGATTTTGATTTTGATTTCATTTATTTATTTTTATTGTATTGCTTTTTTGGGTATTAACAATTCTTTATGTTTTATGTGAAGGTTGTTTAAATGTGGAAAAATGGTACCAATTTTAAAACATGCTGTATGTATGACGACACGCTAGCCTAGTTGGGAGTGACCCTGTTTTCGAAGCTAGGGGTCCTGGGTTCAAATCCCGGTAAGGGCTGATATTTGTGTGATGAGCACGAGTATCTGTTCCTGAGTCTTGGATGTTTTCTATGTATTTAAGTACATATTCTTATATATAATTCTCGTGCCGCGGTGTTTGTTGTTAAACTCCACTGAAACGGCTCTCACCTGAAATAAAAGTATATAACCATTAAAAGTTTATACAATGTATTTTGTGATTACATGTAAAAAAAGACCTCACACCAAGCGTAAAAAGTATCGCCAATTACAATTTTATTCTTAACTTGAGAGACTAATATTATAGGTATGTTGAATTAATTAAATTACTTCCATTAAACCGAAAACTATACTCGCATGAATTATTAAATAATTTTTCTGTGTAAGTTTTGACAATTATGAGAATCTGAAATTCTATAAAATGCTCACAAAATCTACCTTATCGTCATAAAATAAAACACTCTTTACTACGTTTACATGAGAATCAGTAGCCGTATTATCAACTATTCAAACCCACCTCATCCCAGTCAGTGAAAGGGACTATGCGAGTCATATATTTCTGTCACTTTTACTGACTGGAACTTGCGTCAGATTTTGACTTTTCATAACCTTCTCTGGACCGCTATAAAATGGAGATAGGCACTTTTTACGATAGTTCATAAAATAAGGTGAAACGGTTATTTTTCTGGGCTTTACACCGCAGTGTGCCCAGTGGCGTGTTGATGACTAACTTTATGTCTAAACGTCGATAACGGTAAATTTCAAGAACCCTATGAAAGTCGAGGCAAAGGGTGATTTTATTACTTTTAGTTTTACAACTATTTGGGGCTAGAAAATACTCACCCTGTAGTTCGATTCGGTTTGGACGCGATGAGTAGGATAGTAGAGTAGTATTCGAGGAAATATGATATTTATCTCTACTGTGAGAAGCGGAAAGGAGGTTACTAAGTTTAACAGTCGCTTGTAGGGTCCCTTAGTCAAACTAACCTGTCTGTCTGTCACACTTACTTTTTCACTGCCGAAGTTACAAAATGAAACTATGTACACATTTAGATATTTTTAACGCGCACTAATCAGTGATGAAATAATACAAGGTATAGGTAGGTGCAGCCAAAACTACAAATACTAACAATCAGAAAAATGTCTTCAATGAAAGTGCATGTAACTAATTTAAAAGGAAAACTAACACGACTAAGTAGACATTGGTTCTTGAGATACAGGCGATTAAAGTGTTTTTTTTTGTGTTTATACTTAGTACTTAATGAGCTATTGGGACACATGATAGAAAATTGCCTAACGAAACCATTGCGCCTTTTAAAATATTGTAATTATCCGTCAAGGACCTTCGGTTTGGATTGTATTATTGGTTATTATTTTTTGAAGATTAATAATAATAAATAATAAATATCACAGGACAGTCTCACACAAATGGACCTAGTCCCAAACTAAGCTCTAGGCTTGTAACATGGGTACTAGACAAAGATAAACATACTTATATAGAGAAATACATACTTAAATACATATAAAACATCCAAGACTCAGGAAAAAATATTCGCGGTCATCACCAGGGATTTGAACCCAGGACCGCTAGCTTCGGAGGCAGGGTCACTCCCAACTAGGCCAACGTATCGTCAAAGAAATTTAATAAGAAGATTGGAGAGGGGGGGGGGGGGGGTCCTCGTGTACGATATCCGCTATTTCGGAATTCGGATTGCCCATCTTCAGTGTTCATGTAATGTATGTTACATTGTTTCTTAATTCTGAGGTGTCGTTAGATGTGTCTTAGCGTCGTTATAGTGTCTAAATGCCAAAATTTAATTTTGTTTTTTTTTTTACGATTCGTTAAATTTATAAATTGACAGTTTTTTTCCCTCTGTTCTCCCAAAATTTCCATTGGCACTTAACTAACATAATTTTAGTTAGTTACAATTACCTATTACAATTATTGTGTTTTGGTAAATGCTGTTGCACGGGTACGTATTGTAATTTATAAAGTTCAAAATACGACGCATTATGTATTTTGAACTTTATATGGTCATAATATATTATTTGTTTTATTTCTCAAACCGTCAACTTTTCAGGATTTTTATAAGATAAACCTAACCTAACCTAATGGGTTCTACACAATGGCCTTTTCAAATATCTTGAAAAGTTTACGGTTTCAGAAATAATTTGATTATGTATTATGACCCATTATGTATTTTTAACTTTATGACTTATGATACGACCCCCCTGTTGCACACCTGTAATTGATGTACAGTCTAGTCAAGAACTTCCATGTAATTTATTTCTTACAAAACGTAAGCCATGTATGTTGTAGATGTGTCTAGTTAAATTTATCAATAAATTGAGGGTTTCAAATGTGATAATACGTAGGCATCCGTGTCTTTTTTGCAAATGAATTGCCGTATAGTTTGCAATGATGTAACAATGCGTTATTTTAGCTGTAAATGTAGAAATATGTAACATGAACAAAGCGCTTGCGGCACAAATACAATTTGTAAATATTTGCTTAAGCGCGTGCGCAGCGTGTGGTGCAAGTCACAGGAGGCCTTACATACGACCGATAATGAAGTAACTTTTGAAAATAATGACAATTATATAATTTAGGTATATTTTATACGTACTATTTCAATTTTGCTTAATTTAATAATTAATAAAACTTATTCAATATACTACAGTTACTCTCATATTCTACAAGATGTAACAAAACCACGTTAAATAAATAAGCGTTTGTAGTGATACTGACCACTAACACCTTTCAAGAAAAATTGTTCGATTTACAAGAATGCCTATTCAAATAAGTTTTTTCGGTTAAAGTTTCTTTTTTCGTGTTTGTGTTACACCCTGTATAATTTCACAAAGTTTAAAATGGTTATAATTACATAAACCCAAATTTACGACTACCTAACTAACTAACTCTTAAATCGTAGTAATAAATTATTTTATAAATATAATTTATATTTTACACCCGCGGTCCTCTCTTGCGGCAAACGCGTACAACTCGGAGTTTAAAAATATTCCGCGTCGATTTATCTCCAACATTTCTCAATCTGTCCTCACGCGGACTGTAATGTTGCCATTAATATGTTTAAAAATAATTCATACGTCACAATTCATATTAAAACCAATCTCACTTAAGCTGGCGTTTACGACATTTTTACTTTCATTCAGAAGCAAGCCTTGTAAATTAAGTGTTAAGAACATTGGCTGTAAGGTGTTTTTTCTTTGACTGGTTACGCTAAATGATGTAAATGCCATGAACTCGCGTGTTAAAATGCATTTTACGTGGCAATTATTAAAGCTGGCACCGAATGTGTAATTTTTTTATATGTTTATAGAGTTTTTTATTGTTGTTGGCAGTGAAGGGTTGTATAAATGTATTATTTTATATCATAATTAATGTTATAATACATACATCAATATAAAATCGAGATATAGTCAAAATGTTTTGAAAAAAAAAAAACCGGCTCCAAAATATTAACGAGTTCCGATGACTTTGACTATCCATGAATCTCATGACCTGATTTTGACGAAATTTAAATGGGACCATCATAAACTAAAAAACTCTATTAAAAAAAAATAAGATCATTTAAATCGTTTGTATTTACAAACATCATCATTGCAGACATCGAAATAAAAACCGGATCGCTACCGCCATCTTATCCATTAACCACCCGCCAAGCAACAGTGTTTGCATTGTTGTGTTCCGGTGTGGGGATAAGACAACCGTTGAAATTACTAGCATAGAGGCATTCCATCTTAGTCCTCAGGGTTGGCAACGCATTTGAGGTCTTAGGATTATAGTCTTGAGAATTCAAATGTCTATGGGTCTCAGATTCCACTTACCATCAGGTGGTCTGAGTGCTCGTGTGCCTTCTCCTTAATATAAAAAAAAAACTACAACATTATTATACTGTGTTTTAATCCAATACGAGCAAATATTTTAACGACGTTAATATGCATCATAATTAATATAAAAACGTGTTTTTTATGGTATTGGGAAGGCAAACGAGCACACAGGCAAAATAAGTTGTATCGTTAATGTATATTTTTTTTTTTATATCTTCTACTTAATTTGCCACGCAATTTACCTATTAAAAATAGCCCAATTAACCTGCAATTAACTGTCACTTACATCTTTGTTTCGATTTACAAGGTTTCAAGTAAATTACTGCTCGATTTGACCTTTAAAAAATAATTGCGCTCTATGTATTATTAATTTATTTATTTATTAATCCTTGAAAAACCAACAGCTTTACAAAAAAAATAGAAACTAGATTAACAAAACATAGCCAATTACATGTTCTCACATTTAGCAATTGAGTATTATGAAAAAAAATAAGCTTTAATTAAACGTTAAAACAGTGTGAGAGAGAGAGAAAAACAATTAATTAATAACAACTACTACCTACAGGCCACCAAGTATTACTGTACGCATTAATTTATTCTTTATTGAATTAATACTACTTGCAAAAATGTCAAAGTCAATATTTCTTAACATACTATTCAAACTCCGACCAGTTCTGCACAAAAAAATATTTTTCCTATAATTATTTGAAGCTAGGGAAACTGAAATACATTGCCGTTAACTATATTCAATAGGTATCTACACTGTATCGGCAACCTCCCGGCGCTTTACAAGCGGTAAGAGATGGTGGTGCTTACACATTTTAAAGTAATCAGTATTAGAGTTATTAACGAAATTCCACATCTACATGACTTGTAGAGCAATAACTATAACCTATATCTAGTTTAAATATTTGCTAGTATTCCATTTACACACTGTATATTGGTCATAAAATAAAATTTTGGCCACAAACTTAGTCATGCCAAGTGAATCTAACTTAGAACGCGACATTTAGGCTTTTGTTCGTTTAAATTTATGCGATTGCTGTAAGCGACAGCCGGTCACGTAATGGAGTTAATGACCAATTGTCCCAGTCATTGAACAACGCCATTTCATAAATCAATCTTCTTTTAAAATCTACTATTTTGAAATGTTATGAAGCTTGCCTTAAGTTAATAAACTAAAAAGTTATAAACACAGGTGTTTAGAAAAATATTTTTTAATATTATCAGTATTTGATAACTTTCTCGGTAAATAAAAAATAAAAAAAATATGTTTACTTTTGAAAGAAGCCTCTATAAGCATGATTTAAAAAAAAAACACAATGGAGTATCGGATCTATGCCATTTTTTGGTTATAACGTGATAATTATCTTATGAATATAACTATCTTATCGCATCTTTAGAATTATAGTGACCTATTCCAAATATTTTAAATTTCGATTTAGATCTCTATGATACTAAATTTATGACTCGAAATCGAATGCTGAAAATGTTTGAATTAGGTCACTATAATTCTAAAAGTGCGTTATGTGTTATGACTATTTTTAAAACAAATGCAAGCTTATAACCAATAAAATGAATAGTGCTTGTATACTGTTACTTACCCAATAATTCCTTAACATTAAAATAATCTCGGACTGTGGGAAATTCCTCGCTATTAACCAAAGGGGTTAACCCAATTATTACGTTAAGCTTAGAACAATATTTGCAATAAACTCAGTTAAGGAAGAGCTTCGACATTTTAAACACAATTAGGTTATTTTCCGCTTAAAATTCAACAATATTTAGAACAGAACCTTTCAAAAGTTGTGTTATCTGAGTCTACCCGGGCGGGTGTAGGGTTGTGATTCTTTAAGTTTTATTAACATTATAATATTTATTGAAATCTAATGTATGTGCTAGTTAAAATTTAACAGTGATGTGTTAATATTTATAAAAACGCGTTTTCTAATTTCAGTCCTCGTCTCTCTGTTATCTTTTCACGCTTAAACTGCTTAACCGATTTAGATCAAATAAGATAGGTTTTATCTCGGAAAAAAATATAGTTCCTGATGGAGCAGCGATAAACGACCTCTACTCGGATGGAGTCGCGGGAAAAAGATAGTAATTTATATATGTAAATCTATGTTTATTTTTCCGGTGATCTTAGTAAACATAGGTGTGTTTTTTTATTTCCAAAGCGACCTTTTCGCACTTTAAAATTTATTATTAATGAGTTACTTTTATTGAATAGATTAAACAGTTTTTTATTCATAACTAGCTGTTTCTGCTCAGTAGTCGTTTATCGCTATTCATTTAGGAACCGTTCAATTCTTCGGGATAAAAGTACCCTATGTCCTTTCCCAGGAATCAAACTATCTCCATACCTAGTTTCATCTAAATCGGTTTAGCGGTTTATTCGTGAAAGCGTAACAAACAGACAGGCAGACAGACAGAGTAACTTTCACATTTATATTGTTACTAGCGACACGCCAGCGGCTTCGCCCGCTGCAATTTTTTTTTTACATCACTTAGGGGTATGAAAAATAGATTTTGGCCGATTCTCACACCTACCCGATATACACACAAAATTTTATTAAAATCGATCCGGCCGTTTCGGAGGAGTTCAATAACGTACACCGTGATACGAGAATTTTATATATTAGATTAGCGACCCGCCATGGCTTTGCTCCGGGTAAAGTATTATACATATAAACCTTTCCCTTGAATCACTCTATCTATTTAAAGAAAACCGCATCAAAATCCGTTCTGCCCTGCTAACACAAATGGCAGTATTTCAGACAAAACTCCTGTAGCAAACGCAACCTTATTACTAATACGATAGGTTTTAATCTGCTTTGGCTATTTAATTTGAGATACTGCCTTTTGTTTTAGGAGGACAGCGTTGAGTAGTGTTTTAAAGATCTAAGCATACATAGGGATAGACAGACTGCGGGATGCGGGAAGCGACTTTGTTTTACACTATGTAGTTATTACTAAGCATTTTGGAGAGCCTGCCGTTTGGCCAAAATATTTTTGGTCAAATGTATCATTTCCCAAATTTTTCATTTGCTAAACCAATGTTTTATAAATTTTCAGAATTTATTTTAGTTTTATCGTGTAGAACCCTATAGGTTAGGTTAGGTTAGCTTTTATAAAATCCTGAAATATTTACGGTTACAGAAAACAAAGAGGTTAGTCGTGTTTTAGTGGTGGTAGGACCCTGTGCAGGGTCCGTCCGGATCGCTACCACCATCTTATCCATTAACCACCCGCCAAGCAACAGTGTTCGCATTGTTGTGTTCCGGTGTGGGGATAAGACAGCCGGTGAAATTACTAGCATAGAGGCATTCCACCTTAGTCCTCAGGGTTGGCAACGCATTTGAGGTCTTAGGATTATAGGCTTGAGAATTCAAATGTCTATGGGTCTCAGATTCCACTTACCATCAGGTGGCCTGAGTGCTCGTGTGCCTTCTCCTTAACATAAAAAAAATGGATTTTCATGAGTACGCAACGATGGTCTCGCCCAATGATCTAAGAATTGTACGAAGAAAATTGATTAACACTCTCACAACACGACGACACGCTAGCCTAGTTGGGAGTGACCCTGCCTTCGAAGCTAGGGGTCCTGGGTTCAAATCCTGGTAAGGGCAGATATTTGTGTGATGAGCACGAGTATTTGTTCCTGAGTCTTGGATGTTTTCTATGTATTTAAGTATTTATTTCTCTATCTAAGTATGTTTATCGTTGTCTAGTATCCATAGTACAAACCTAGAGCTTAGTTTGGGACTAGGTCAATTAGTGTGACATTGTCCTGTGATTATTATTATTATTATTATTATTACAAGAGACTGTTAAATGAGACTCGCCAGCCGTATCGTCTGTTATAAATTGTAAAACTTTGATGAGCGCTATGAACGCGAATAGCCGCTTTATAGAGCGCCAGGGACTCGTTTGATAGCATTGATTGATTGTGGCTAGTTAACGCTTCGGACAGTCTGGGGTTCAACAGTCTTAGCAGTTTCGCAGTGCCGAAAACTCCTAATCGTGTCCATTTAGACGACCCGTTGAACCTAGTTGGTAATGGCTCATGAAGCTAGAAATCCCGGGATTGATTAAAAAAAAGATAACAGAGCCTATAGCGCCAAGCTATAGAGCCAAGAAACGTTCGCGAAAATTTTAAACCAAGGTAGATCACGTGATACGAAAAGTCACGTGATCTACTAGTGAAGCGATGGATTTAAAAACCAAACGAATATAAATGCATTTTGGAACACTCAGGGCCGAATACTGGATTAAAACGATATTGCGATTGACGTGTTTTAGTATAGTTTTTAACTCGGCGGCCATTACTCTCAAGTAAATAAGAGCTATCAAATCGTTGACAATACCCCTGCCCTGTAGTTCTTATTAAAAGGTATACAGGGTGTTTTTTTTGGTTGACAACTTCCAATGAATCCGAATGTCACATAAAAAAAAACCTTAGGAGATCAGAGAAATAGCGTTTTAATTTTATCTCGTTATATTACTTTAATGCGGTCACCACGCGCTGTGTTTACCGAAGACTTGAATGACGTAATCACCGTGCACAATTTTTTGATCCATCTTTCCCTTATTAATACGGACTTAGTTTTGTCATTTTGTGAGGGTAGTATCAAACAATAACGTCGTGACGATAAGCGGCCTACCCTCTTCCTAGCTACAGAAACGAGTGATCGTGATTTATAAAATAGTGAGGATATTTTTTTGACGTTTAAAAACCGGGCAAGAGCATGTTGGAGCATTCTCAGTGTAGGGTTCCGAAGCCGTTAAGTACAACAAACATAAAATCAACAAGTAATAACTAATTTTCTGTTTAAAGTCAATTGGTGCCGTCTTAGATGATTAAACACTTTAATCGCCTGTGTCTCCAGAACCAATGGTCTACTTAGTCGTGATAGTTTGGACTTGAGGGGGGGGGTTAGAATTGAGTCTAATAAAAATTAGCGCTTCAAATCCTAATATTAATAAACGGATTACTTAATCGATAAACTGTTTAAATAAACCCACAATATTTTTGAAAGACCTATCCAACGACACCCCACACTATAGGGTGTACGGGAGGTACGCTAAAAAAAACTTTTTTTTACATTTTATTGTACTACTTTGTTGGCGTGACTAATATGCATATTCATGCCAAATTACAGCTGCAGCTGCTGCTGGTACTAAGAGTCTCTGTGCGAAACAGTAAGTTTGTGCTCAGAATCATGACTAAAATAACCCCTAGGTACTGTGTGTGTGCGTCAACCGTACGTGCAAAGTATAAGTATAGGAAAGTATTTAATCTTCAAACAAAGGTACGCACACATGCAACCGTATGTAGATGAACTACAGGATGGACCGAGTTGGTTCCAGTCGGGTCTGTGATTGATACATACGCAGTATCAAGTATCGAGCGACGCGCATCGACGCCAATATGTCGTCACGTAAATATACAATACAATACAAATACTCTTTATTGAAAACAAAAAAAAAAAAAAAACAGAACACGGAACAGTACATTTAAATCATAGGTATACAACAGGCGGTCTCACCGCTAAATAGCGATCTCTTCCAGACAACCTTGTATGAGAAATAACTGAGGACACAAATTCATGGCAGGCAGTGCAAACTTATTCGTTTAGAACTCAAACTAAATAACTACAAGAAACAATTAAATTATTTCAATTTTGAAATTAGAACTATTTATAAATAGACTAAATATAAATACATAAAGTAAATAATTAAATATCAGATATTGACAACCCTAGCGCTTGAGCTGTAATAGGTTACAGAAACTCTTGTACCTTAGTTGATTTTGATGATTTTCATCCCAGTGAATAGACTATAATTTTTATTTTTAGGGTTCCGTACCCAAAGGGTAAAACGGGACCCTATTACTGAGACTCCGCTGTCTGTCTGTCTGTCACCAGGCTGTATCTAATGAACGGTGATAGTTAGACAGTTTGATTTGATGATTTACTTCAGTTGCCGCTATAACAACAAATACTAAAAGCAGAGTAAAATTAATATTTAAGGGGGCTCTCATACAACAAACGTGAAGTTTCTTTTTTTTTGCTTGATATTGAACACGACAACGTTTGAAATAATCACAGAATACTTGTTACATATTCACTTTCAAAGTAAATAATAAATAATTAAATACATACATACATACATACATAACATCACGCCTTCATTCCCAGAGTGGGGTAGGCAGAGCTACAGAAATACCAAAAACTCTAAAAAGACTTGTTTATAATTCTGTAACCACATTTTGCACGATCAGGCCAAGAAGTTTACTAGTGTATTAGTGACAGGTTGCAAGCCCATCGCCTAACAATACTACAAGCCCTTATTCCCTTAGTCGCCTCTCACGACATCCACGGGAAGACATGGAGTGGCACTATTCTAACCCGGCAACCACACGGGACTAAATAATTAAATGAAAAGACATATTTCAGCACTTTTTTTTTTTCATACGACAGATATTCTTATCTAGGGATTGGATAAATCGAGCCTAAGTGTAAATCCACATAGTTGTTCACCTGTAACTTTTGCGAAGCACATTTTAACCATAAAAAATAAAGCTACTTCTTTATTTCCCTATCTAAGCCCAACATTAACATTTGAATCCCAGCCTATACAGGGTGCTTCTAGGTTAAGTAAAAATGGGCTGCCCTCAAACCTTTAGCAATTTGGTAAAGTGCAATTTGCCAAAACGCCTTCATCCTGCGACTTGACGACAATCAGGAGATTTTATTCGGGTCAGGAACCAAATGTCTACTTTTCAGAACATTAAGACACCATTGAGGTATTTAAACACCATTTACCAATCAACTGTAAAGCTGATATTTAATAAAAAATATATTATTTCTTTCTTTCTTTAATAGAACCTTCAACTTTTAGTACACTGTTACATAGATAATTGTCATGCACACTTACAAGCCAAACGTCTTATTCAAAAAGTCTATGGTAAGTTTTTATTTAAATAGAAATACTTTAAGTGTTTCCTGTAGTTTAGTTTGTTTGATCGGAGTTCTAAAGGATTTTAGTCTAAGGCTGCCATGTCTTTAGTTATTTCTCTGTCTAAGGTTGTCTGGTAGAGATCGCTATTTAGCGGTAAGACCGCATGTTGTATACCCATAATTATAATATATTTATTCACTTTATTGGAAATAAAACAGAAACAAAGAATGCATTACTAATGAACTAATTTACAAAGTAGTTTAAATACAGTTGTTTCCTTAAACATATCTCACTAAGAACAATAAATACTTAATATTGTAAGCAACATGCGACATTACCTGCAGGGTTTCGTTAGTTTCGAAATTAAACAAATACTAAAAACAAAATCAAAGCATAATAAAAAAAAATAGGGTACGTGTGTGTGTGTGTGTGTGTGTGTGGGTTTTATTTTTCTTTTTTCTTTTTATATATAAGAGTGACAGCGGCTTTAAACCGGGTACAGGAACAGGAGAATATATTATCATCACTTAACACTTTATTGTGGTAGTTACATGGTTCTGTGTTCTGTTTTTTTCGTGTTCAATCAAGATTATTTGTATTGTTGGGATTGTATTGTAATGTATTGTTAAAACGGTACAAGATTAGTTAAAAATGGGCGATTGTTGGAACTGGGCTGGAATTCTACAAGGTAATAACGATATCGTTTTTGAGCTGTTTCCGTATTGTCAAGGTTTTGATAACTCTTATGTCATTTACAATAATGGCGACTGTGACATAAACGATTCTTAAACGTGTCAAACACGATATCGTTTTAACGCACCTGAATAGAGGCCCTGGAGTGATGTTTCTTGTAAAAATCACTTTACTCCCTACTATGGCTATTGAGATAAAATCGTTACTTTCCGAACAGGAGAGATAAATATTATTAAACTTTGGGAAGCGGAGACGTCATTTGTTTTCTGTACTGATTATTTTATACTCATTCACTTAATACTGGTTAAATCTCTACGAGATGAAAATTTAATCCTTTATTAATGCTTTAGCGGGGTTAGAATAGTGCCACTCCATGTCTTCCCGTGGATGTCGTGAGAGGCGACTAAGGGAATAAGGGCTTGTGGTACTGTAAGGCGATGGGTTTGCAACCTGTCACTAATACACTGGTAAACATCTAAGCCTACTTCTTCAAAATGTGGTTACAGAATTATCAACAAGTCTTTTTACAGTTGTTGGTATTTCTGTAGCTCTGCCTACGCCACTCTGGAAATTAAGACGTGTTTATGCGTATGTATTAATGTTTTATTAACGCCCACTGACCTTCAAAGTATACATCAGAGACATATCGAATGACGTCACAAAGTGAATCCACGGCCTGGCAAACAGGAGCCTAATAAAATCAGGCTTGGTCGCAAACAGTCCGTAAAGGCATCAAATCATAACTTCGTGAGTTACGACCTGAAGTTATAAAATTATAGATGAATTGAGTATAAGCTAGAGCTTAAGCTGATTATCTAACTGGTAAAAAGGTTCTGTTGACCTACATACCATAGATAACTAGCTTCAATTTAACTTTGTTGTTGGTAACGCATCAAGTAAATTAAAAAAACTGGACTGCATTTTTTGATATTGTCGTCTATATATCTGGTTACGTTTTCTATCGTAAATAGACATACAGTCGCAGCACAACGACTGCCAAAAAGAACACGATCTGAATGTTTATTCTGACAGTATGCTGGAAGCGCAAACTGCTTCTATATTCTTGAAATTATATACAAGGTGTCTCTGACCATGGGGCTTTCAATGTAGGGATCCATTCTAATCAAATGGAACTCCTTTTGTTTTTATTTTTTATTTTTCACACAAAATAAATAAATTCACTGATTTTACTAGTAAAGTTTGTAAGTTTGATCAAGTATAACTTACTGTAAATTAAGTTATTTTCTAAGTCGTAAAACAAAAGATGTAGCATTTGAGAAGTAGAATCGATATCTACATTTAAAGCCCCATGGTCAGAGACACGCTGTATATTGTTAATCTTGCAAATATTTGCAAATTTCATTTAGTTTTAGTTAAGGTACCTTCTAACTTCTCTTGTTCGTTGTTTTTGTAAATGATGTAGCTTACTTGGTATCGAGGTAGTAGGCCTTGCTCCCTAAATTTATAAATAAAATAAATAAAAAATATATATTATGGTGAAAAAATAACTCCCACTCTTATCACTTTCATTAAAATATGCCACTTTTACATCCAAGACAAATCTAACGGCACCTCATATGTTAAAATCCATCAAGCCGTTTAGGCTGCAGAGCGTGCCAAATAAATAGACATACATACATACACTCGAAAAAACTAAAAAAAAATACGATTGCAACTGACATTAAATCTTACAAAAATCACCTCTGCAGGTTGAGTTTGTTCTGAATTATGGTGGTTTTATAGTAAGTATGTGTGTTTCATACTATATGGTACCTATGTTGTGATAGGTGATACAAAAGCATTAGTTGTTAATATAAAAAAAGGACTCACTCGTGTGGTTGCCGGGTTAGAATAGTGCCACTCCATGTCTTCCCGTGGATGTCGTAAGAGGCGACTAAGGGAATAAGGGCTTGTAGTACTGTTAGGCGATGGGCTCGCAACCTCTCATTAATACACTAGTAAACTTCTTGGCCTGATTGCGCAAAATGTGTTTAAGTACAGAATTATAAACTTCTTTAGAGGTGTTGGTATTTCTGTAGCCCTGCCTACCCCATTCAGGGAATAAAGGCGTGATATTATAAATGTATGTATGTATAAAAAGTTTTTATTTTAAGTCGTTGTGTATTTCAAGAAATACAATTATATTAACCCTTTTATGGCGATGTGTCATATGCCACCACAAGCAAACTCAACAGGATAGACCGAGTTGGTTCCAGTCGGGTCTGTGATTGATACATACGCAGTATCAAGTATCGAGCGACGCGCATCGACGCCAATGTGTCGTCACGTAAATATCAGATATTAACAACCCTAGCGCTTGAGCTGTAATAGGCAACAGAAACTCTTGAACCCTTTTTTAATACAAGTTTGTATTGAAATAGGGCCAAATAGAACCTTGTCAGGCTTTACATACCATAACATTCACTTTTTCATATTATTTTGTTAACATTTTTTATGCTGTTTAAAATTCTGAAGAGGTTTGAGTTCACGACTTTTTTATTTTGCTAAAATAAGGGTAGGTATACATACAGTACTTCAATTGTCTTAGTGTCCCTTGGCTAGTTGTCGCTGTCTCACTCGCACTCGCATCTCACAGTGTAATTTTGACTCATATTTCATAGAAAAACAGCTTTGTCTTCGAGGGGCATTAATAAAATATAAGCACTGTACATACGTAGTAACTGAAGTGATTGCGTGTTGGTTTATAACATCCTGTATATCATCAAAATAAAACCCGAAGAAACATCTTGGAAAACATCTCAAGGACTCACGAATCCTCAAGTATCAAGGATCCTAAACTCAACAAAAGCTATCTCTTTCTCATGTATATCATATAGCATAAGAGCAAATGTGATGGACGTAGATTTAAGAGGTCGTCTGCAGACAGTTTTCTAAGGTTAAGTGTTATCGGCTATCGCCTCTTATCAAGGTCAATGCCCTTACGTTAACGCTTCGGGCAATCAATCTTTCTTAGGAAAACCGAAGGTATTATGTAGGTCATGGTACTTATAATACAAGTTGGTATTAAAGGGGAAATCTACTAGCTACAGACTAAAGTCAGTATTAGAACAAGGAAGTTATCTTTCTTATTTTAACATATAGTAGCGTTTCTCTCAGCCTGTCAATCCGACTGTTTCTTTGTAATCTTGCCTATCCTCGTAGTTCGTAGTTTTCTCAATCGTGGTCAGGTTAACAAGAAGAGATCCCTTAAAGGGATAAATTCGCCACTGTTCATTTTTAACCTTAACCTCGTGAGACCGAAGGCATTTATTTTAGTTAGTTTAAAGTTCACTTTTGCATGCATGCATACCGTCACGCCTTCATTCCCAGAGTGGGGTAGGTAGAGCTACAGAATACCAACCACTCTAAACTTGTTGATAATTCTGTAACCACATTTTGCACAATCAGGCCAAGAAGTTTACTAGTGTATTAGTGACAGGTTGCAAGCCCATCGCCTAACAGTACTACAAACCCTTATTCCCTTAGTCGCCTCTTAAGACATCCACGGAAGACATGGAATGGCACTACTCTAACCCGGGCCAAGTTCATTTTTATTTCTTTCAAATTTGATAATGGAATTTAAGAGTAAAAAGGTAACTGAATTTTATTTCCTTGATGTTAGCTTGAATTTCACACTAGCAAAAATCTCCTGTTTTAGTATGGTGGGCACCACAAGTTGTTTAAGTTTATGTAGGAACTTACTTGTAATGGAGTTTACATACAAACATAAGTACATATTGTTCGTCAGGACCCACCCATAAAATTATTGTATTTTGTCTTGCGATTAAAATAGCACGTAACCACAAATGAGTGCAAATCACGCTTGACCGTTTTAAAAGTGCGATCACCTGAATTAGCTTTTATGTGCCTCTTGAGTGGGTACTTCACGAAACGCTCAAAATAACGCGTTTCAGTGATTCATTGAGTCGGACTTAATGTTCGGCCCGACGCAGGAATTGAGGACGGGTCGATCCAAAGTATTGTAATCAGCTGCAAGACATAAGCACCGTAACAGCAATTACGGCAGTTATGATTTGTGACTGTCGAAAAATTTCTGGAGCAATCAATTATGCTCGTTCGCCTTCTCCATGCCATAAAAAAACAATACCTAGTTATTAACTAACTAAAAAAAAACAACACAAGTTGCCAAAAATCAAAAAATAATTTTACCAATTAATTAATTTAATTTTACACACATCAATAATGTCTAAGTATCAAACTAAGTACAACTCCTCACTCTCTTAAATATCTGGAAATTCCTTGACGCAACGGGCATTTGCGGTGATCTCTAAACGAATGGCTGCTTACAGACCATTTATTTAAATGTTTGGTCTGCCACAATAGGTGAGCAATGGCCGAAGCGGCACACAAGGCCCATCTCAACCCTTCAAGTATACTGCAGCGCAAATCATAACAACCGTAACAGACAAAAACAAAAGGTGGAAAAAACGCGTTCAAAGTTTATTTTTTATTACTACGGGCTATGTTTTAGAGACATTCAAAATCTGATGATTGTATGTTATTAAAATGAGCCTGAACATTATTTCTGCATTGTTTTTTTTCCTAAACTATTACGATTTATATAAATTTAACTCGAAAAGGCGTTCATGGCTTGCAGATGTTAAGAGTATTTATATTACATTATTTAACATAACCAGCGTATCAGATGCGGCTTGTTTCAAACCGTCTGCAATCATGTTGCATCCATTAAAAAAAATAATTATGACTAATTTGACCTTTTTAACGTTAACTGGGTAGTTAAATTTAGTTAATGCAACTTGCAATTAATATTAATTGTGGCTGTTATGAGTTTGTATTGATTGCTCGAGAAAAAAATCAACTGTCACAAATCATAACTACCGTAATTGCTGTTACGGTGCTTATGTCTTGCAGCTGATGGTGGAAATTGGCTGTTACGGTGTTTATGCTGAAAGAAATCTCAGTAATAGTAAGATAATTAGATATTTATCAAATTGGAGTATATAGATCTCATTCAGCGTAAGGGGTTGACCTTGAACTTAAAATCGATTTATATCGAGTCAAGGTTTGGAGCTAGATTTCTTTATTGGGTTACCTTCCTTTAGTCAAAAAGTTTCTGCCAAATCCATCCAAACTTTCGCATTCATAAGTAGGAGTAGTTATAGTGTGATTAGTAGGTTTGCTGGTGGATGTACATAATTTTACTCATGCAATAGCAACCATCCTCACACTTGACCTTCTTGTTAACTATTCGGAGCACGTGGCGCGGCCAGCGCGTGCACACACATTGAATTATACATCTGAAAAAGGGCAATCGAAAAACAAACCGCCCTGTGTAGCAGCATGTGCCTGGAACTTTCAGGGTAAGGAAGAGAGATTAACTCTCCGTAATGAGATTAATATCGCTTCCTAGTTGTTCTCGTAGTAGGTGCGGTGCTTGTACAACCAGTAGTACCACTAGTTGCACGAGTTACCCTGGGTTCCTATATTCAAAACGTCTCGTTAAAATTGTGATATCTCGTTAAAATTTGACATTTGCTACATACAAAATGTGTCAAATTTTAACTAGACGTCACATTTGAACGATACTTTCGTTACTGTATCAAGATTCAATCAATCAATAGAGAAGTTTTGAAATGTGTAATAAAATATGTAGTTTGTAAAAATCTTTGATTCACAGAGCTCATATTCGGGATTAAACTAAGCTTACATTTCATTCCTGGAAAATTGATAGTTCCCATTGAAACAATTCGTTCAGCGAGTTTTGTGCAACTGAAATCGCGTGCAAACATACTACATAATTACTTGATATTTATTACCCAACATCCTTTAGCGTTTGAAAAGCCTTTGGAACACCGTCAATGGTTAACCTGTCTAACGCAAAGTTTCAAATCATTAGAAGCCCGATAGAAACCTTCACGATTAAGTCCAGCACCTAAAGGCTTAACTATTTGCCATTCCCTTTCAGACCCAGTTAATTACTGTCATTAAGGAATATTGAATACCTACAGCAACTATTTACAGAATGTTTCTCCCGTTTACTTACAATCTTATGTTAATCAAATTCAGTGCCAAATAGGGTCCAGTTAGTACAGAAAATGTATACGCCAGGCGCTCAATGAGTATTGGTACGTTGCCCTTATCAACTGGGATCGTAATGGCGTCGGAATAATATTAATTGAGTAAATCTCAATTAATTGCAAGCGCCGTTAATTACCGAACACCCACAATTTAATTACCAGGATTGCACGTGCTCGCGTTACTTAAACTTTTAATGTACTTCGTTTCAATGCGTCACAGTTGGCATGTGCAAACATTTTAAAAGTAGCGCTGACCTTGAACTTGAAACTATTATACAATGTCAAGGTCAAGGTTGTAAGTTCAAGGTCGCTACAAAGATACAGCTAAAAAGTTAATTTAATGTCAATGTCAGTTTCTTTAAACGCTTAAAATAGTTAAAACGGAAACCCTTTCGTCGAATTCGTATTACGTCGAAAGAGATCTCTTAAAGGGATAAGTTGTACTGCTTTTATTTCTGTTATATAACATTTTTGTAATGTTTTTTTAGTACAATAAAGTGATTACATACATACCATGTTTTTCTGTATCGTAAACAACATAAATAACGTAGGTTAGGTTAAATTACAGTCGTGGCTACTAAAAATAATTAAGAGGCCGTATTTGCCGGTTTTGCTTCTTTTCGTGATTTTACAGTTAAAATACTGTTTTTTTTTGTAATTTTTAATGCACATCATTGAATATAAATGAGTTACGAAGGAATGAGCTACATTTTTATTTTTGTCGAGAATTATAATGCGAGATTTAGGTTGTTTTAAAACATTTTTTTAAGGTAAAGGATTGATTTTGACCTGAAGTTGATTACTGTTGTTTTTATTTTATGAACGAGAGTTTTAAGTAGCCATAATCAAGTACAATTTTTTGCCCATTTTCTATAACATTACCAAGTTTATTATTTTTAACACAAAAAAAATATATGAAGGTCGTAAAAAATAATTCACGTTTTTTTTGGTGATTTTAACAGCAATAAATTGTAATTTTTCATAGCTTTTAGACGTCAAAACGATTCGTGAATACACGATATTCTAAACCAATAATAAATATAAAACAGTAGCTCATAAATTTGTTGAAAATCGAAATTATCTTTGTACATTAAAATTTGGAAAAGTAAAGTATTTCAACTGTAAAATCACGTAAATCAAAAATTTCATATACGGCCTCTTAACTCATGAGGCGAGAAATGCCTTTCGTTGATATGAAAATTCTGCGAAATGACACGTTAGTAGAAAGGTGTTTCGATAAATTTTGTTACACCATTAAAGTTTTTTTATGCCTAGTTAATTGGCCAATTACAAGTTGTTGTAGAACCGAATTTCAGAATTTGACTAACATGGAAAGGCAATACTTATAAAGCCGACTGTCGAAGAAATAGTTAAAGCTACTATTTGTGAAGCTTGTTATCCTGTGCTCAAGTCTTAAATCAAATAAAATAGTCATTATAATAATTAACGTCTTACCTAAAGTTAAATGAAGACATTAGATGTCATCCGAACGTGACTAATTGTCACATTCAGTCATACAACAAATGGACTGTCATTCAGTTGGAAGTTTTTATAACAACTATATCACTTTTAATGATCCATAGAGATATTATTTCATCATAATGATGTTTAAAGTAAGGAAATGGCGAAATAATTTATTTCGTAATGCCATTTGTCTCAGGTGAAATATTTTTTAAAAACCCAAGATGTTTTTATAATACACGACACCACACGACACGACACGACACGACACGTTGGCCTAGTTGGGAGTGACCCTGCCTCCGAAGCCAGCGGTCCTGGGTTCAAATCCCGGTAAGGGCAGATATTTATGTGATGAGCACGAGTATTTGTTCCTGAGTCTTGGATGTTTTCTATGTTTTTAAGTATTTATTTCTCTATTTAAGTATGTTTATCGTTGTCTAGTACCCATAGTACAAGCCTAGAGCTTAGTTTGTGACTAGGTCAATTTGTGTGACATTGTCCCGTGATATTTATTTATTTATTTTATTTATAATATTTTTTATGTTAAAATATTGTCGTCGCGTCGTTATATATTTATTCACAGACCTTATTGTTAGTGACATAGAGGAGTATTGTCCTTATTTACAGCTTGGGTGCGTATTATACATCTCTCTCTCTTTATTGAAGAGCCATGCTTTTGTCGGTGGAGTAATCGCCAATCGCTCTGGTCCTCCGTCAACTGCTTGACTTTCTGGTACGACCCAACGAACCCTTAACCCTCTCTTTTATCTGCTCAAAGTAGTTTCTTCCTGGTCTTCCTCTGCCTGTCTTTCCCTCTATCTTTCCTTCTATGATGTGTTTAAGGAAAAGGTCGTGTCGCAGCAGGTGTCCTATCATTGTTCCTCTTCTATTTTCTATTGTTGTTAGAAAATTTCTACTTTCTTTTATTTCATTCGGCACCCGGTCATTACATATTTTTTCTGTCCAAATTATGCCCTCCATTCTCCTCCAACACCACATTTCAAAAGTCTCCAATCTATCTATACCTACATCTTGTATTATACTTATAGATACTATATCACTATACAAAATCTTATCATTTAACCTACTGCCAGCAGCGGTTTTCGCATTGTTGTCATCTTAGTTAAATGGCAACGCATATGCAGTCTTCGGATTGCAGTCTTGAGATTTAAAATGTCTATGTATCGTAGATCCTACTTACCGTTAGGCGGCCTGTATTCTCGTTTGCTCAGGTTAAATTTTCAAACCGTTATTATGTACTACCGTTTTGCGGGTGGTAGGACCTTGTGCAGGGTCCGGCCGGATCGCTACCACCATCTTATCCATTAACCACCCGCCAAACAGCAGTGTTCGCATTATTGTGTTCCGGTTTGGGGATAAGACAGCCGGTGAAATAACTAGCATAGAGGCATTCCATCTTAGTCCTAAGGGTTGGCAACGCATTTGCAGTCTTAGGATTGCAGTCTTGTGAATGCGAATGTCTATGGGTCACAGTCTCCACTTACCATCAGGTGGCCTGTGTGCTCGTTTGCCTTATCAATGCCATAAAAAAAATGTACTTAACGCGAAACCTTTTCATTTCGTTTCCGTTCGCATAAACCGGATTTATAACCGGTTTTGGAGGTACCTTAAAATAGAAATATTTTATAATTACCCGGTTTTGAGCTTAAAAAGCACGTAGCATGTCACGCTCGATAAACAAGCACCGCTTAGTGTTTTAATTATTAGTGTAAAAAACGATTGGTTTGTCGACTCGCCGCTAGTGGATTAAAGGCATTTTCAAAATAAAGTGTACCCTAGTTAAGGAAAATTAGAAACGTTTATTTTGTCAGTTTAGTGACGAACATTTGCCATACATTTATATGGCTGATTTTGTCACAAAACTGAGAAAAGTTAACGTTTTTTAATTTTCCTTAACTAGGGTTCTTTTATTTTGAAAATGCCTTTAATCCACGAGCGGCGAGTCGAGAAACTAATCTATCCTTTATTTTGAAAATGCCTATATACCCGTTAGTTAAGGTTAAAATAAAGTTCTCAAAACGTTCGCATTCCCTAGAAAAGTTCGGAGTAAAATCGATATAACCGGTTTAAAAACCGGTTCCAAGCTCTGCGTTTGCTTTCTTCATAAAATAAAAAATACCCGGAAAGATTAAAAGATTAAACACTACTTCTCTAGCAAAACGTAAAACAAAAGTTACCTCTACTTATGTTGGCGGAATTAATTACTCGGAAGTTGAGCTAAAAACTATTTCTAAATTAGTTCAACGGGTACGTAGCGAAAAAGCTTTTGCGGTGTTATTCTCTTACAACAAAGCAATTCTACGTCGAATTCGGAGGTCGTTTCGATTAACAAGTCTGCTGTTTGGATTACGTCGTCAATATATTGTCAGTTATCCTACTAATGGAGGACACGTTGGCCTTCGAAGCTAGCGGTTCTCAGTTCAAATCCCAGTAAGGGCAGATTTTTGTGTGATGAGCACAAGTATCTGTTTCTGAGTCTTGGATGTTTTCTATGTATTAAAGTATTTATGTATCTATACATATAAGTAAGTTTATCGTTCTCTAGTACCCATAGTACAAGCCTAGAGCTTAGTTTGGGACTAGGTCGATTAGTGTGACATTGTCCCCTGATATTTTATTTTAAATTATAAATGCAAATTTTTGTGTGTGTGTTAGTTTCTATCTGTTTCACGCTGCAGTTGCTGGACGAATTTGGATGAAATTTGAAATGGAAATAGCTCAAACATAGGCTACGTTTTGTTCCGAAAAAAAAGTACCAGAGGGAATAACGATAGTCGAAATATATGTGAACGAAGTGAGTTTGAGTTTTTGTCACTAATTCCACTTTTAAAAAACCCATTCACATCTGCGATGCTAAGACGAATCTAAAGACACCTTGCTTGTCCACCTCGGTCCATCCATCCAGCCTCAAACGGAACAAACAACCACATATATACTCAAAATAGGTCAAAACATTACCCTCTTTTGGCAGTCGGGTAAAAACCAGGCAAGGGTTCCGACGCCATTACAGACACAAGAAATTATCTCGGAAAACAACAATTAATAACATATTTTCCATTTAATTAAACAAAGTGTAAAGTAATGTAATATTTGTCATAACTTTATTAATCTAGAAAAAAAGAAAAATATAATTTACATTTATTCATTGACAACACGTTGGCCTACTTGGGAGTTTCAAATAAAAATATTTGTTCCTGAGTCTTGGATGTTTTCTATGTATTTAAGTATTTATTTCTCTATTTAAGTATATTTATTGTTGTCTTGTACCCATAGTACAAGCCTAGAGCTTATTTTGGCACTAGGTCAATTTGTATGAGATTGTCCGCTGATATTATTATTATTATTATTAATTTAGAGAAAAAGAAAAGAGAATTGCTGGATAGGGGATTGAGATTTTTGGATTTTTTGGTGCGTCAATAATCTGACATTTCCGATAGTAATAGACAACATAACTAAGTTTTGACAGAGCATGTGGATTGTCGTGAGCGTGGACTGTATTTCAAAGGTTTCTTGATTATCGAATTTAAAGCCACAGATTCGCAATTCACCAAGCTTAGTCGCAGTACACTTAATTACACAACATGACAAGATGGGAAGGATGCGAAAGAGAGGCAGACGCGGAACAAGTCTCGCACCGGAAGGGGAGCACTTTCAAGTTAAAAATACAACTTTAAAAATGTACCAACATAGCAACTTTAAATCTTGTGTTGCCAGCAATATAGATTGCAGATTGATTTATCGATCGATCGATTTTCGACCGAACTATTTAATTGATGAATCCTGCGACTGCAGTCAGAATACACTTGCTATATTGTTGTTTAATATACGCTCTGGCCCCTATTCTAGTCGGTAAAACCATATAGTCTTTGACGTGTTTATTTTTAACTCGGCCGCCATTACCGTTAAGAGGACTATAAAGCAAAAAAAACATACAAAATGCAATAACGTTTTTCTTCTCTTAAACGTTGTCAGATTTAAACGATTTTTGAATATGTTATAGATATTACGAAAAACTTTAGTGGTGGTAGGACCCTGTGCAGGGTCCGTCCGGATCGCTACCACCATCTTATCCATTAACCATCCGCCAAGCAACAGTGTTCGCATTGTTGTGTTCCGGTGTGGGGATAAGACAACCGGTGAAATTACTAGAATAGAGGCATTCCATCTTAGTCCTCAGGGTTGGCAACGCATTTGAGGTCTTAGGATTATAGTCTTGAGAATTCAAACTTGAGCTTTAACCTATTACTAAATCATTAACGAATGGAGACGCAAGTTGTGAAGCAGAATAACCTAAACGCAATGAAACTCTATCCCTTATTAACATAATATGCGCGTGACCTCGCATTAAAATCGCGACTCGACCAAATTGAGGGGATTAGTGCGGTTTGCTTGAACGAGGCGCAGACGGGTTACGATCTACTATCCGTTATACTTAAACAACACGTTACCACTAACTCATCCATTAACCTACCGCCAAACAGCAGTGTTCGCATTGTTGTGTTCCATTTTTTAAAGCAAGGAGAAGACACTAGCACTTAGGCTACCTGATGGTAAGTGGAATCTGAGACCCATAGACATTTTAATTCTCAAGACTGCAATCTTAAGAACTCAAATGCCAACCCTGAGGACTAAGAGAAAATGCCTCTATGCTAGTAGTTTTACCGGTTGTCTTATCCCCACACCGGAACGCAACAATGCGAACACTGGCGGTACGTTAATGGATAAGACGGTGGTAGCTATCCGGGTGTGGGGATAAGAAAACCGGTGAAATTAGCATAGAGGCATTCCATCTTAGTTCTCAGGATTGCAGTCTTGAGAATATAGTCTTGAGAATTCAAAAGTCTCAGATTCCTCTTACCATTAGATGGACTGAGAGCTCGGGTGCCTTCTCTTTGCCATACAAAAAATAATAATAGCCTAGGGAGTTACGATCAGACGAACAGGCAAACAGATGCACAGATTTGCTATTTAAACTAATAACTTGGCAGCGTATACAGAGTGTTAGGCAATTAGTTGATAATCAGAGACTTGCTGATAGGGGGCACTAGGACGTTACGAAAAAGCTAAATTAGGCTTAGTAGAAGTGGCACTAATTTGAAGAAAAATATTTCTCAATGGATGTTAAAGAGGTCACCCTATAATTAAAAACTTTGCTAAGAACGTCCTGCATACTAAGTTAAGGGTTCCGTCTGCTAAATTATAATTACTCCTATTGACGCGACCGTCATTTCTTTAATTTTGGACACGAATTGGATTCTTTCAGTGGTAAACCGTCTCATTCAATCTTTTACAAAGGAAGCGCCAGACACAGTTCTAAGCCATTAAGTACTATTTACATAAAAATCAATATGTAATAACTAATTTTATATTTAAAGTCAATTGGTGCAGTCTTAGATGTTTTTAATAGGTATAACCACTTTAATCGCCTGTATCTCAAGCACCAAATTCAATGATGTCTACTTAGTCGGGATAGTTTTCATTTAAAATTCGTTATATGCTCATTCATTTAAGTTTTTTTTCTGATTTTTAGTACTTGTAGTTTTGGCTGTAGGGGGAGGGGGAGGGGGAGTCTAACAAAAATTGGCGCTTTCAAGCTTAATATTTCATCAACAGATTACTTAATCGAAAATCTGTTTCTACAAACCCGTAATATTTTTGAAAGACCTATCCAACAATACCCCACACTATAGGGTAGACGAGAAAAAAAATACATCCCCACGTTACGTGTAGGAGAAACTCTAAAAAAATTTTTTTTTACACTTTTTGTACCACTTTTTTGGCGTGACTTTTATGCATATTCATGGCAAATTACAGCTTTCTACTACTAATAGTCTCTGCGCTAGGCTGCGGACGGACGGACATGGCGAAACTATAAGGGTTCCTAGTTTGACTACGGAACCCTAAAACGCAGTAACTTAGAAGCGAAACTCGCGTGACACGCCCTAGACAAGATGTTTGTTAACGTTATCGATATCTCTCGCCGTAAAGAGAACTGCAGGGGCCCTAGCCAAGATGCAAACGCTCCTAACGTTTTTCTTTTCTATCGCTCAAAATGTATGGGATGACATTCTCGTGCGTTTCGATAAACCACGTGATCGACTGTCATCCCATACATTTTGAGCTATAGAAAAGAAAAACGTTTGGAGCGTTTGCATCTTGGCTAGGGCGCCAGAGCTATATGGGTAAGGACCAAAAAGTTGGTCATGCAAACTCAAGCGAATTAATTTTCTATAAAACTTTTCCGTTGTGTTTCGAAAATTTGCCATATATATAATTGTATGGATATTTTTCATCGCACAACGGAACTTTCTTCGTTGTTTGTATGGTTAACTACAGTTAACTATGGTCCAAATTACCCATATCGATGTCATAATAACCCCCTATAGGCAAGATGCTTACGCTAACTAGCGTTTCTATTCGTTTTGTTTTTAAACCAATCGCGTTACTGAAAGATCACGTGATACGAAAAAAATCGTGATCTACCGGTTAGACAGTGTATTCATATTGAGTTTGTCGACAAGCTATAGATTCATTTAACTTAGAGAACACGATAGGAAAACATTATCAAAAATAAAAACACCTATCGCCTATAAAAACATGTTCTCAAATAGAGTTTCACCCCAGTATAATAAGCTTTTACGTTTATTTCACGTAATCTCCCACAGTCTCAGGATTAAAATACTACAGGCTGTGTCTCAGCCATAAATCAGGCTCGTTAGCGAGTTATTTACGACGTTTACACAGCTAGTTCCGAGGGTGCCATATGGTGTCAGTTTGATTCATAAAACGGACGGCCGGGCAGGGAATGCGTGTACGCTGTTGGCGAAGGGAGTAAATAATAAGGAATCGTAAGTGTATCCCTTTGCTTTGTATTAATTAGCTTGGAGTCATTCCACAGTGTTTGAAATTCCACGCTAGATTTATTCGTGTTAAGTATCTTTACATACTTTAACTTATACTATATCAGATTTTGCGCGCGGCTCCGTCCGTGTAGCAGTCGCAGTCGCAAAATTTCCAGGTAAAAAATTGCTTACTATTCCAGAGTATACAAGCCAAGCCTAGCTTAGCCTTTAGCTTAGTTTGGAACTAGATCAATTTGTGTGAGATAGTCCCTCGATATTTATTTATTACTCCGTCCGTCGTCGTTTATAGCTATTCCCTCGGGAACTGTCAAAATTTTCGGCATAATCATTGGCCTATGTCCTATTCTAGATTATAATCTATCTGTGTGCCAAATTACCAAAGTCTTTTTCGTGTTGTTGGTATTCCTGTTGCTCTGCCTACCCCACTCTGGGAATGAAGGCGTGATGTTATGTTTTTTTTATTTATTGTTCAAATAATGTACATAACATTTATAATTAAACAACTACCTCGCCAAACTGCCAGTACTGTTTGTTGACAAGAACGCGTTCACTTAAATTGTTATGCACATAAAGAGAAAATAATAATTATTTACTCACTGAATTATATTTTTTTTGGGAAAACTTATCCTAAGGCAGTCCTATCTAGCAACATCTGTTTTAGTGTCGTTTTAACAACTTTTATACTACACTAGCGACCCGCCAGCCGCTTCGCCCGCTGCATTTTTTTTATGTCACTTTGGGGTATGAAAAATGTTGGCCGATTCTCAGACCTACCCGATATGCACACCAAATTTCATAAGAATCGGTCGAGCCGTTTCAGAGGAGTTCAATAACGTACACCGTGACACGAGAATTTTATATATTAGATTTTTCTTCCTCCCTTAACCACTCCATTTCATTATATATTTTAGGGATCATAAATGTATCTGTTCTACCATAATAATTTTTTGCATAGCGTTGTACAAACTTTCTTTGTATTATATTTACTCTGCTTAGGGACCTTAAACTCGCTTACATAATAATTTTCTATAGCTATCAAGTACTGCGCCTTTACATGTATAGGTAATATTTCACATACTTTATAAAGCTTGTAGTAATTTTGCATTGATCTTTATCTTTTTTGCTTACTATGTATGTATGTATGTGTGTGTGCTAAATTTCATCCGGATCCATTCAGATAACAGACATCCATTGAATCTTTCACATACGACACGCTAGCCTAGTTGGGAGTGACCCTGCCTTCGAAGCTAGGTGTCCTGGGTTCAAATCCCGGTAAGGGCAGATATTTGTGTGATGAGCACGAGTATTTGTTCCTAAGTCTTGGATGTTTCCTATTTATTTAAGTATTTATTTCTCTATATACGTATGTTTATCGTTGTCTAGTACCCATAGTACAAGCCTAGAGCTTAGTTTGGGACTAGGTCAATTTGTGTGAGATTGTCCTGTGATTATTATTATTATTATTATTATTACATTTATAATGTTAGTAGGAAGCAGGATACCAGTAATTGGAACACCAAACGTCGCTCGGGTTGAAAACGAATTTTCCCGAATGTGACAATCTGACAGATCGATTTTCACACCCGAAAACCGTATAATGCAAATTTCAACGAAATCATTTGAGCCGTTTTCGAGAATATAAATACAAATATATTCAAAAATTTGCTTTTACCCTTGAAGTTCGGATGAAAATTAGCCTATCGAAGGTATAAGCTATCTCCATTCCTAATTTCATCCAAATCCATGCAGCACTTGCAGCGACAATCAATCATTTCATACGAGTAACCAATGTTTCACAAATGATTTATTTCACAAACATATCATTTGACAACCCGCGTTTTTTTCCTACACTGTAAATAATTCTGGATTTATTTCAGGACTATCGTGTAGAACCCTATAGGTTAGGTTAGGTTAGTTTTATAAAAATCCTGAATATTTGTAGTTACAGAAAAAAAAGCGGGTTGGCAAATGAATAGGTTGCGAAACGATGCATTTGTCAAAGATTTGTCGGCAAAAAGGGCTGAGAACCCTAACACACACACACACACACACAAACTTTTATAACATTAGTAGAATATTGCTCGTTTAATTTATTTATTTATTTATTTATTGATAAAAGCGCTTACATGACCTTACAGTATAACCAATGCGTCATTAAACTTAGACTACTTAACTATTAAATATAAATATCATAATAATAGAAAATAAACAAATTATAATGGAACTGTTGATGACCTAGCATCCGTCGCCTCACAGAATCTCAAGCGTTCTCTACACACTGCCGCCCATCGCCACGCAAACAAGTCGCACTCAGGTGCCGATGCCAGGAGCGCATTTAGCTGTGAGAGAGCGCGGGGCAGCGGCGAGTTCCTGCACGACACGGTGCGCGCCGGCGGCACGGCCAACAGCTCGCGCCGTCGCGGTCTGAGGGCTATCCTCTGGACATCCGGGACAAACAGTCGCAAGAGACGCTCTACTATTTCGGGGCAGTCCGACTCACCACGCAAGGCTCTACATGCCGTGACCATAAGTTGGTAATTCCTCCTGACCTCCAAGGAGTTGTACCCAAGGGAGCCGAGAAGATACTTCGTTGGGTACAGATGCGGGTAGAATCCGAATATTTTTTTATAGAGAAACCTTAAAAAAGCTTTTTGTACCTTCTCAAGAAGCAAGACGTACGCCGATTCGTAAGGATTCCATACGATCGACGAAGTCTCCAGCTTACTCCTTACTAAGGCATTATACACAATTTTTATGGCCACCGGGTCATGAAAGTTACGGAGGTTTCGGATTACGAAACCCAGTCTTCGGAAGCAACTCATGGCAAGAGAAGAAATATGCTCGTGAAAGGTGAGCCGCATATCAAACACTACGCCCAAATCCTTGACGGAGAAGACACGATTTATCGGCGCAGGCCCTAGCATATATTGAGCATATATGGGGGTACGAGAGCGGGTAAATGTACACACACAACACTTGGCGGGATTAAAATGCAGTTTGTTCTCCCTGCTCCACCGAAACACCATGTCGATGTCCCCTTGTAACGTCTCGCAATCAGCTCTTTGCTCTGCTCCATATATCAACTTAATAGAATAGGTATCATACTTATTAGTAACTCTGTTTGTTTGAATATTTGTTGGTTGGTTACGCATTCACAGCTAAACCGCTGGATCGATTGTAAAGACATTTTGGTGTTGAGATAGCTTGAACCCCTTGGTACTTTTTAGCCCGGAAGATTAGACAGTTTCCGTGGGAATAGGCGGTATTAAGAGGACTGTGAAGCAAAAATGTTCATACAAAATTCGATAACGATTTTCTCCCCTTAAACGTTGTCCTATTTTTATGTTTTTTTTATATGTTACTAGCGACCCGCCAGCGGCTTACACTTAGGGTTATGAAAAATAGCCGATTCTCAGACCTACTGAATATGCATATAAAATTTCATAAAAATCGGTCAAGCCGTTTCGGAAGAGGTATGGTAACTAACACTGTGACACGAGAATTTTATATATTAGATAGAGATAGATATTATAAAAAACTTTTTTTTTATGTTAATGAGAAGGCACACGAGCGCTCAGGCCACCAGATGGCAAGTGGAATCTGAGACCCATGCCCCTGAGGACAGATGGAATGCCTCTTTGCTAGTAATTTCACCGGTTGTCTTATCCCCACACCGGAACACAATAATGCGAACACTCTTGCTTAGCGGGTAGTTAATAGATAAGATTGTGGTAGCGATCCGGACGGACCCTGCACAGGGTCCTACCACCACTAAAATATCTGTACGTTTTCCTTTCCAAGAAAATATTTATTAGAAAGAAAATAAAAAACTAAAAAACAAAAGCGTAAACCCACCGACCTAGTTTTCCATAATATCTGCAACATATTCAAAAATCGTGGAAATCGGATTAGATTTAGGGGGTGAGAAACGTATGGATTAGTTTTGAAAGCTACGCGATTTAAGCATCGCTTCACAATCCTCTAACAGTAAAAAAATAAAGTGAGATAAGCATTTGTCTGAATTTTTTCCTTAAGATCTTTATGTGAAAAGTTAACACAATTTTTTTTATTTTCGTGGCGCACTCATTAATCATAAAAGTCGTTGACTCTACATTACTGTACAAGGTGACTAATAAATTGCGATAGTTTTAGCGCATTTTCTTAGCGAAATCTTATTTAAGTATTTATTTAATTACACTATTACGTAAAGCATAATTGGAGGATCTAATGCCCAATGGCATTCACTAATAGTAAAACAGTTCAGTAAAAAAAGACAAGGTCGGCCATGTTGATTTATCTTTACTAAAAAACCAACAATGGAGACCTATTATGCAGAAACAAACTTTAAGTGATTACCTAAAAAGTTGAGAATAAATAAACGGGAAAATGCATTTAAAACCTTCGCTGATTTGTAATAATTCTAATAATCTGAAATTTTTCGGAAATAAAACCTAATACTTATTAAGATTTTTTCGTGCCATGGAGATAAGGGAAAATTACCAAAATTCAATTTACATACATACATCCATAAAGTCACGCCTTCATTCCCAGAATGGGGTAGGCAGAGCTACAGAATTACCAACAAGTCTAAAAATCTTGTTGATAATTCTGTAACCACATTTTGCACAACCAGGCTAAGATGTTTACCAGTGTATTAGTGACAGGTTGCAAGCCCATCGCCTAACAGTACTACAAGCCCTTATTCCCTTAGTCGCCTCTTACGACATCCACGGGAAGACATGGAGTGGCACTATTCTAACCCGGTAACCACACGGGAAATTCAATTGAAATTTATCAATATCCCAGAATCTAATAATTTTCGGCCAGGGTAATGACCTAATTTGCTCCAAATGAGCTCTTCTATAACTTTTTAACGGGAATGTATGCAATAATCAATAAACCTGTATAAAGGGTAACTAACATAATATAGACGACATTATTAAAACATGCAATCGGGCTGTAAGAATCTGCCTTTTGTTAGACTTGTTACGACTTAAATCATAACGTCACTGTGACACAGTGCAGGTGGTAGGACCTTGTGCAGGGTCCGTCCAGATCGCTACCACCATCTTATCGATTACCTACCGCCAAACAGCAGTGTTCGCATTGTTGTGTTCCGGTTCGGGATAAGACAGCCGGTAAAATAACGAGCATAGAGACATTCCATCTTAGTCCTCAGGGTTGGCAACGCATTTGCAGTCTTAGGATTTGGAATGCGAATGTCTATGGGTCACAGTTTCCACTAACTATCCTGTGTCCTGTGTGACCGTTTGCCTTCTCAATGCCATAAAAAACGAAGTTCTATGGTGGGTCAGGGTTCTATTGGACTGATAGAACATGAGTCTTTTGTATGAAAAAAATAAAGTAATATTAAGATTTATGTCTGGAATTATAACTCGTGACGAGAATATTCTTTCCGTGCACTCTTTATCTGAACTCCTCCAACTTCAACCTAGAAATCCAATAAAATAATCTTGATGAAACTTCATTCCGTGTCTTGGCATTATGACAGTGTCATGGAGGCTCAAATTGGAAGTTGTTGTCTAAAAATAAAGAAGCATATGCTAATACTACATAATTACTGTGTAACTTCAGTTTCAGCTCCTTGATCTCTAAAAAAAATTTTAATACATACATACATATATACATAAAGTCACGCCTTTATTCCCAGAGTGGGGTAGGCAGAGCTACAGAATTACCAACAACTCTAAAAAACTTGTTGATAAAAATAAAAATCTTAATACGTATATTATATTAATGTTTCAAGCCTGTGCTAAAACTTATAAGTGTTTGCGCTATTTGTCGCAATTTTACAGAATGGCTACGCTCAAGTTTTAAACTCTTCGATCAGCTGGTATTCTTTAACACTTACGTCGAGTTTGCAGTGTAACTAACGGACGTGTCGACATATTAGAATCGTTATCTCTCTCTTTCCCTTCAATGAAGAACAATCGAAGTGGGAAAGAGATATCACTTCTTAAATGTCTTATCGCCACTCAAGAGTCAGTTAATGACGTGTTCCGTAGTGAAGTTGAACCATCTCTAAAATGTAGTCTCAGAGTTCGGTGGTTAGAGTTATTCCTAAGCCGATAAGCAGTATCTCAAATTCAATTGCCAAAGCAGATCCAATCCTATCCTGTTGGTAATAAGGTTGTATTTGCTATAGGAGTTTTGTCTGAGATACTGCCAATTGTGTTAGCAGGGCAGAAAGGCAGTTTTAAAGAACCGATGTTGTGAAAGGATCCCAACGGAGGATGTGTCGCCTGTTGTGCCAGCGCAGGTCTTCCATTGGGACCGCTCGGTGACACCAAAGCTGGTGACACAAACAATAAATAAATAGGGACACGTGTAGACATAAAAACACAAACCAATAACCACAAAGAGTACACAAAAAACCGGGCAAGAGCATGTCGGACCATGCTCAGTATAGGGTTCCGAAGCCGTTAAGTACTTACTACAAACATAAAAATCAACAAGTTATAACTAATTTTCTATTTAAACTTTAATCGCCTGTATCTCAAGAACCAATGATGTCTACTTAGTTGTGATAGTTTTCCTTTAAAATTCGTTATATGTCCTTTCATTTAAGATTTTTTTATATTTTATAAACGGTTTGCTTAATCGAAAAACTGTTTTACAACCCCGTAATATTTTTGAAAGATCTAACCAATGATATCCAACACGATGGGTTAGACGCCAAAAAAAAATACATCCCCAAGTTACGAGTAGAGGAGGTACCCTAAAATTACTTTTTTTACTATTTATTGTACCACTTTGTTGGCGTGATTTATATGCATATTCATGCCAAACTACAGCTTTCTAGTACTAAGAGTCTGCGCTAGGCTGCGGACGGACGGACGGACATGGCGAAACTATAAGAGTTCCTAGTTTGACTACGGAACCCTAAAAAGAGTAAAGCGAAACAAGAAATTAAAAACACGGACGGGATAGAAGCAACTAATCTTGCAGTAACTAAAACCACGTTTTCAATATTGATAACGGTCAATAAAGAATAGCCTGCGATCTGAGAGCACTGACACGCGTAACTCGAGCAGACGCGGTACAGCTTGCATTATACATGCCTCACTCGCTCATGTTTTATGGAACGTCATTCGCGAGGATTTTCAAGTGTTCTATCACACGAATCGACAGGAACACGTCTTAAACAAGTCGAACGAAAAGCAAGGGCTAAAACCAAACTGCACTTTTTAGGGTTAGTAGTCAAACAAGTCCATCCGTCCGTCCGCAGCCTAGCGCAAAGACTATTAGTACTAGAAAGCTGCAATTTGGCATGAATATGCATATTAGTCACGCCAACAAAGTGGTATAGTAAAAAGTAAAAAGCATTTTTTTTTTAGTAGACATAAAATCAACAAGTAATAACTAATTTTCTGTTTCAAGTCAATTGGTGCCGTCTTAGATGATTTTAGTAGGTATAAACACTTTAATCGCCTGTATCTCAAGAACCAATGATGTCTACTTAGTCGTGATAGTTTTCCTTTAAAATTCGTTATATGCTCTTTCATTTAAGATTTTGGTCAGATTGTTTAGTATTTGTAGTTTTGGCTGTAGGGGGGGAGACACTTGTGTCTAACAAAAATTAGCACTTTAAAGCTTAATATTTCATAAACGGATTACTTAAACGAAAAACTGTATTCACAAACCCATTATATTTTTGGAAAACCTATCCAACGACACCCCACACTATAGGGTCGACGAGTTAGTTTTTTTTTAATATTTTGTTGTACCACTTTGTTGGCGTGACTAATATGCATATTCATACCAAATTACAGCTTTCTAGTACTAAGAGTCTCTGCGCTAGGCTGCGGACGGACGGACATGGCGAAACTATAGGTTCCTAGTTTGACTACGGAACCCTAAAAACAACAAACGAAGCAAAAAACTAAACAGTGTAAAAATGAACGGTATAAAAGCGTTATGGAAAGCTTGTATCACACATTTAAAGCCATATATCCTACTCTTTATGGCTCGTCCGTAACAAACCGTCCCGTTTTTCACAATCAACTGCCTACAGCACAATAACGCTGGCAAAATATATGCCCGGGCTTCTCAGACCGTCGAAATTACCATTTATATTAATTTTCGAAACAATTCTGGCTAAAGAGCTTTTCAAGTGATGTAGGGTGATTAAGCTGTGCTAAGTAACCTTGAACGAGACTGTCTTGAGATAGATCAAAGTAAATGTCAAGCTATACACATCTAATATGTGAAATGTCTTAGGGCTGGAATTTTACGTAACTTCGGTTTGTTAATAGTGTTAATACCAGTTGTAAGTGTAATGTTAGATTGATTTTTTTTGGCGGATCTTCTCATACAAATTGACCTAGTCCCAAACTAAGCTCTAGGCTTGTACTATGGGTACTAGACAACGATAAACATACTTATATAGGGAAATAAATACTTAAATACATAGAAAACATCCAAGACTCAGGAACAAATATTCGCGCTCATCACACAAATATCTGCCCTTACCGGGATTTGAACCCAGGAGCGCTGGCTTCGGAGTCGTTTTGAAAAGCCAATGGGCCGTATTATAAATAGACTCCGTTATCGAAGGTGCAACTTGGTAGCTGGACGTTCTTAGGCATGGGTAAAAATATTTATTATGTTCATCTCGATACTCTTAGATTTTTTTTTAGACAAAAATGTAACGTTTTATTTCGTATTCTATGATAATCAATGTCATCAAAAGCAGAATCCGCTAGCGGTAGAACAAAAACACTATGGTTGCTATTTCACAATTGATCAAAGTTATAATTTAACTTTTTTAATGTTTCGAGGTGCAGGCCAGTGCATGAAATAAACAAAATAAACACGTTTAAATTTTGTCTAAGACAGTCACTATAGTAGGGAAAAAGTATCGACAAGTGACGACACGGTGGCCTAGTTGGGAGTGACCCTGCCTCCGAAGCCAGCGGTCCTGGGTTCAAATACCGATAAGGGCAGATATTTGTGTGATGAGCGCGAATATTTGTTCCTGAGTCTTGGATGTTTTCTATGTATTTAAGTATTTATTTCTCTATATAAGTATGTTTATCGTTGTCTAGTACCCATAGTACAAGCCTAGAGCTTAGTTTGGGACTAGGTCAATTTGTGTGAGGTGTCCCCTTATATTTATTTATTTATTTAGTTATATTTCAAAATTATTTTTACCCATGCCTAAGAATGTCTAGCTACCAAATTGCACCTCCAATAACGGGGTCTAATAACAAACTTTCAAAACCTGACAACTTTGTGGCAGTCAACGGGACAACGCTATACCATGCAGTTACATAATATGTAACCGCATCTTTAGAATTATAGTGACCTAATCCACATATTTTAAATTTCGACTTAGGTCTCTATAGTACTAAATTTATGACTCAAAATCGAATGCTGTAAATGTTTGTATTAGGTCACTATAATTCTAAAAGTGCGATATATCCACCCTGGACTTTAGCAGGATAATACGGCCTGCAAAATCCTCATTGGATTAACTTGTTTTACTATTAACTCGAGCGTGACTCAAGAACGTGTTTTTTATGGCATGGAGAAGGGTGAACAGGCACACAGGCCACAAGCCCTCTATTTCACCATGTTGACAATGACACGTGACAGTGACAATCGGTATACATTGCTAAGTTAACAAGCTGATACATCACTGGGTTTCATATAAGCTGCGCCATGTACATTGAAATATCACTTGGCACCTGTCATGGTCAGGATGTTGAAATAGGGGGCTGATGGTAAGTGGAATATACTGTGACTGTGTGAGACATTTGCAGTCTCAAGACTGCAATCCTAAAACCGCAAACGTGTTGCCAACCCTAAGGACTAAGATGGAATGCCTCTTGCTAGTGATTTCACCGATTGTATGTATTATCCCTACACCGGAAAATAATAATGCGAACACTGTCGTTTGGCGGTAGTTTAAAGGATAAAATGGTGGTAGCGATCCGGCCGAACCTTGCCTGAGGTCCTACCACCACTAACTACATCCTAGGTAATTAAACTGTTGGATAACTTTATATTTAAGAGTAACTTCCTTTCTCAGTCAGTTTTAGTATCTATCAATAAGTTAACTGAGAAATCATGATAAATATGAAATTAGATACGAATAACTACAGTGTAGTTCTCCATATTGCGGAAATAGTCCGTCCACGTAGAATCCGTTTATCGGTTTTCCTCACTAATGCTTCAACTTCACTTGGAAACATTTAGAACTAAGTATAGAGAATATTCTAATTCGATGCAAAAGTTTAGGGCACCCCATCATTCTATTGCATTGATCTAAGCTCTTTCTATTTTGTCTAGCATTGATTGTTTTCTTTTATTTATGTCTATTTCTGTGTCTTCTGTGTAGTGAATAAATTTATTTCATTCTTTCTTTCTAGGTTTTATCAAAGGAAAGGAGAAGCTTCTCGCTTTTTCGTCGGTGCAATGCTATCCTTGGCACACTAAGCAGGTTCCGCTAAGACTAAACCATTGCTTGCAATTAGCAAACAGCCTGAGCCAAACTAAACTAGACTCACAACATACATACATACATAACATCACGCCTTCATTCCTAGAGAGTGGGGAAGCAAAGCTGCAGAATTAGCAACAACTCTAAAAAAAAAACTTGATAATTATGTAACCGCATTTTGCACTAGGCTCTCAAATGTACTAGACACCTAGTTTTTGGCTCTGAATTCGTTAAAATCGCGCGTGCCTCAGGGCGCCACGCTTGGCTCACGTTTCTAAAGTATTCTAAACCCTTGGTTATTGTGCCTGCGACCTATTACGGATCCGTTTGTTTAGGATTTGGGGCATTTGGATCAAAACTGTTAATAGTAAATAGCGCTTAAGAGTTCGGCTAAAGGTACTATATGTTTCTTTGGCCAAAGGGATAAAAGCTTTACTTTTCAAAGAGGTAATGCAGCCAGCTTCTTGGCACCATCAGTGGGCCGAGCACGCTGCCACGGGACTTAGAACGGGAACTAGTGTCAAATATTATGAAATCATGAAAATGACAGCCACCTGGAGATAAAGTTGCTAAGTAATAAAAGGACTCAAATCACAAAAAATGCACTTTATTTTGAACCTTAATTCTTTATGCTTACGTTGGAATATGGAATAGATGAATTAGAGTCCCGACCCTATGTCAAAAATCGTCTCGTGGCAGCGTGCTCGGTCCACAGCAGCGACAGCCATTTGGCTAATATTTTTTACCTACAGTTACTTTAGTAATTTAACGGCCGAACTAAGAGATGTCAGTTGAATGATTGACTTGTTCAATTGCACTCTGAGTGAATTCAAAAAAGCTGCCCTACATGTAATATGTTATAATATTTAAGGGGGTTGGTTGGCCTTTTCTGTCGCTTTAGGTACCCATAACCTGTAATGATAGAATAAGTTGATGAAATAAATAAATAAATAAATAAATAAATAAATAAATAAATTTAATACTCAAATGGCGTGTTGTCTTATTATATTTATATGGCAAAGAAAGTGATCGCAGCAACTTTAATCACACTCTAAAGTTAATTGTCATCTCTGAGTACTGCTAGCTAAAACTAAAATTTAAGACCTGTTGACACAATTGATCAATATTAACATCTTAGCCTACTTGTGCAAAATGTAGTATTGGTTGTTTTCTCAAATTAAAGTAAGGCGTAGATAATCAATATTTAAGGTAGTTGCTGTTCACTTGGCGTCTGTTCTTTCTTCGTATATATACCTGTAAAGCCCGTGTGGTTGCCGGGTTATAATAGTACCACTCCATGTCTTCCCGTGGATGTCGTAAGAGGCGACTAAAGGCGATGGGCTTGCAACCTGTCACTAATACCCTGGTAGACATCTTAGCCTGATTGTGCAAAATGTGGTCACAGAATTATCAATAAATCTATTTTGAGTTGTTGATATTTCTGTAGCTCTGCCTAATCTCTGGGAATGAAGGCGAGATGTTATATTATGTATATATACCATACAAATATATATAGGTACTTACCTACCAAAGAAAAATAATTATAGCATTTAAAAACCGATAACACTCAATTCACTTAGTATTCAGTACAAAATATGGTCCAATGGACAGCGGGAATGGACCGATTACAAGGAGATCATTGTGTGTTAATGCTTCCCTCCATTTGCAGTGGTTTTGGATAAATACTATGCAAATGTTATGAGGTTCACGGCTCGTAAAATACTTGATTTGTAGGGTCAGGAGGTTTAGGGTCCCTTAGTTAGTGTAATAAGGGAGTTCATACTGGCTCACATTCAATATTTACGCCTATTTTTGTTTTACTACTTTGTATTTCATAATAAACATTCTTCATATATTTTTTCCTGATACTTTTTTGTTAATAATTTGTTTTTCATAATCATCGCAACTCATAAAGAGAATTTTACTGAAACCGTTCTGATTTTAGGATGTTTATAAAACAAACCTAACCTGACCTAACCTTATTTACCAGTTGGATATTTTAAAAATCCTGAAAATTAACATGTGTATGATTAATATGTATTATGACGAGTGATCATTATCATGTAATATGTTTTTTTGAATGATAATGAAAAGGCACACGAGCACTCAGGCCACCTGATGGTAAGTGGAATCTGAGACCCATAGACATTTGAATTCTCAAGACCTCAAATGCGTTACCAACCCTGAGGACTAACGGCCGGGCCGAACCCTATATTCAAGCCGTGGACAGATAGCCTTACTTGGGATTAAAATTTGACACATTTTGAATGGGCAAATGTCAGATTTCAACCCGAAGTAAGCCTTATCTATCCGCGGTTTGAGTATAGGTTTCGGCCGTAAGATGGAATGTCTTTATGCTAGCTGTAGTACTAGTGCTATTAAAAATATTTTTGTACTAGTTTATGAAGAGCGATCATTATGAATCATAATTTATGATGTAAAATGGTATGAAAAATATTTTCGGACTTCCGATAATATGACTTAAAATACGCTCCCGTAATAATTCAGTTAACTGTATTTGAGGATGTCTGTTAGCTTGGTCACAAATTCACTACCTACAATTTCATTCATTTTGAAGTTTAGGTAGCGACTTTCCTTTGTTACCTACACCTTTGATGGTTCTCTGCCTTTTCGCCGACAAAACTTTGAGAAATGCATCGTTTCGCAACGTATTCTTTTGCCAACCGGCTTTTTTTCTGTAACTACAAAAAAAACGGGATTTTTATAAAACTAACCTAACCTAACAGTTTCGGAATAAAACGCAGGTTGTCACATGACATCTTTGTGAAGTGAATCATTTGTGAAACGTTGGTTATGTAATGATAGGTTCTTAGCTTTGATACTACAGGATCAATCCCACATTGTTGTTGGTATCATCGATAAACGTATCTGGCTACAGGGCTGAGATTCTATACGATAATAACGATATCGTATTTGACGTGTTTCCGTATTGCCAACGTTTTGATAACTCTTATGTCATTTACAATAATGGCGCCTGTGACATAAACAATTTAAAAACACGTCAAACGCGATATCGTTATAACGCTGTAGAATAGAGGCCCAGTTCAGTATTCCGTGTCTCTATACCGATGTCAAAGAACTACTAGTCATTCCATGATTATTTATTACTTACCGTATCTGATTTGTCACCCTAACCGTTCCTTTGTGATCCTTAACTAGATCTTAATGGGTTATTGATTTATTTAAATGATTAACTAACAATAAAACAATTATATCGTTATAAACATGAATGTATTTATTCACATTACATAAAATAGGCAGTGTCAATTTATTTCATACAACAACATGTTTGATATCTAACTATTTATATAAATGTATGAGATACGTATGAGAGGTTGTTAAACTTTAGATGTTTATTTAAAACTAAATCGACAACAAAATACAACCAACTAGCACGGAACATTGCTGTGACCACTTTTAAAATAAGTAGGTATAAAAAACCTTTCAATACTCATAAAGTTTAAATTAGCAAGAAATAACTTATGACAGGTACGAATACGATTGGGTCGAAGAAAACAAGTTCACAGTGATTGTTTCGGTCGTTACTCAATTTTATAGAAGGCATTCATAACTTGGGATATAACTTATCACTTTATAGGCTCCAATCCTTGTGGAAGCACTTTGTTTAATATATATGGCTGTACAAATCACATGGGACTTAAAGGTCGGAGCAGTATTGACATTTTAGTGCGTGAATTTTTGACCATTTCTATAAAAGTTTGTACCTACATAAATTACACGATTTCTTTACTACCACGTTTTTCTCTTGTAAAAATGTAATGCCTCCATATAATGTGTTTGATTATAGAAAGAATAGATTAATAACACCATTACCACAAAAAATAATAGGACGACTTTAAATAAAGAAGTGACGTACAAACTTTTTAGAAATCCTCTTTTAATTTGCTCGCAGGTTTCGCGAAAGCGCAGGGCAATTAGTTGCTCGGTTGACTTACTTCGTCGATGAATTGATAGGAAAGTTGTTTCAGGGAATAACACCCTAGGCGACCATGGCCAAATACTTACCTACTAACTAAAACTAAAATTCAAGACCTGTTGACACAATTTACCAATATTACGGTTCCGTTCCCAAAGGGTGCCAACGGGACCCTATTACTAAGCCTGCTGTCCGTCTGTCTGTCTGTCAGAGAGTTTTTTCACAGAGTGTGTATTTCTATTGCCGCTATAACAAAAAAGAGGATTATTCAAGAAAAGTGTTTCTTTAGGCGTTTTTTTGCTCGACCTTACCAATCGCTGTATTACTTGAACCTTAATAGGTAGAGACAACATTTTCAAAATGTGAAAAGTGCCGCTATATTAACATAAGACAAAATTTAAAATTGAAGGGGCCCTATACAAGAATCATACAGAACCCTTCGTGTGCGAATGCGACTTACACTTAGCCGGTTTTTCTGTTACCTAAATGTGTTATATTATAACGCAACAACTTATAAAATTATATCGGACGAAACACTTCAAAGCCGTTGGCATTCAATGCTTAAATGTACATAATATACCTATAATTACTTGGATCTCTCTATAAGTCTGTGAATGCCATGTTTTAGTTGGCAGACCGCCAACGCACCGCCCTATAATTGATTGAACACAACTTTTAGCACACACATGGTGCCTGCTTCATCCCTTAAAGTTCTGATAAATCAAGTTCTAAAAAAAATATAACACTGTTGTTATGCCACGTTAATCATTCTATTCACTATTTACACTGGGTCTTTGCAATATGTTAACTAAGAAAGAAACTCTAATTGAGACCAATTATTACATTTATTTTGCTTCATAATAGTACTCGTATTATTTTCATAAAAAATTAAGTAATTCTCGTGTAGGTATCTAAAAGTTGCGTTCAAGTTTTAAGTACCTAATAAAAATCGTAACCTTACACAAAACTCTCTTTGCTTTTAAAGTCGTATACAAATATATTTTTGTTTTCCCTATCTTGGACCGGAACGCACACAAACCTGTTCTTTCCCTCCTTATCACTTACATCTAGAGTAATAGAGTACACGCTATTGGTCTTAACATCTAGGTTTAATATTTGTATTTGTTTATTGTTTTCACTGGCAGTGTCATCGTCTTCGTGACGGTGTTCGTGAATTTCTACTTCTACATTATTATCGTTTTCTTCATTCATAGCTGCTATATATTTCATGCTATTGCGTCTGGTATTTTCAACGTTAATTATTTCGACAACTTTCAACTTCTGCACATTAGGCTCGCTATCTTTCTTCTTCTTGCTGTCTTTGTTAATGATGTTCTTTTGCGAGCTAGCTCTATTGCTGTATCTCCTCCAGAACGAATCCGAATTGTGATGGCTGCTCGAAAACCCCGTCGACGTGGTCGTGTTAAACGTGTCCCTCCTCTGCATATTCTCCCTCAGATTCCTCCCACAATTCATCAACTTATTTATCTTCAGCAGCTTTACAAACCCCTCTCGAAACTTCGACGACATCAAATTGTACAGTATGGGATTAATCGCCGAGTTTAAATACAGCATAACTCTACAAAAATACAAAAGTATGTAATAACCATCTATACCTAGCGACATTATTGTCTCGGGTGGGAATACTATGATCCATAAGGTCAGCGCCTTGAAGGGCAGTAGACATACGAAGAAGGATAAAACTACTGTTCCTAGCATGAGAATGACTTGTTTCCTGTATCTAATGACGTTGCCGGTGTTGCTATTGTTTTTGGAGTTTTGAGCGATGATGACGGGGTTTTCCATGAGGTTCTTGGCAATGACGCTGTAGAGGACGAGAAGGACGCCGAGGGGGACGATGAAGAAGACTGCGATGGTGAGGATGAAGAACAGGGCGGACCAGAAGGTGTCAGCTTGGGTGAGGCAGACCGGGACCTCGGAGCCGTCGTCGTATTCTTCGTAGGTGAAGGTGGCCACGCCGAGGATGGGGCTGTGCAGAATAACATAAGTTAATATTCTTCCTAAACATTTTATGTTGAATGTAATAAGACATAAAATACATGAGGTTAGAAGATTCAAGAATAACGCGTTAAAAAAATTGTTAATCTTATTTAGACTTTATGAAAACCTACTCGTACAATTTCAACGCAAATTGAAATGTTATGTTTAGTTTAAATAATTTAACTTGAGATATTTTTTTCTGCTTCATTTCTAAAAGCAAAATTGAATCTAATTTATTTTGGCAGCGGATTTTCTTGCAACTGCTGCGCAATATCGCCCAAAAATTATAAATTACGTCCAAAATTTCTCTAATTTGGTAGTTTATTTCAATAATTAAGTCTGGAAACATCACAGCCTTCTGCAAACAAAATTATGTTAATTTTCCAGGCCACCTCACCGCCGCTCGACGGCACCCAGGCGACTCTAAAATGATGTTTTTTCGAGAATTATTACTTTCATTGGCTCAAGGGAGTACTCCCATTTGATTGTACTTCATATTATATGAGGGCATTTAAAATAGCGTACGAGTACTTTGAAAATAAAGATGTTTTATGAATGAGGGCGATAAAATCGTGTTGAAATTGTTTATGCCTAAACATCTTACCACCGCATTCATAAAAAAAACATGTTACTAAAAATGTTTTTTTTTTACGTTTTATTTATTTACGGTCAGTTACTTTTTTATTGCTAAAGCAACAAATTGCCAGCTCTATTGTATTATTATTTTCAATGCTTATTTGAATAGCGCGACTAAAATCAGGGTAAAGCCCTGTTTTAATCATTAACACTGTTATTGACCTTATTGCATAGGCTTTTTACTAACTAATTTAAATTCTTCGTGAAATATTTCTATATCAAAAACCTTTTAAGCGTACTTGTTATTCTAGAATTCTCATTAACTACAGACCCTGCGAGCCATTCAATTTATCTAGAATATAAGTTAACAATATAATTAATAATGTTCTTTTGAGAATAAGAATAAGAATTATTTATTGTGACTGTGTAGATACAAAGATCATAGGTACATGCGGTATCAACAGTCTTACCATTTTTGTACATACAATATTTAAATCTTAGCCTAAGTATCCAAATACAAGTTAAAATTGTATTGTAACTGTTAAATTCAATAAAATGATAGCATACCGCACCTTCAGAACAATACTGACCCAATAAAAAATTTCAGCTTTCAAACTTCAAGTCATAAATGTATATTATGTATAACTATACAAAGATACCTAAGTCGAAATTTTTAATTTCTGAATTAGGTCACTATTTAATTGTTCTGCGACCTTATCTACCAGACAGTTTTTGGGCGGTTTTCAAAAAAAGTTGACATCGTTAAGGACAAACATTAAGATAGGTACTACAACTTTGCCATTTTGTTACGAAAATTAGTCGTACATATAGATACGTTAATTTTCGTGACGAAATCGAAAAGTTAGTAACATTTTTGAAAACCGCACATTCAAGGAACTTTTAAAAGTATTTCCTTCTAGACTTTTTAATTAGATTCCTAATGATTTTTTTTATGGCATGGGAAGGCAAGCGAGTACACAAGCCACATAATAAGTGGGATCTGTGTCTGTGACCCATAGACATTTGGCCTCAATCCGGTTAGGCGTCGTCAAATACCTGTTAAAATACTTTCCACCTTCGGGTTGGTCCTCTTTCACGTCCTGCGAGTCTTTTCGACTTTACCCGAACCCAAAAGACAAGGTCAAATATAACTGTCTAATTTGTCCGAATTTTCATCTGTTAGAATTTTAATTTTAACAGGTTCAGTTACAAATAAAATTCTATTGACTTTCTAAAATTGTTAAATCTTTATTGTTCCTATATTTCTCTCTTTAAAAAGGTCCATCAACCCATCATATCATCGAATTTTACTTCGTCGATTGAATCATTTCATCGAACGCTAATTCCGGCAAAAGCCATGATATCCATGAGGATATCTTAAACATTCATTAGGATAACGTTAGATTAGACATGTGACTGGGCGTTTTCCAAAAAAAGTACCTATAGTTAAGGACAAAAATTACCTATTGTAATTTTTCCATTACGTCACAAAACTCCTGTAGCAAGTTCGACCATATTGCTAACAGATAAGGTTTAAAAATGCTATGCTTATTTAATGTGAATTACCGCCTGTTGGCTTATGAGGGCAGTATATAAATATATGACTAATTTTCGTGACGTAATGGAAAAATTACCGTTGTTAATTGTTCTCCTTAACGATGGGTTTTTTTTTTGGAAAATGCCCGACTACCAAAAAAAACATGCGGCGAGAAATGCCTTTTGATGAAACTAAAATTCTGCATTAGTATACGTTTGTTGAAAGGTGTGTTGATAAAATATAGAAGCCCTTTAAACATTTAAATAGTTAATGAATTCATAAAAAATACAATTCTAACATATTAATATTCCGACAAACGAAACGGTTAGGAAACGAAACTTCGGGCTTGTGATGCGATTGCCCTTTGTAACAGCTGGTCTTGTAATAAGGTTACCCGTTATTTGAAAACATAATACAAATGAACCTGAAAAATACGACAATACAGTAAATTAGAGTAAGGGACAAATTACCGATGGATTATCTATTACAAGGTATAAGTAACTCAGCTGTAAATAGTAGCAGGTCAGGCTTGAATGGCCGGCCTTATAGCTTTTAGTGCTCCGTCACCTTAACGTCATGTTTGAACTACTGCACTAATCTGTCAAAGGCATTAATGCGACAAGGTACAGTTAGTTTCAAAAGTATCTGGTCACTACTCTAGCGACTTTTGTACTTTATCTCATCTCATATTAGACAATCTTGTTTGACATTGCTTATGTGACAGTAAAACGACGCGGTACTAAAGTGCTGCCCTGCTAACATAAAATGCAGTATCTGAGACAAAACTTCTGTAGCAAATTTAACCTTATTTCTAACGGTTTAGGGTTGAATCTGCTTTGGCCATTAAATCTGAGATACTGCTTTTTTGCTTAGGAGGGCAGAGTGATCAGTTACTTTGGACGCTGACTGTACAAACGTGTGTAACTACTTATAAGGCCGACTGTGCGTCCGGTGTTACTTCATTTTTTATTACTGTTATTTTGGACACGTTATTAAAAAACAAGGTTTATTACAATTACACGTTGTTGCCCGTAATTCAACAGTTATTTTTATTGAAATCCATAAAAAAGAAGTAGGTAGACCGATGATGGCAAGAATTGCAGTGTACTATGCTACTTAACAATTTTATAATCCAATACCAACCCGTCTCATAACAAGTGCGTTTATGTTTACTTTGTATCCCGCAGATTTCTCTTAACCCTTCGTATGCCTGCCGTATCCGACGCAGTAGTGTCTAGTACCGTATCCATCCACAAGGGATTTAATCTTGTTATTAAATTGGACTATACCTCCTTTAAAATAGGGTTCCAATCTGCTTGTAGAAATGTCGAAAAAAAAACCATATTCAGTAGTTCGAAACGTGGAACCAATTGAGATCCAGGAGCGTTTAAACTCTGTCACGTGACACCGACGACCTCATAGCCCGGCATACGACGGGTACAAGTGTGCGAGCCCCTCCGCCGCATAGCCGGCGATTCAGTGAACGATATCATTGTGCCGCCTGCAGTAAATTGTCGCCGAGATTAGCGCGGCGTGCATTAAGGCGGCGAATACAATACAGAATGGTACTGCAGATAAATAAATGTGAATTTGAATGTTAACCCTTTCATTGCCAGATGCCCTCAAATGCTCTATGCCGATCGGCGTCCGTGGCATCTGAGATGATTCTTTTAAATGGTGACACCTATTGGCGTCAGCGGCACCCAGCTAAAGCAAAACGTGTGGGCGTCCGCGGCATCCAGCTTAAGTTAAATTGGACGCTTATCAGCGTCAGGTGCATCTGAAATGGTATTGTAGTAAAAACATTTTTTTTTTGTACCACACCCAGTAGTTTTGAAAGCTACCTAAAAATACAATACAATACAATACAATACAAATACTATTTATTGAACACCAAAAATAAATAAATATATATTTTTAAACATATTATTAACGAAACATATTCCATGGAACCGTAAATAAAAATATGACGCTGATTGGCGTCCACGGCATAAGTTAGAGCAAAGAATGACGCAAATCGGCGTTATCGGCAAATAATGGGTTACACATGTTAATATTCTCTTTTTCCTAATTTTTTTATTTTCTTAAACGATGACACTTTTTATATTACTTACCATCATTTTAATAGCTTGCAGTCGCTCCTTTTTAAACCCAGGACGCAAAAATAGGGGTTATAAGTGTGATGCGTTTGTCAGTTTGTGTGTATCTGACTATCTGAGGCATTGCAGTTCCTGAACGGATGATTTTGCAAATCTAAATCTAATTTAACTAACTGAAGGTTTGATGGAGAGTAATCAGTTCTGTAAGTTATTAAATCGCAATGAAATCTGGGGTTTTACCAATTAAACATCAACATTATAAAACGTTTCCTAAAGTCAAAACATTAAATATTTATAGCTTAAGTCTGATTGTCTTTTTAGGAAGTAGAAAGAGCGTTGTATCGTCATATCCTTGCTTCTAGCGGTATATTATCTTCTTCTTCACCGCTGCCACCACCTTGGTATAATTTCTGATAGTATAGTTGTGAATAAATAAATCTGTTAATCAATTTTATTATTTTTATTATTAATGTATATATAATAGTAGGTTAACACAGTAATATATCAAATAATAAATTAATACTAAGTTGTTAGCATGAAACCCAAGACCCCTCTCGGGTTTCATGTTCTGGTTTTACTGTACTGTACATAATTGTAATCTCGTTCCTTATCCTATCCATTTTTTATACTTCAAACGTCTTGTGTTTAATAATTTATTCGAGTGCTGTTAATAAATGAGGTACCTACTTCACAAGCTAAGTAAAATTATATTCAGTCAGAAGCTAAAGCGAAAATTACAGCTAATATTGTTCTATTGCAGCCGTTAGCTTCAGCTGGATCATTGTTTGAACGAAATCGTTCCGTAAGCGTTCACCTAAGGTTTAATGATCTTAATTTGTGAAATACCTTATTAATATAATTATGGTTCCCAAGTAGTATAATGTTAAAGAGCGATTGTGAGGTTTCTTTATTTTTAAAGCGTAGGCCAAGTTCTGAAATAAAAAAGGACGATAATGCTTGTCAAGTTTGTACCTATATCAATTTTAGCGGGTAACTGTTGAAACTGTTTATTGAATATTATTAATACCTATGTACACAGTTATGTGTTATGTAATTTTTATTTCGTTTCCACAATTTTGTTAATTTGTATCGTATTTGGCCTCTTTTTACATTTATGATTTTGGTGGGATATAATATATAACATACAGAGTTATTTGCGGTATCTATACTAATATATTTGCGGTATCTATACTATATTGACGACACGGTGGACTAGCCAGCGGTCCCGGGTTCAAATCCCGGTAAGGGCAGATATTTGTGTGATGAGCACGAGTATTTGTTTTCTATTTATTTAAGTATTTATTTCTCTATCTAAGTAAGTTTATCGTTGTCTAGTATCCATAGTACAAGCCTAGAGCTTAGTTTGGGACTAGGTCAATTTGTGTGACATTGTCCCCTGATATATATAATTTCTTTTTCAAAATCAAATAACAATTAATTTTTTTTAGCCTGTTTTGGTGTCCCACTGCTGGGCAAAGGCCTCCCCTCTTTTTCGCCATTCGTCCCGGTTGAGTGCATGCTGCCGCCATTCGCTTTGAAACGCGTCCAAGTCGTCCCGCCATCTCCTTTTTGGTCTGCCTCTGCTCCGATAGCCATCTTGCGGAGTCCATTCGGTGGCAACCCTGGCCCACCGTTCCGGATGCATTCGGCAGACGTGTCCAGCCCAGTCCCACTTAAGCCTAGCTATTTCGGTGTTTTTGATCTTGTCAGTTCTACGAACCCCGAGTATGCTGCGCTCCATTGCTCGCTGGCAAATCTTGAGTCAGAATTTTTGGGCTTCAGTCAATGACCAAGTTTGGGCACCGTAGGTTAGGATGGGAAGAATACAGACGTCGACGAGTTTGCGCTTTAGTGAAAGTGGAAGGTTGCCCTTCATTAGCGCCTTCATGGACCAGAAGCTCTTCCAGGCGTTTTGGATCCGTCGATCAATTTCCTTAGCCGGTCTGCTGTCGAAGGATACTATCTGGCCCAAGTAGATATACTCGTCAACATATTGTATATCTTGCCCATCTACCGTGACCCTACGTTTCGTGCCATTGGTCATCAGCTGGGTCTTCATCCTATTTATTTTTTGCCGTACTCAGTTCTTGGAGCATTCTTTCAAGTTGGGTTGCTGTGTGAGAGAATAGGACGACGTCGTCAGCAAAGCGGAGGTTTGTTAACCTTTTTCCGTCAACGTCGATGCCCATAGTCTCCCACGAAACCGCTAGCTGTCTGAATATTTCTTGAAGGCAACTGGTGAACAACTTTGGAGATAGCGGATCGCCCTGTTTAACGCCATTCTCGATGCGGAATTTTGGGCCGGGAGCATGCAGCTTGATGCTGGCTGTACTGTGCTGGTAGATAGCACCAACGAGCTCAACATAGGTGTTATTGATGCTCTGATTACGCATTGCAGAAAATACAGCAGAGTGCTTGACGCTGTCAAACGCTTTGCTGTAATCCACGAATGCGAGGTAGAGTGGTCTGTTGAACTCGTTGGACTTTTCAATTATTTGATTGATCGTGTGGAGGTGGTCTGTAGTAGAAAAACTGGGCCGAAATCCAGCTTGTTCTGGAGGTTGATGTTTGTCCAAATTTGTTTGTCAAATAACAATAAAAAAAAAAAACAGTAGATTGTGAGTTTGTGATGTTGTAGGGAGTAATCTCTAGATCTACTGAATTGATTAAGATGAAATTTGGTATGGAGATATTTTGAATCTCAAGGAAGGACATTGGGTACTTTTACCCCGAAAAATAAATAAATAATAGGTACCTAAACTACAAATACAAATATACTTACCTACAATTTTTTCGTTTTAAACCTTTAGGTAATTAATCTACGGGGCTGGGATTCTACACGGTAAAAACGATATCGTCTTTGACGTGTTTCCGCATTGTCAACGTTTTGATAACTCTTATGTCATTGACAGTAATAGCGGCCGAGTCATGAATGATTCTAAAACATGTCGAATTGTTACCTGATTACCCTGGAAGGCGGGTAATGTTTTTTGGGTGTATGTATGTATGTATCCATGTTCCTATGTGACCTCCTGAAGGCTAAATATCAAGGATTTTAACAGGGGTGTATTCTTGGGTTGGTATTCACTCCTCATTATTTGCATTCCTAGTTCTAAATTGATGACTTACCACAAATGTAATCTGAAAAGTTCTGCAAATAAAACAAACATAATTGGCAATTAATTGAAGTTTATAATTGTAATAAAACATTAAAGGCCATTTGCATTATAATTAATAACAATTTTATACCTAATAATACTTTTTTGCATTTCTATGTATGTAAACACTTAATTGTACTAAAGAAAAACAAAATAAAAACAGAGAAGAAAAAAAAAAAATGTACAAACTCGAACTTATCCCTTTGAAGGTTTTGCCGTCACGTATATATTTAATTATACCTATCCAATAACGGCCTACTCAGGAACTCAAAAGTATTAAATGCTACGTATAAATAAATAAATGAATTAAATGGTGTATCTAGAAAGTAACTGGTCATTTGCAATGGCTAAGATTTCTGATATCAATCATTTTACTGTTAAATCCAAGTAAATAAAACCAATTTTGGTTTTTTTCTAATAGGTGTTGATTTTTACGAAGAACTCCATAGCGAAATATTATATGTTGATCCTCCTCTCTGTAACAACTGTAAGAAGCAAGATCAAATATAATCGTAGATCATAAATAATTTTCATCAGCCCCTATTTCACCATCATTCGATATACATTGCAAAGTTAACAAGTTGATACATCACTGGGTTTCATATAACCTGCGCCATGTACACTAAAATGTCACCTGTCACCTGCCATTGTCAGTATGGTGAAATAGGGGGCAGTTCCAACATTTAAGACTGCTAATAAAACAATTAATAAATTATTATATCGTATTGGTAGTTACAAGTTTAGTAAGATTTTTCGAAATAAATCTTTCAGTTTGAGAACAATAATAAAGAAAAAATATTATCTATTGTCTTAATATCTCCAATAGTTTTAGTTTTAGTTGTCAAATAATTTTATGAATTTAGCAATAAATGGAATTGAATTAAATAAAATGAATAGGCCATAAGTAATATTATATGTATAGTCGTCCTGTCGCATTTTTGCTGTGCCCTTACAGGGCGTCACATGTATACCTCTGTACTTGTTCCATCCTTTGTATTCTGTAATGTGACATGCAATAAATATTTGACTTTGACTTTATATCGTTTGGAAAAAAACTTGATTATTTTATTATAATTGATGGTCCCATCCCATCACAATATTCCAAGCTTGCGAATAAATATTTTAATATAAAACTAAAAACACTTTCACTTAATGAGGAAAGGCTGCCAAAAAACAAGGCTTTTCAAACTTAAAATTAACTTTTGTGCAAAAAGAGATTTATTGTAAAAACGTTGATTTGCTAATAATATATATTCAAAATTGCTAACTAAGTCTAATCATTTAAACAAAGCTCTCCGGACAATCACAATCAACACTTTTTGACTTAACAATACAGTCTACTTTAATATTATGACAAGAATCGAACTTTTTACTCTCGCACTCTATACTCTTAGCCTTAGCACTGTTTATTAGCACACTGCGCCTCAAGGAGCCTCGGTTTAAATCCAGCTCAATATCTGGTCTAATATCTCTTACACTAACATCGGAATGATCCAACCTATTTAGTTTATTGACGTCCAGAACATTCGCTACTTCAAACATGCTATCGGTTCGTATCCTGTTTATGCTCTCCGGCTTTGGAGTACACACCGAAGCCGACTGTTGCCTTGAAAACCGCTTCTTCAACAACCTATCAAAGATATTACTTCTAACTTTATCTGCCTCAGACCCCGAGCCATGATCCAAACTCCCCCGGTGTGTAAAAAGTTTTTTCAAACTATTTGTCGTTCTCGATAAACTGCTGCTGGTCGTCGAACCATTCGTAGTTCTATTCTCGACGCTCTGGTTTCCCACCGTTGCCTTCTTATAGCAAACACAAACTTTACAGAAGCCTAATCTAAATTTAGAAGACATCAAATTGTATAAAATAGGATTAATAGCTGAGTTTATGTACAGCATGATTCTAGAAAAATACAAAATGTTGTACCACTTTTCTGGGTTAATATTGTCCGACCATTCTTCTGGAGTGACAATTATCCACAAAATGAGAACTCTATAAGGCATGAGGCAAAGGAAGAAGCAGAATACTACAGTTCCAAGCATAAGGATGACTTGTTTTCTGGCTCGTGCGTTGTAAGGGTCGAAGGTCTTGTTCATCACTACTTTGGAAGCTGCCGTGATTAGGTTCTTGGCGATGACGCTGTAGAGGACTATGAGGATGATGAGGGGGAGGATGTAGAGGAGAATGATGACCATGAGGAAAAAGCTGATCTGCCAGCCGGTGACGGCCTGCGTTAGGCACTGGGAGGCGCCGTTGCTCCACTCCTTATGCTCGGCGATGCCCAGGATCGGACTGAAAGAGAAAAGAAGATAGAGAGATTTATATACATTTAGGTGTGTTAGCGTAAAAGATCACTGGAAATCAATTTCATCTATCTTTACAGCAGTAGAATGAATGATATTCCCGTGACTGCTGCGCTAACACCATGGGATACTTGCGGATGCAGAAGAAGTGCTAGATATATGTACATTAATAAAGCTTCTCCAAATTAAAGTGTCTTTATTGCGTTTTATTGCATTAATCTTGAAATGTGCTTGTACCCGATATCAATGTATTAAATGACACGAGTTCTTATGTATGCTAGTTCATATGCTTAAAAGACACATTAATTGGAAGAAGGTTTCTCATAAAAAAGTAGACAGGGCTCATATTGTCACAGCAAGAGAACAGCCATAAGTTATCTACAGAGTGCTCTACTTGCAAAGAAAGTGCTTAACATAAATCTACAGAAGTTCAATTAAACAATGATGAAAACATATCTGAAAAAAACCTTACAATGTTGGTGTGAAACGAGTTTGAGTTTAACAATGTATTTGCATACATTATTTTATTTACTTTTAAACAAATCGATACATTACGATTACAACCATGTCTTACTCGTATCACGCAAACATTAAGTAAGTAGACAGAAACAAGAAATATAATCATTAAAAAATGTAGAAATATACAGGTAGTAGTCAAAACAAAAGTCATCAGATAGGTAGAAATAAAATTGTAGATATAGGTGGTCATGTGAGGAAACAGGTACAAGAAATAAGACTAAACAAAATTAAAAATCAGATAGTCGTTGAAACAAGAATTGAGTCAAAAGATACTAAATTTGCTAATTAATGATGCTGCCATACACCTCTAAAAGAAGCGATCTTCAATCTCTGTTTTTATATAAATAAGCACAGAGATTGAAGCTCGCTGAATGTATGACTATAAAGTCACAAAAAATGCAACCTTCGGAGAGCTCTTAAACTTCAATATATTTTGTTATACGGCAAAATCACAAAAATAAACACTTAAACTCATATATTTAAAACCAATTATTCCACATCAGGCTGCAACTCGTTACGCTAAATTCGAAGTATTACAGGTTGATCTAAAACGCAAGGTTTGAACTTAATTTATTGCAACAACAACAAATTTGTCGGTCGAGAGGGCTAAACAAGTTTCACGCTATAAAAGTCAACAACGGTAGAAAACATTAAATATATAGGTAAGAGTTTTTTGATTGATTGAGATTGTTTTGCTTTATTTTATAGTTGATTGACTTTTGTAGCGTTCAACAATACTGTCAAAAGTCTTGCTAGAGTAGAAATGGGTTTCCTTCATCTGGCATGACAATTTTGGCATAATCATCATTCGGCATAATTATCATTTGGCATACAGTTTTTTTTTCTGAAACCGTATACCTACTTTTCAGGTTTATTTAAAATATGATAGCATATAACCCATTAAGTTAGGTAAGGTTTATTTTATAATGATTCCTAAAAAAACAGCTTCAGAAAAAAAGACTGTATGCCAAATGATGACAATGCCAAAAAAAGTTATGCCAGATGAATGTAAACCAGTAGAAATATAGGTACCTATAATGAAACTGAAAAGAATTCCCACCCACCATTTGGCCACCGCCGTCAGCAGATTTTCTACGCGGACCAGAAGGCATATACTAAAAGCAAAATACATATATGTATAAACAACTCAACAACAATTGGGCGTTCGCAGCACGAGTTTGTTAACGTGCCTTGCCGACGATGGCGTTCAAATGGTTAACGGCGTGAAACGACCAACCAAAATGGCTGTGACAGACATTCAAGTAGAAAAAAGCTCCAAGAAGGCGCAGTAATAAATAAATAACCAATTCCCATGATATCCACCGAAAGCGACTAAATTAGATCAATTGATTACGACCGATTCATTCGGTCATTGAGCGAATGAGTGAACGAATGGAGAATAAGCAATCTTGTGACGTGCTTTAGCGGTCATCAAAGTTAAGTGTCTAAGTTTTATGACCGTTTTGGTATCCCATTGATTTTACGGTATGGCTTTTACTTGTTGGAATATTATCGATGCTTGAAGGGTGTAAAAGTAAATTAAAAGTACTCGTAAAAGTTTCGGCACGTCCCCTACCGAGTGTGAAGTTGGGAAACACGTCACAGCCTACGCAGATGTTAGATGTCGGAAAAAGTTTTAGTTCAACGCAGCTTACACTTCATCATCCAATTTTCTCCGCCATTCTTGCTCATTATACCACACTTGTGAATTCCTCTAGTGACCGACTGAATAATAAGACATATCTCAACAACCAGTGTCTTACGTCAAAATCTAGAGCTTTAGTCCAAATACGGTTAGCATGAAGACAAACAGTAGATAGTATGAACTTTTATTTAACCTCGTGACGCCCTGAAAATGAAATTTCACCCTGTTTCTTGTACGGTACAAACAGGGTGAATTTTGAAAGTGGGTATTTGAATCTAACATCAAGGAAATATAGTTCAATTACCTTTGATTTAAATGCCATTTCTCACTTTAAAACCAATAGAAATGAACGTTATAAACAAGAAAATAAAGTTCTAACTAATGTACCGGTCCCATACAAGGTTAAATTATCATAATCGAATCAATAACATTAATTGGTATTTGACTTGTTCTAATATCCGTCTAACCCGATGTAATATAACCTCCTAGCATAATAATCTGAATCTCTAAGGACCGTATTATTAAACTGATCCCCTGGCACAGTTCCTTTACTTAAAAGAAGTCATCAGCCATGGATGTGAAGCTATGTAAGCTGAAAGATATTTACTTTTTTAAATTTCTATCTCGACCGTAAAGTCCGTCTCAAAATGCGTCATGTCAGTTTTTATGACAACGTTTATTTTAACATATCATACGACGTGCATCTGATTCAAGATAAGTTTATGAATACGGCTCTTAAACACCCTGTAGAATTAGTCTATTCTTAAATACCAATAAAAATATTTTTTTAAATAGGTAACTATAAGTCCTTCACGCATCGATAAACAATAAAGCAAAGGCCCGTAAACGTGTAACAATACGTAATTTGTGTCAACATTGCCCATTCACCAAATTGTGTTTATTGTACGAAAACTATACAGAAATTATAGTGAAACAGTTACGGCGTAGTAAAAACAAATGGCTAGGAATAAAGCCCAGCGACACATATTACAAAATGTGGACAAACAACGAAAGCGATTAACATTATAGCTGTGACATATAGTTGTCATTTCACATATACAGGATGCTAGGTCTTTTGTTTAACATGGAAATAGCGAAGTTATTGAAATTTGCAACCTCAACCGGCAATCTAGATAAAATCACCCCAAAATGTTTTCTGGGATTAACTAACTACCTGTTCATAAAAATAATTGAAATTTGTACAGTAACAGAGGAGACGTGATCAAAGTTTATTTTTACTAACTCGATGATTTCTAAACGTTGACACTTACAATTACACATTTGTTTTCACACCAGCCTCGAGTGTAAGTCGCTGTTCACGCGCCAAACCGTCTCGAACGCGTTTGCGTCCATAATAAATTGTTTACGAGAAACGCAAACGCGTTCAAGACGTTTTTTTGCATTAGCAACCTACACTAAGAGCTCAAAGATATAACGCTAAGTTAGCGATTTTCGAAAATTTACAAAATGTATAGCATTGACGTAAGCTGATGACAGATAAAGGTCGACTGCATACATTTTCAGTCAATAGACAACAGCAACGTTAGTAGCGTTGGCATCTTCGGTACGCCTTCTGAGGCTCTAACCAAGATGCGTACGCTAACTAGCGTTTCTATTCGTTTTGTTTTTAAACCAATCACGTCATACGAAAAGTCACGTGATCTACCAGTGACGCGATTGGTTTAAAAACAAAACGAATAGAAACGGTAGTTACCGTACGCATCTTGGACTGGGCCTCAGGACGCCTAGGCATGACGCATAACAGTAACGTTAGTGATTGATTATAAAAAACAGACAAAATGTATACAATTGACGAAAGCCGTCGATGCGAAACATCGTTAGCTTATGTCATTCCTACACATTGTGTCAGTCATCGAACATCGATAATCTTAGCGTAATGCATCTCATTTAGGCGTAAAGTACAAACAAATTAGGTGTAATAGTATTGTCAATAACGTTGTAAATCTTTGCCAGAGATAGGAAAAATCTCTTGCCACGTTTTCCGCTTCACCCTGTAGAATATTAATCCCTTCTTGGAAAGACCTAGCAATCCTTTGAACGTCTAGATTGTATATCAAAGCGATACGAACCTTGTTACGCAAAGGGTTTAAGTATTCGTTAGCTCACTGCAAGCGTCGTCGCCGGCGTTGGTTCCAGTTTTGTAGATGGAGGCATTGTGAGCCCAATAAACACGTCAAAATTGTTATAGAATAAAACATTGCACATTCAATTTAATGAAGTTTTTGTGTCTATAGCTCTATCATCTATAGATAATTCTGCTACTGTCAAAGTTATAAGACACGAATTGCATATTAAAAAGCGGTTTTTTTCTTAATTAATGGTTATTTCACTCCTTGTTTTAGCAAGGTGTATTTCATCGATGTCGAATTTTAGATAATCACACGCGAGGACAGTTGTTCGGTTAAATAGCATCTCTTGTAGACTAAACAGAAGCACATGAGGTTAGCTCCACGCGCTTCTGTAAAGTAAAAAAAAAGGTGGGCTACATAATGTATAGTGAAAGGAAGATAAAACGTTAACTGACACCTGTCAGTACAATTTCAGATTTCAGGATTACCTAGGGATTAGGAGTTATTAAACTAGTACTGAAATGACAGGTGTCAGGATGGACTTCATATCTTCCTTTTACTATAGTTAATAATCGAACGAAATCGTGTTTTGTTAGAGTGCGTATTTATCTTGGTTTTTCAGGTAGTTCGATTGGCTAACTGAGAAAGTAAGATAAATACGATCATATCGGACAAAATTTTCGTCGTTTGTTTATAAATTTTATTACATATATGTATTTTAATAAGTAAGTCTTATTTGTTCAGTGCTATTTTTAACCCCGATCAAATAAGTGGGTTGTTATTAGTTAGACGCCTGTCTTTTCCGTCTGAGGTTCCGTAGATTTCAAACGAATGGACCGATTTTAATGCGGTTTCATAACTTTATTTAGTTATTTATATTACGTAGTTTAAGTTCCAACAGGACAAATAACAAACAGGCTTTTGTCTAGTAAAAGTGCAAGAAATCCTTTCTAGCCCACCCTATATAGGAATATGTATTCCATTCAAGGAAAGACCAATTTACTTAACAAAACCTTTACTCCCGTATTAATGGTTTTATTCCGTATCAACTTTAAAATTCAATTTCTATGCATATTACTTTAAAATTCAAACGCATCGAATGCAATATGTATGTCGGCAGCGCCATCTATTATGTAATATCGGAAGCAACCGACAGCTTGTTCAATAAACCGGCTGCAAGACAATATTGAACATTCCCAAGAAGACAAAGGGACATAAAACATTGGATTCTAGAATGGATGCCTTGAACAATGAACACTGCAGTTTTATGTCGATTGCTTTTATGTTGTTCTTATTTATTTTGAAGTCTTTTAATATCTTGCTGATATTAGAAGTTGTAAAAAATAACAAAATGGAGACAGTCACGTCAGAAATCTTCTCCTTCTGATGGCTCTCTTATCCCTGAAGGGTGGACAATGTTGTCCAATGATTAATAGGATACCGCGTATTTTTACAAAATTAAAATGTTATAGTAGTAAATAAGCTTCTCATTTTAAGTGAATATTGTAATATTCTTATGAGAATAAATGTCTTAAAACTACAAATCTTTCAAAATCGTTTTAACCCACCACGTATTTATTGTAAGACATTGTCAATGCCTTTGAGATTTGCTTACCTAACATTAAAAAAAAAATACAACAAAATAGTATCTTTAAACGGTCTATTCTTGAGTATTTAAAATAAACAATTGTGTTTTATTTACGAGTAGGTACTTAGGCCACCTGTTGCAAGTAGAAGGTCCTACTTTTGCTCTAAGAACTGACCTAATTTGCTATATGCATGTCTAAGAAGCTAAATGTATTCCCCATTCATCTTGAGCACTATTATTGGTGACCTTCCAACACGCACTGCTATATTGTTCACTAACTGACGTTTGTTATTACCTAATAGCACTAGACTGTTAGCAATTACTGACACCTATAAGTCACGATTTTTATGAATTACATCCTCAGTCAATTTCTGTGCCCCTAGTAAAAAAGGGTTACATGTCATGTCTTCGAGGTTCAAGTGAAAAAACGGTCAAAGTCTAATACTTTGACCGATTGTTTGTTTGTACTTTGTTTTTTGTTGTTGTTTTTAGGGCTCTGTACGAAATACTAAAAAAGGGAACACTTATAAGTTGTTGTTGTCTGCCTGTCTGTCTGTCAAGAATTTCTGAAACGGCTAAAGCTATTAGGCTGAAATTTGGTACATGTAGTATTTAGTTGGCCAAAGATAGCCTAATCATTAGAAATGCATGCAAAAAAACGAGTCATAAAAAATTGTTTTAGCCCATCATGTGATAAACAATTTAAAAGCTCTCAAGTTTAATACATATTAAAACACATAATGTTTATAAACATGAAAAACCCTGTGTGGTTGCCGGGTTAGAATAGTGCCACTCCATGTCTTCCCGTGGATGTCGTAAGAGGCGACTAATGGAATAAGGGCTTGTAGTACTGTTAGGCGATGGGCTTGCAACCTGTCACTAATACACTGGTAAACAACAATACAATACAAATACCAAATACCAAAACACGGAACGGTACATTTAAATCATGGGTACAACAGGCGGTCTTACCGCTAAATAGCGATCTTTTCCAGACAACCTTAGCCTACTTGTGCAAAATGTGGTTACAGAATTATCAACAAGTCTTTTTAGAGTTGTTGGTATTTCTGTAGCTCCGCTTGCCCCACTCTAGGAATGAAGGCGTGATGTTATGTATGTATGAAAAATCCCATCAAAAACATAAATGTAAAATGGAAGCCAAGTTCAATATTAAGAATATCCGATGCGCGGTTGTCGACTTCGCCGACAAAAAAATTGAGATCTAGATGGGTGCCAAGTTCCGTAGATAATCCTGATATTATATGTATTTATTAAGAATATACAACATTCAAAAATAAATTAAAAACACATTTTCCTATTTTTTCTGCTACAGCAATGTTTGCTATTTAAAAAGTATAACTTCTTAGAACACCAATTATTTACACAAAGCAGATAACTTAGGATAAACTGCAGCTCAAAATTTGACTCGGCTAGTTTTTACCAGCAAGCCAATTGTTTGGAAGAGTATGATATGACCACACAATATAAATACAGTAACTTGCGTACCCTATAACTTATTGATTAGCCAAATGCAAGATACCTTGTACGTGAAAACTAGCCAAGTCCAATTTTGAGCTGCAGTTTATCCTAAGTTATCTGCTTTGTGTAAATAATTGGTGTTCTCAGAAGTTATACTTTTTAAATAGCAAACATTGCTGTAGGGGAGAGCGGGGCTGAAAGTGCCGGGGGTAAGTTGTTCAGATGATAATAGAAATGCAAGTAAAAAACGGAGCAGTTTGTATGATGTTTGACGCGAAACGTTATGAAATTATGCCGTTGCAGGAGCCGTTTAAGTTGCTTCCATTTTGGTATAATAGTAGTTATGGAAAAAAAAACTAAATCAACGGAACAACGAACCCCACAAAATAATACCTTTTTGCCTTTGATTTTTTGTTAACCAAGTTGATAGTGCACACAAAATAAACACATATTTTGACGAATTACAAAATACTCATTTAGCGTGTGAGAACTGAAATTTATTTGTTTAAGGATAAGTTTGTATTTCAAAAGGATGGAACAACCAGCCCCATAGTGGGGTTAGTTGTTCCGTTCCGATCGATCTCATAAAAAATGATTTTATTTGAAAACTGTTTAACGATGCACAAAATAATATCACTATTCAGAAACTCCAATAACCATTCTTTAAATGTGTGTGTAAGCCACACAATATATACACTATTTTCATAGATAAATTTTGTGTTTTATGAAAATTGGCACTTGCAGCCCCGCTCTCCCCTAGCAGAAAAAATAGGAAAATGTGTTTTTAATTTATTTTTGAATGTTGTATATTCTTAATAAATACATATAATATCAGGATTATCTACGGAACTTGGCACCCATCTAGATCTCAATTTTTTTGTCGGCGAAGTCGACAACCGCGCATCGGATATTCTTAATATTGAACTTGGCTTCCATTTTACATTTATGTTTTTGATGGGATATCATTATTTTTTGTCAAATAACGCGCGCGCGCGTTGTACGCGTTTGAGTGATCTATAAGTGTACCTAAAATATTTGAAGAGTTCCCTCGATTTCTCCCGGACTCCATCATCAGATTTGGACCTGATGATGATGAAACCACTCCGGAAGTATACCCTTTCAAACAAAAGAATAATTTTCCAAATCGGTTAGTAAATAACGGAGTTCTGAAGTAACAAGCATAAATAATAATAATAATAATAAAACTTAAAAATCAATGTTTTCAGACTCTTTTATTTGTATACACACAAATACCCACTTGGATGCCAGGTTTCACCTTTCTAGGTCACCTGGAAGTGGGTTAGGTTTTTGATTACTAGTCAGTCAGTGAGTCAGTCAGTGGAATAAATGCCCATTTTCGGACGTTAATATCTCAATAACCGCTTAACCTATATTTATGAAATTTGGGGTTCTAGTTGATCTAAAGGGTCTTATTACACATATCAAATGTCAAGTTTCTATGTTAAATGGATTTGGAGTTATTGAGGGGTCAAAAGTGGCTCCAAACGGTTCGTGTAAATAACACACGGCTGCTGCTCGCCAGTTCCTTTTGGCGTGAACTTGGCTGGACACGCTGCCGCGTGTCTAGATAATAGAATTGCTGTTAGAGCAATTGTTTTATAGCTCATGTTTTAAAAAAAAAAAAGATAAATGTCACTTACAGGACTAACTTTGTATATAAAATAGGAGCGTAGAAAGGCATGTCCCGTACGTTAGGGCTTCTTAAATATGAATTAGACATCAAGCAGCCGCAAAACTTTATTGCTGAACCCTCAGTCCACAAGTTTACTCGCAATCGACCGATTTTTGTACCTAATGGATTTCTATCTGTTTTAACTTGTATCCTGTCCTTTTATACCTTACGTTCTTCTTCTTCTTCTTCTTTTTTAATTAATGGCGGTCCACACAGTGGTTTCGCCAATTTCAAGTGAATTAAATCAGTAGACAGAATAAATCAAAAGTAAAACCCGGGCATTTTTCAATCGGCCATCTTCCCTCCCCGAAGGTTACCGGACCCGATTTAATGTCCTTTTATACCTTACGTTCTTCTTCTTCTTCTTCTTTTTTAATTAATGGCGGTCCACACAGTGTTTTCGCCAATGTCAAGTGAATAGAGTAAATCAGTAAACCGGTTTTTTTCCGAAACTGTAAATATTATAGGATTTCATTCAGAATTATTTATGTTAGGTGAGGTTCACATTAAAATCCTGTAATATTTAACTTTTTGGACAAGAACAGTTTGTCCAATGATATGTTTGCAAAATCAATCAGTTTGTGAAAGGTTTTTTGCTAAATCATTAGATACCCGTTTTAATTTAATTAGCCACGAATTTACGGCGTATCCAAATTGGACTTTATTATTAAAGACAATAAATGTACGCCCATGTGAACGAGTAAAACTGAAATATCGTTTCGATTTGGCATTGTCTATGGTATTGTTTTGGTATTGTCAGCCAAATAAATTGTAGTAGGAATTGCGGTCGTGACTTGTAACGGAGGGGTCGTTAGTTTAAATTACGACTCATAAATTGTTTTTTGGGTCTTTTGTCGGCATAAAAAATAATGTAGTGCGCATAACTATGGATTTTATATCGCTATCACACCTATTGCTCTAACATCTGACTCTAAATTATAACCACGAAGAGCGGTGACTAATAAGATAGACCTTTTAATTTTTTCATTTCAGTGATTTGAATCTTTTTCCTAGTAATTAATTCGCAAAGTTTTGAGGCGTTGATACAATAATATTTTCTATGTACAAATCCTACTTTTTTTTAAATCTTAATTAAAAGATAACGACCAAAAAGTTGGAAGCGTACTTAACCATACAAACAACGAAGGCGAAAAAAGTTCAGTTGTGCGACGAAAAGTATCCTTACAAATTGTATGGCTAATTTTCTTCGCACAACGGAAAAGTTTCACAGAAAATTTAATTGCGTCAGTTACTGTGCCCAACTTTTTGGAAAAAATACTCTAAAAATGTGGGTCAGAACCCTTAACAAACCTGAAAACGGTTAAAAAATGTCAATACATTTAAAAAATATGACATATTCAGCACCGCTTTAAAAGCGCGCCAAATGCCTAAACCATCAATACCAATTTAACATTCAGAGCCAACTTCTTTAATTTCCTCGTAAAACTGACCCAATATCGGGTCCTGGCCACTGTTAAGAGAGACCGTTCTTCTAAATGTTTACGAGGCGAGCATTACTTGCATGCCGTGTGCACTTTATGGCCGCGGACCTCTATCCGGGAAATGTTTAATCAAAAACTTTGGTTATCTGTTGCAAAGATGTTGAGGTTTGACTTCCTTGGCGCTGTTTATTCACGTGATATAATAAATACAGTTACTATTTTAATCGACTTACTCGTTTTCCAGCTAAAGTTTAGTCATTTAGAGGGCCAAAAATAAGTTTGACGTAGCGGCCATTTTTATTTTTTAACAAAAAGGTGTCAATTTCTTTAAGTTACACACATACATAACATCACGCCTTCATTCCCAGAGTGGGGTAGGCAGAGCTACAGAAATACCAACAACTCTAAAGACATGTTAATAATTCTGTAACCACATTTTGCACAAGTAGGCTGAGATGTTGACTAGTGTTGTTTTGTAATGTTGCAAGCCCATCGCCTAATAATACTACAAGACCCAGGACCGCTGGCTTCGGAGGCAGGATCACCCAACTAGGCCAACGTGCCGGCAATGAAATGTTTCTATCTTAGTTATTTTAAGAATTTTTTGAATTTTCATGGTATTAAAACAATGTCACAAACCCATTCTGTTTAAAGTCGACCATCTTGTTTAAAAAAAAGATGTACTTATAAACTGGAACCTAATAAAAATACCTTTATCTATACCATGGCGTTACAAAATGCGACCAACCCTGAGGGCTAAAATATATTGCCTATAAGCTACCCCTAGTACCTAACCTAAAATCCTACTAATATTATAAACGCGAAAGTTTGTAAGTATGGATGTTTGTTACTCTTTCACGCAAAAACTACTGGACGGATTTAGGTGAAATTTGGAGTGAACACAGCTTATACCTTGGATTAACACATAGGCTACCTTTCATATCGCTATTCCCTCGGGAACTGATTTAGACGCGTACGAAGTCGCGGTCGGAGGCGAGTATCTTATAAAAAAGGGTTTTTATTATCTTCTTTCCTTTCTTCTCTTGGCTTAGCATAGATAAGACAAAGCAGGTTGTTAATAATAACGCTTCTACAATGTCAAAAATCCTAATCAATGCGGACTTATTCCGAAAATTTTGGGGCTAAAGATAATTCAATTCAAATCCAATAGTAATAAAATCCAAATACGAATTTTATCCATTGGCCTATTTGGATCCAATTGCATGGGTGTCCTTTATCACAACGGTTACGGAAATCGAACAGCGATCGCACTGTAATAAAGGAAAATGTAGGAAAACTTGATAAAATATACTATAAACTAAAGCCGCATTGGATCAAAGTCGGAATAAGGATTATTTTGTGATTAGTTTATAAAAAAACAGCGTTTAATGTAGTATAAAACCTTATTTCAGTTTGATCGAATGCGACGTGAAATGGACTGAATTTGGTTAGTACTTTTTTTATCAGGATTATTTAAAATAGCATTGCATAGAGCCCATTAGGTTAGGTTAGGTTTATTTTATAACAAAACTGAAAAGTATACGGTTTCTGAAAAAAAAGTCTGTATGCCAAATGATTATGCCAAAAAAGTTACGCCAGATGATTGAAACCCCTAAGACCTCAAATGCGTTGCCAACCCTGAGGACTAAGATGGAATGCCTCTGTGCTAGTAATTTCACCGGTTGTCTTATCCCCGCACTGGAACACAACAATGCGAACACTGTTGCGTGGCGGTAGGTTAATGGATAGGATGGTGGTAGTGATCCCTGCACACGGTCCTACCATCACTAAATTGTTAAGATTTTCTTTATGGCAAGAAGGCAAAGATCAGACAGGCCACCTAATGGTAATTGACTTTAATTCATCTATTCCATATTCCAACGTAAGAATAAAGAGTGAAGGTTTAAATTAAAAGCGACTTTTGTGTGACTTGAGTCCTTTTATTACTAAGTAACTTAAACCCTGGGTGGCTGTCATTTTAATAATTTCATAATAACATTTGACACTAGTTCCCGTGGCAGCGTGCTAAGCCCACTGAGATACATATTTACATGCTGAAGATTACAATCCTAAGATTGCAATTGGCGTTGTTTAGAAACATTAATGGGCCTCAAAGACTTACCATTTGGTGTGCTTGTTCGTCTTCTCCATGCCTTTAGAAAAAACTTTATAACAAGGTTTTTTATTAGGGTTCCGTACCCAAAGCGTAAATAGGACCCTATTACTAAGACTCCTGTCTGTCTGTCTGTCACCAGGCTGTATCTCATGAACGGTGATAGCTATATAGACAATGGATTTATTTAGAGATGATGTATATCTGTATTACTTCTTGGCCTGATTGAGCAAAATGTGGTCACAGAATTATCAAGGATTTAAGAGTTGTAGGTATTACTGTACCTCTGCCTACCCCACTCTGGGAATGAAGACATGGTATTAAGTAGGTATGTATGTATGTATTACTATTGCCGCGATAGCAAAAATTACTAAAAACGGAATAAAATAAATATTTAAGTGGGGCCCCCATACAACAAACGTGATTTTTTTGCTCGATATTAATAATGGCAAGAGGTTGACGCTTGAAATATTAACAGACTATTAAGTGGTACACTCACTTCAAAAACTATAATCAAGCGGGCCACCCGGCCTCCCATACAACAAACATGATTTCTTTGCCATCTTTTACTGGATATTAATAACGGCAACATGTCGAATTTAGTGTCTAATGAACAGATTACGGTACGGAACCCTTCGTGCGCTAGTCCGTCTCGCACTTGGATGGTTTTTTAAATTCCCGGAATCCAAAGAGGAAACGAAGACGTGAATGTCACAGACTAATGACACGGCCATTTACTTCTTTTAAATCATGACACGGCTGAGATTTTTGCCAAAAACAACAACACCGCATGCCTCATTACAAGATCACTATATCATATTATTTGCGAAGATTTATGATATGTTTGTTTTGGACACCAAATAGGTGAATGTGTTTTGGGTTAAAAATATTAATGAATAGGCCGTCTATTAAAAAAAACAGGGTACTTTCTCACACCAGTTGTTCTCCAGTAGTCCCCAATTAAGCTCTTTGCTGGTACTATGGGTAGGAAATAAACACTTAAATACATAGAAATGGACGTTTCCTGAGGGAATAGCTTTATAATTCTGAGCGGACAGAGTCGCGGAAACAGCTAGTCTCAAATAAAACTCCTCTAGCAATCGTGACCTCATTACTAACAGAAATACATACATACATAACATCACGCCTTCATTCTCAGAGTGGGGTAGGCAGAGCTACAGAAGTACCAACAACTCTAAAAAAGACTTGTTGATAATTCTATACCTACATTATGCACATTCAGGCCAAGATGTTTGTAAGACCCCGCACATTTGGTGCCGCTGACGTAAAAGTGACGTAATTTTATATACAGGTGTTGTTTTATAACACTAGCGGTAATTAAAGTTACCAAATTATAATATTCTAAAACATATCAATGCATAAAAAATCAGCTTCAATAAAAATATATATTTTGTGTTGCATTTCAGTAACTATTTTAGTTTATATTATTTAATTTTAAAGTTTTAAGTACATGACAATCAGAGTCAATCAAAGACGTTTTATATCTTATCTTCGTTTATTTTTAATTACGATAAAGATTAACTAAAGAGGTTAATAAGTATGTAATAAATAACTATGATAAAACTAATTTGAATCAGCCTATATGCAGAGTGACGTCGACTTTGTGTCAACGGCACCAAATGTACGGGGTCTGTAATTATTAGTGACAGGTTGCAAGCCCATCGCCTAACAGTACTACACGCCCTTATTCCCTTAGTCGCCTCTTACGACATACACGGGAAGACATGGAGTGGTACTATTCTAACCTGGCAGCCACACGGGGCTAACAGAAATCGACTAACGACTAACAGAAATGGATTGCAACTAACTTGACTAGAGTGTAACAAAATTTAGAGCTTTGAAGCTTAATATTTCATAAATGAATACCTAACTTATATAGGTTTCTTTACATTTTGTTGTACTACTTTGTTGGCGTGATTAATATGCACAATCATGCCAAATTACAGCTTTCTAGTACTAAGAGCCTCTGCGCTAGGCTGCGGACGGACGGACGAAATGGCGAAACTATAAGGGTTCCTAGTTTGACTACGGAACCCTAAAAAAGCGTGTAGGTATTTTATTTTAGTAATCACGAAAACCACAGAACTCATCCGTTTTTTATTCGTTTTGTAAATACAAAGCCCCTAAACGGTTTTCTTAGGTCCTTTGATGTATAATGTATGCGAAGAAGCCGGAAGCTCTTCTGTATATTTCTGTGTTAAATTTTAATGTTTTTTTCAAGCTAATGGACGCTGAAGCTATACATCTGTTCCCACTTACTACACATTTTAGAGTTCGATAATTTTATTGTCGTGTCGCAATTTCAACCCTAAGCTTTGATTGATTATTAAAATCGGTAATACACCAGCAAATAAAAATAAATATCCTACTAACATTATAAACGCGCAAGTTTGTAAGTATGGATGTTTGTTACTATTTCACGCAAAAACTACTGGACGGATTTTGGTGAGATTTGGAATGCTAACAGCTTATACTTTGCATTAACACGTAGGGTACCTTTCATATCGCTATTCCCTCGCGTACGAAGTCGCGGGCGGAATCTAGTAAAACCATAAATAAACATGGTTATTTAGAGAACTGAAACAATACGCTAAAACACATTTGTTTATCTCAAAATGGTTTAAATTGTAACAGGGCGGTTATCAAAGAAAGTCATCATCGTTAAGGACAAAAATAAAGAGACTAACTTTTCCATTTCGTCACGAAAATTTGCCATAATAAATCGATAATTTTCATGACGAAATGGAAAAAGTAATGTTTCTTAACTTTTGTCCTAAACGATGTACACTTTTTTTTGAAATCACTCTAATATCACAGGACAATCTCACACAAATTGACTTAGTCCCAAACTAAGCTCTAAGCTTGTACTATGGGTACTAGACAACGATAAATATACTTTGACAGGGAAATAAATACTTAAATACATAGGAAACATCCAAGACTCAGGAACAAATACTCGTGCTCATCACACAAATATCTGCCCTTACCGGGATTTGAGTTTGGGACCGCCGGCTTCGGAGGCAGGGTCACCCCCAACTAGGTCAACATGTCGTATATACAATATTCATATTCATTTTATTGCATAAGGAATACATACTCCCTGAAAAGAAGTACAACCCTGATAAATGTCCCGTCGCACAAACGTTAATTACATTTAATGTCATCTTGAATCGCGTGCTGTAACTTTTTACCTGTATCAGGGGGATATTATTGCTAATATACACTCATTTACAGTCTTGAGATTGTGATCATAAGATGTCTACAGTCTTCAAAGTCCACTTACCATCAGATGGCCTGTGAGCGTCTAAGTTTGTGTTAGTACCCATAAAACAAGTGTCCCTTCTTTAAACAGTATTTCTAAATTGCCCAAGAACTGTATTGAAATACTCGTACAAAATATGAAAGGCAGCAAGAACGCTTTTACCTTATACATTATTCGAAGACACGTTCTCTCTGCGGTATCTGATACAGCTGATACTTCGCAGGAGTACCATTTCATAACTAAACAAGTTCTTCGCAAGCAAATCCTGTGCTATTTACCAAGGAATGTGAAAATAAAACATTTTGATTCAAGTGCGGAAAGTATGACATTTTACACGAGTCCCGAGGTGTCTTGGCAAGAGCTTTAAAGTTTAAACGAGACCAGACTTCGGATGAGTGAAAATGACAGGTCCCTATATTACTACACACGGCGTTTTTTAACACATTTGGGAAAAAATGCAAATAAACAAAAATAAATCAATAATTAAGAGACAATTTTACTTAATTCTTAGTACCAATTTCACCATACGATGTTAAATTTAATCAATGTTAATCAAAGTGTTGGTTCATACATTTTGACCACTGTTAACGCTCTAATCGTCTGTTAAGTGGTTAACAACGTATGGTGAAATTGGTACTTAGGCTGATAAAATTATTATGATCACCAAAAGGTATAAAATAAAGTAAGTGTTTTAAAAAACTAACAACCATCTTCAAAAAGCAAGAAATAACTTCTTTTAAAATGTTAGGTAGGTAGTACTATTTATTTATTTTATTTTTATGATAAGGAGAAGGCACACGAGCACTCAGGGCATCTGATTGTAAATGGAATCTGAGACCCCTAGACAAAAATTAAACTGATGAAATAAACTAATTCAGTGATAAACAATGACAGTGCCGTTTGAACAGATTAAGGGTAAAAAGAAACAAGAGACAATCGCACACAAATTGCCCTAGTCCCAAAAAAAAAAGTACTTTTTGAGATATTTTACGTTTTTTGAGAAAAACCAGGCAAGAGCATGTCGGACCACACCTACTCGGCGTAGGGTTCCAAAGCCGTTAAGTACTACAAACATAAAAATCAACAAGTAATAACTATAGCTCGTCTACCCCACACTATTGGGTAGAGGAGAAAAATACATCCCTAAGACACGTGTAGGGGAGGTACCCTAAAAAAAAAAAAAATTGTACCTACTACTTTGTTGGCGTGACTAATATGCATATTAATGCCAAATCACAGCTTTTTAGTAGTAAAAGCCTTTGAGCTAGGATGCGGACGGACGGACGGACGGACGGACATGGCGAAACTATAAGGTTTCCTAGTTCGACTACGAAACCCTAATAATAAATTATTGCCAATTTTAAGAGACCGCGTAATTATGCAAAAGGCGGTAGTATTCCGTGATCTGGATGTCAATGACCATGGCACTATTCTGTTTGGATATATACAACTTCATAGTTTTTGCTACAAACTTTTAAACGTGACATGATTAAAAACCAAAACCTCAATAGCTTTTTTTTCACATGTATGTACGTAAACTCTTCATTGTACATTCAAATTTAATATGCAGAAGATGAATGAATGTACTAATGTTAGCGATCTCTTCCAACTAACATTTTGTATCCAGCATGTTTTTGGTTGATTTTCGAAACCGAAACATCTTTATTTGATTCAATAGTTAAGTACTAATAACTTCTTAATCCTGATAAACGATTTCTTGATAAATGTTGTGGTTTACACGTAAACGGCATTTATTTAAGTTTATCGCTCCAATTAGGGCGCGCGCAAACTATCTCCGTTTAACGTTCACACGGAAGCACATAAAGCCATCTCTTTTGATCCTTACGTGGGCGTGGGAGCATTATTTTGTCGTGATGGAAGCTTGAAACTAGCATAAATAATAATAACAATTATTATTGACATGTACAATACAATACAATACAAATATTCTTTATTGAACACCACATACAAATACAGCATGAAAAGTTAAATACAAATAAAAACTTACTAGGTGAGTCAATAGGCGGTCTTATCGCTAAGTAGCAATCTCTTTCAGACAACCTTACAAAGAAGAGAAGTGTCAAGGAAACAGAAATAAATTGGTAGGCCGTGCAAACTTAACTAACAAATGGAATATTAAAAAAAAGTAAGTAAAAATAAAAAAAAACACATCCAAACGACATATACGTATAACATGTAATGTATTTACTACCAATAACTAAGTATGCATATGAATATGGACGGACTGTATATTCTTCGTATTTACTTGCCTCCAGGGCAATTTTAATGGTGTAATAACTAAAGCTGTTACTCCATAACGTCCATAAATTCCGAACCGAATTATTTAACATACAAAATAACTAATGGTGTTGTTTTAAAATCTATAAGACAGCGACGTAGTTCGTAAGAAATCTGACAGATGGCGCTAATGTTGTTTGGCCAAACTAATGTGTAATTTTTGTTCGCACGACCGTATCTATATTTGTATAAATCAAGGAGCTCTGCTTACGGTTTTGCTAAGGAATCTAGAAATAAACTTTACAATTTACATACACATCACAAGGTTTTTGAACTGAAACACGTAAATAAGTCAATCGTTTAAACTATTTAACTGTAGGTAAGCAATAAAAGTTTCGCAATCATTTACGCTAACGTTAAATTTGACGAAATGTAGTAAAGCGCACACCTAAATCTAATAATATAATTTATTGTTGAAATGAGGGTATCAATAAACTCAGCGAATGTATACAAACATACAGTTGCGCTCGGATAATTGTTCAATAAAGGATTTTGGTGTTAATACCGTCGCAATAAAGGCTCTGAAGCGTTCTATGAGAGGAAATTTTGGAAGAGTAATGCGTGAACTCGAGTCATGCAAGTAAGAGGAGTCTTTACCTAGGGTTGTAAAAATATATGATAGTGTTTTAAAAATAAAGAATTGTTTTCACAAAACGATAAAAGGTTAAAAACCCATAGCTATTGTTTAGAAAACAATAACTAAAATAAAATGGATACCAGGGGTCATACAAATTGTGACCTTGTCCCAAACTAAACCTGCCTATATACAGTCGACTAAAAAGAGATGTAACATTCACTTTTTCACCTTATTGCATTATAATAAGCTCCAAAACTGGATATATCTCGTCGTAGTCGAGTGTACTATGCTTAGCTAAGCAAGACAACGATAAACACTTATATAGAGAAATAAGCTCACTCTATTGTACTGCAATAATCAAAACGAAATACACCCAGGAGTAATATGAAAACGGGTCCCTTTCTATAGAAATTCTGTAATAATTGACCCGTTTTTATCGCTCTTGACTATAATATAACGACGTTGTCACAAAAAATTTAACAAGACAGCTCCAAAAATAAATACACTCGCGCTATAGCAAGATGGCAACCCTGTTCCAATAAGACCTGAATTGGAAATGAAAGCGCCGTCAAAGCCGCTGATTCCGAGGGAATTCGGAGTGAATAATGCTTCGGAAGTTTCATTACGAGTCACGAACTTATTTGTTTCACGCGTCATAAAACCGGCGAGGAGCAAAGTCAAATGTGTTAAAAGAAAAGTACTGCAACAACGCAGTTGCCAAAATCAGTTTCACGAAATGTATATTTATGGGGTACGTTTCATCTATATATATTTAAATGAATCCCTATTTCCCTTGATCACGGTTTCACGCGTGTACGGCTGGGCCGATTTCGCTCATTTTTAGGGTTCCCTAGTCCTACTAGGAACCCTTATAGTTTCGCCATATCCGTCCGTCCGCAGCCTAGCTCAGAGACTCTTAGCATTTGAAAGCTGTAATTTGTCATGATTATACACATTAGTTGTGCCAACAAAGTGGTAAAATAAATCTTAAATATATTTTTTCTAGTGTACGTAACGTGGGGAAGTTTTTTTTTCTTGTCTATCCCATAGTGTGGGTTGTTGTTGGATAGGTCTTACAAAAATATGGCGAGCTGGTGTAAACATTTAAGGCGATCCGTTTATGAAATAATAAGCTTTAAAGCGCTAATTTTTGTTACAGTCAAGTGTCCCCCCAAACAGTAGTTACAGCCAAAACTACAAATACTAAAAAAAAAAACTTAAATGAAAGCGCATGCAGCCATTTTTAAAGGGAAACTATCACGACTAAGTAGACGTCATTGGTTCTTGAGATACAGGCGATTAAAGTGTTTATACCTACTAAAAGCATCTAAGACGGCACCAAATGACTTTAAATAGAATATTAGTATTACTTCTTTATTTTTATGTTAGTAGTAAGTACTTGACGGCTTCGGAACCCTACACTGAGCATGGCCCGACGTGCTCTTGCCTTGTTTATTTTGTCGTGTTTGTTATTGTCAGAAGAAGGATCTTATCAAAGAAAAAAAAATATTCACCGTGAAAGTCAGAAAAATCAGCGAGCGAAGCCGCTGGCGGGACGCTAGTATACAAGAAATGATATATAAATATTTCCTTGTAATAACGCCGTGGCAATAGTCACGAGATGAATCTTATAAAAGAAAAAAGCTTAAAAATTCACGGGAAAAATAGATTGCTTATATAAATAAACTAGGGGAGATGTGAAGTTAGTAAAACTAATGTTTCCTCTATGGCCTAAAGAATCTTAGCATTTCGTAAATAATTTCTTGAAATAATGATAATCAGACAAATAGACTAATAATACATTGCGACAATGTTTCCCTGAACTGTCCATGCACCAGTTACACTCAAATGATGATGATGATGGGTGGGGACGCCCGGCCGGAACAGGCGGGCGGTCGATCAGTCTCCCGGTCATTCCGCCCTGTTCCCCTTGGTTGAGCCGTAGGTTACTGGCCCGGCGACGCTCCCATCCAGCATGGATCCCATCTTCCGGTTTTCCTACAGAACAAAAGTGCGTCCTGTAGGTTGATGCTTTTAAGTGCTTCTGACGATAGCTTGTCCTCTCCGAATGTGTGGTATCTCAGTGACGAGTACATGACGCACTCGGCTAGGACATGTTGGCTTGTTTCCTCTTTGCCGCAATGTGGGCATTGAGGATCTTGTTTAATGCCCATTACCGTTAGATGTCTGTTGAGCGGGCAATGCCCAGTCAGCACACCAGTTAGTATGCTAAGATTGTACTTACCAAGATTAAGGAGATACCTTGTCCTGTTTTGGTTCACCCTTCCTATCATGAGCTTGGATTGTCTGCACCCCTGTGTCGCAATCCATTCCTCATTCGTCTTTATTTCTATTTTTCTTGCAATGATTCCCTTCGTTACAGTCGCAGATATTGGGAGCACTGGCTCGGGGCCTAGGTACTGTTGGTCCGCTCCTGCTCTTGCTAGTTCGTCTGCTATCTCGTTTCCTGCCGCTCCACTGTGCCCCGGTACCCATGCCAGTGTAATTTGGGATGTGTTGCCAAGGGTATTTAATTCATTTCTGCACTCCTCCACTAGTGCTGATTTGACCTCTGGGTTGTCTAGTGCTTTAAGTGCTGCTTGGCTGTCTGAATATATTAAGACATTCTCCCCTGCTGTGTTTCTTTTTTGCCTGAGGGCCTGAGTACATTTCATGATAGCATATATTTCTGCTTGGAACACACTAGTAAAGCCGCCTAATGGTAATGTAGTATCATCATCATTCATCATCATACACTCAAATAGCTCGTAGCGAGTTCCAAACATTCATTAGTCTGTGTCAACGAAAATTTGACGGTCAAAGTGAAAAGCCGACGGCCCGAACCGTTTGTTGCAACCTACAGAAAAGATGATCATTCAATTACTATTTATGCCATCAAATATCAAGCATGGCATAGGGTAGATCTGGGATGGGTTACCTTCGTTTCGTCAAAAAGTTTTTGGTCAAATGTTTAATTTCCCTAATTTTCATTTGCCAACTCGCTTCCTCGTCTACTCTATAGTGTGGAGTGTCGTTGGATAGGTCTTTCAAAAATATTACGGGTTTGTGAAAACAGTTTTAAAGTGCTATTTTTGTTAGGCTCAAGTGTGGTCCCCCCCCCCTGCAGCCAAAACTACAAATACTAAAAATCTTACATGAAAGAGCTCAAAGAGCGTATAACGAAAGGACCGATTATGGTTTTCCAAGAAAACCCCATACATCTGGTGATCGTCTCCATAGTAAAAATACATAATGTTGCTGAGATCTATTAAATGAGACATGTTTCATTTCTGTTGGTGGGGGGGGACATTTCTGCCCGGTTTTTTGTTTATGATGTCTTACATAAGTTTAAATTTTGTTATCATATTTTAAATAAAGTACTGGCGAGAGATATAGAGCGACTCCAAAAAGTGTGACAACTATCCCGGATTTACCCTATCATCGGTCGCCCTTGACATACAAAATATGAAACGAGTAGATTCGTTTCATAAAATGTATTTTCTATCGTTATTTTTTCAGATGTGTTGTTTTCAGGATATATTCATCATTGATTTCTTAGATAGATAAGGGATTGTACGTCTTGCGACGACCAAGAAAAATATCTTTAGCTGTGGGAGTCGTCTTTACGTGAAATGAGGTTGCAAATAAAATGTTACATCAAACGTGTATACTTACTCGTATTACTGGAATAAACGATCAAACAGCGCACGTGTATCTAACATTTCTTTTCTTAATAACAACTAGTTTCCGCCCGCGACTTCGTACGCGTATAAATGAGTTCCCGAGGGAATAGCGATATGAAAAGCGCACTATATGTTACTCCAAGGTATAAGCTGTTTGCATTCCAAATTTCACCAAAATCCGTCCAGAAGTTTTTGCGTGAAAGAATAACAAACATCCATACTTACAAACTTTCACGTTTATAATATTAGTAAGATGTAGAATGAGTGCTCTTTTTAAATCTCCAGATAACACTATCTGTTAGATTATTTTCTCTCTGAAAATGGGTAAGGACCAAATAGTTGGACCATAGTTAAGCGTAGTTAACTATACAAACGACAACAGTGAAAAAAGTTTCGTTGTGACTCGATAATTATCCCTACAAATGTATGTCTAATTTTCGTGTCACAACGGAAAAGTTTAATAGAAAATTTAATTGAGTGAGTTAGCGTGGCCCACTTTTTGGTCCTTACCCAAATGATATCTTTAACCGTCAGGTACGTTTATGTAGGGATTGGAATAATCGGCCCTAAATCTAATTCACTGTGACAATTACAATCCTTCTATTGAGAGGACCCGGTTTGAACAATACTATAACTTAAAGTAAAATCAAAAAGGATTCTAGTAATTTCCATGAAACATCAAATTTTCTTACGGGGAAAAAGCAAATGAAGACGAGGCGGCAAAGAGGAAGTAACAAAATTAATTTCGCGGGACATTCATGTTTTGCCACAAATACGATTATAAACCGAATATTAACCTCAACATGTGGTTTCTGTAAACATTGTGGCCACCGTCACATCATAAAAGAGCTAACTAAACTTACTAGTAGTAATAAAACAACTAAAAATACTAGGCTATTTTATCTGCTGTCAATAACATTCCAGACGAATACAAATTGAGGCGGGTTTGAGTTATTTCAGTCATATCTAGGGTTGCCACCCGTACTATAATAGGTATATAGTATTGTACTATATTTCGGCTGTCTGTACTTTTTTTAAGAACAATATAATTTCGAAATTTGTGACATAAATTTTGGTCTATAAAGACGTGAACGCAACCAAAAAATATAAATTGACACTTCGTTTTGACGTTTAATTTGGAGGTTATGTTACAGAACTTGGTTAAAAGGAAGTGCTAGTCTACTGACTGCTAAGTTAATTTAGCTTACTAAAATATTTGCGATCCTAAATAAAATGTACTATATTTTTGTTGTATGTACTATATTTTTTGGCCCTATAACAAACACACCATATACTATATATCTTGATGAGAAAGGTGGCAACCCTAGTCATACCGCACTAACAATTAATTTGAATTTAAGGAAACTTTGATCTTCCTAGAATTCGGATAAATCGATGTTAATTTAAGTATCGAAATAAGTACGGGGAAACAGAATAATTCAGGAACCATCGAATAAATAACCAACAATACAAATATTAAATTCTAAGGGATTTATTTAGTGCCGGGGTTATTAAACTCATCTTGGATTAGATGGTAAATCATGACTCATGATACATCAAACAAATGTCCAGTCTGTGAAAACTATCATCTCTGACAGATCTTAAAACAGGCCAGTCAGTATACAGCAGTTTGTAAAAAGGGTACAGAAGCACTTTTGAAGACTTTTAGTGTAGTGTCTGTTTGTAGAACAGTTGACTAGAACACGATTGATGGTGTGAACTGGTGTGCCTCTAGTCAAAAACACTGATTACTAACACTACACTGAAATTGGCTTCGTATTGTTCCAATCAGTAATGTAAAATAACAATGAAATCTTTTGACAAAAGAGTCAGTAGTATCGTCTCGCAAAAGCCGCTAGTTATTGTAGATGCCAAGAATCTTAGCCGTTATAATTTAAGACAGCTCTAATATCTTATTTTTCGTCGCTTGTAGCCGTGCCTTTCTTTGTGGTACGGTAAGGAAGACGTAGGTACAGCACGACGTAAATCACAGGCAAGTTGAGCTGGCCTCCCAGAGTTTTGAGCTTATAATTGTGGCCCAGTAACAGTTTAGAGGGCGTATAAACTAATTTCGAGTCGTAAACCCTTCTTAAGACGTTCGCTTCTTGAGGCGGCATCAAGAAATGCCTCGGAGACCATTACAATTTTTGCTATTTGTTCCTTAACGTGACATTCCATCTGCAGACTTCTGGAAGAACGGACGCGTTGTGATGGCAAGCTTCTTCAATGGTCCTGATTCACCAAATATTTTTGATGCTACATTTACTCATCACATGGCAGCAGGTGTGATAAGTGTAAGGGAACATGGATATTTTTTTGTGTTCCGGTGTGGAGATAAGACAACCGTTGAAATTACTAGCATAGAGGCATTCCATCTTAGTCCTCAGGGTTGGCAACGCATTTGAGGTCTTAGGATTATAGTCTTGAAGATTCAAATGTCTATGGGTCTCAGATTCCACTTACCATCAGGTGGCTTGAGTGCTCGTGTGCCTTCTCCTTATCATAAAAAATAATAATAATGAAACTCAAATCTGTATTTAATACATGTACCCTATTACCATAAAGAGTGGGCGGTCGTTGTAGCTTTAGAAGACGTAGTTACCCAGCAGATTGGACACTGAAAACTAAAATGGTTAGCTCCATATATATACCAAAGTATCCATAGACATTTACCTGGTAAACAAAGCAGCGAAGAACCAGGCTAGTGCGCAGATTAAAGTGGCACGGGTCTTGGTGCAGACATAGCCAGCTCGCAAAGGCTCACAGATGGCGTAGTAGCGCTCGAAGCTGATCGCTAGGATGGTGAGGACCGAGGCGTGGGCTACCGTCAGCTCGACGAACGGGACGGCGAGACCTGGGGACAAGGTTAGATGGTATAAACGAGGAGAACATTATCAATCAATTCGAACTCAATTCAATCATTTATTAAGGGAGCCTGCCGTTTGGCCAAATTATTGTTCGTCAAATGTATAATTTCCCATGTAAATATTTTGAGGATTAACTTCAGGACCATCGTGTAGAACCCTATAGGTTAAGTTAGGTTAGTTTTATAAAGATCCTGAAATTTTTACAGTTTTAGAAGAAAAGTGTTTGGCCAAATGATGTTTTTGGGAAATGATACATTTGACGAAAAATAATTTGGCCAAACGGCAAAGATCCATTCAGTAAATTGGCACATGAGGGCTCTTTTACATGTCGGTAATATGAAGTGAATGTACTAGCGCTTCGGACGAGATCATCATTGCGGAGAAGAAGTGCCGCTAGGAACTCCAGCAGAAGGTCTTTTTTTAAATTTTAATATACAATAATATTTAAAAATAAGTTACATTACAAAGTATGGCTTAGATGATAGTGATCTGAAAAGCCAGAGTTATATTTGTTATGTATGTTAGTCTGTAAGGTATTTGTAAATATAGGCTTTGTTGCTTGAAATCAAGTTATTTTATTCTATTATATATATAAATTAGCGACCGCCAGCGGCTACGCCCGCTGTAATTTTTTCTTCACCTAGGTGTATGAAAAATAGATGTTGGCCGATTCTCAGACCTACCCGATGAACACAGCCGTTTCAGAGGACTTCACTAACGTACACCGTGACACGAGAATTTTATATATTAGATAAACTTATGTGATGTATGTACATATAGGGTAATTTTTTAATCGGTGCACAAATTTTAATATTTGCTTAGCTATTGTTAATCAATAACACATGTTGTGTTATTTTTACTCTAGCTTAAAAAATATTAGAGATATTGCCGATTCAATGACTCCACTAACTTAACGATATTCATGGACCCTCTAATGCGAGAAGAGGGGAGTGTTGTTAAGTAAGTTAATAAATGAAATTTCAAATTTAGAATATCAGTAGGAGAGGGGCTTGTTGTCTGATAAGCTGTACATGAAATTTCAAATTTCGAATATCAGTGACAGTTTGCAAGTCCATCGCCAAACTACTACAAGTTTATCGTTGTCTAGTGCCCTTAGTAAAAGCCTAGAGCTTGGTATTGGGGCTGGGTTGTTTAATTTAAGCGTGAGATTGATCTCTGATATTTATCATAGAAAAGGTTGAATTGATGCATTTTTGATGTGATATTTGGGTCGGTTACCAACCAGTAGCGGCGACCAAAGGATACGAGAATTCAGGAATTTATGGCTAATGTTTTGATTTAATTGCAATTGCTACGGCTTTAAAGCTTGATTTGAATGTTATTTAGCTTAAAAAAACTGTCTAACACGAAATACCTTTGTTAGTCTAATGCATATCGCACTATTGTTCCTTTCTAATCAAGACTAATTGCGTCGAGCGCCGCATAAACATTTCATGGTTAGGTATAATGTACAGAGCCGCTCTACAAGATAAGCGGGGAAATGCCGTTACGCATATCACTTCTGGGGCAACCCAAGATGGTTGGGATTCACCAAACGGGAGCAGCCGAACAGTTAACTATCTGCGTCTTTCTGGAAAGTGCCATGCGGCCATGAACAAGTACAATACAATACAATACAATACAAATACTCTTTATTGAACACCAAAAATAAAAAATAAAAACAGAACATGGAACAGTACATTTAAATCATAGGTATACAACAGGCAAGTACATTCGGCTATGGCACCTCGACGCTTACAAGACAGGCCTTTTAGTACTTAACTGCTTATTACTACTCTAACCTGTAAATTGGGTCACTATTAAGAAACAAATAATCGATTTTGATTGCTTTGATTTAATTGTAATCGGTCCGCGCTACGCGAAGTCGACACGTCGCGCCCGCCCTTTTAATGTTTTTGTTTCCTCGAACGCTTGTAAACTAATCAGTGGCAGAAATGTCCTAGATCCTCAATATTCAGCAATAATTCAATACAATACAAATAGTCTTTACTGAACACAAAAAACACGGAACACACACACACACACACTAATATTATTAATACAAAAATGACTGTCTGTCATGACTAAACACTTAAAAGCATACCTTAAACCACGAGATGTATGATTTCCGTGAGAAATAACAACAAACAATTATTTGGGTCATACACACTCTTAAAAACAAGAGGTGTTTTTCCTGTGGTCAATAGTTAAAAGCTTATGTGCATATAAGTTATGTTTTTATATTATAGGTCTAAAGCAGTCCTGACGCCGTTTATGCGGGACTGGGCTTAGCCAGAAAATTAGGCCTTAAAAACGTTAACTTCCGGCGTGTCCACTGGAAAGACGCTAACTTAAATCTGTGTATGACCCATTTAACAACGAAAAAAAACTGTTTTTTCAGGCTAATTCATCCGAATTACATAACTAGATCCTTCTCTTTTCGTAAAAAGTTTGAAGAAATAGAATTCGGTGACCTACAACCTTGAAAGCTCCCTTTTTCTATACGTACTAATAATACAGTATTGACACAAAACCCGAAGGGGCAGGAAACATCATTTCCTCCCGGAAAGAGAATAACTTGGGGAAAAAATCTTATAAATCGCATACCTCAGACGACGGTCGACAACTAGAAAATTATCTGTCTTCCTGTTATTCCGTTGTACAAATTCTACGGACGTTATTAAAGTGGAAGGTTACGCTTTTTTCACATTTTTTGTCCAAGTGAAGACAGCCGGAATTCTGAAGCGACGCACGCTATGCGCGCATACGTAGGTATAAGTAGGGTATTATTGGGGATTCTGGATCATTTGTCCTCGCTGCGCTCGGATGATCCAGAATCCCCAATAATGATCCAGGATCCCCAATAGTTTCCATCGATCAGGGATCTAGTCGGATGATCCAGGATCCCCAATAGTTTCCATCGATCAGGGATCTAGTCGGATGATCCAGGATCCTCAATAGTTTCCATCGATCAGTGATTCAGAATTCCATAAACTCAACAGGCAAACGAATGACCTGACAATCCTTCAATGGTAAATTTGCATATTCTCGCCTCATAAATTTCTATAACAAAATATTTTGTATAGAGAAGCAAAACCGGAGTGCCGTATAATTCAATTTTATATTACTTATATTTTTGTTTACGGCACTCCGGTTTATTTTTCATAAATTTATTACTTTGTTTATTCATCTTTGTTTATTCATCTTTGTCCCTGTTAACACTTTCCACACAACCATTGCTGTACTAATGTTATAGGATAGTCCCGCTAACAGTTTTCTGGAGTGGCCAATTCCATACTAATTGTTTAAGGACAAGGCGGTCTTTCGATACGTTCCAAAGGGGCGCCTCCTCTGTACTGATATTTACTCAACCAAGATAATACTAGAACGCTGATCTATATATGCGACCGATCGTAAAAACTTTGATAGCGTGATTCAGGTCTTTTTCAATTATTACTGTCAAATCAAAATAAAAACTGCAAACTTTTTTTGATTTCAAGCTATCTTCAGTTGTTATTAAAAACCACATTATTAAAAGTGTTGATTAAAGTGAAATACATTAATTATTCCAATATTTGTGTATTATTCAAGTAATGAGAGATTGTTACGACATCTATTTAAAAAGGTAGGTACTTAACATCTGCTAGTCTGACGATAAAGTGACTCACGCGCTACTGTTACTAAGAACTTTTCAATGTTATTGTTAGCGTAAGATGGCGCTATTTGACAATGCTATTTGAATGGAATAATACAGTGAAATGAATCTGCGGTCTTTAATAAAGTAAAAATTTCGTAGGTGAACTGAAACTTTAATAAATAAATCGACTGAAACTATTAAGTTTATCTCAACACTGTAATCGTTCGCGATGTACATCAAAGTTCGAACATTGTTACGACATCTATTTAGGTAAATCAAGTGTCAACTTTATTGCTGATTGACAAGAAACTCCGCGCTGTGTTTACTAATCAAGAACTTCGTTAATCAATGTTAAGATGGCGCTATTAATACAAATAATCGATATGAAACTAGCACGATGTTTTTACTGTTTACTAAGAACTTCGTTAATCAATGTTAAGATTGTGTGCATGAATGCAATAAAGTAAAATAATTTCGAACCTTGAGAGCCATTACATAGCATGCTGTATGACATGTAAATAATAGGAAGCGTAAGTAATTTATGTTCATGCTTCACATGATTCGAACAAATATATGTGTTTTTCTTTCTTCTTTATAGCTAAAGCCGATTCACAAATTCTGAGAGTTAAACAAGTTATTTAAACAATAAGTATAGTAAGTCGTTGCTGTCTTCAAGCCAACCAGTGCCTGTTTTATATTTCCTTATTTTTTTATTTTTTTTTTAATAATAAATATCAGGGGGACAATCTCATACAAATTGACCTAGTCCCAAACTAAGATCTAGGCTTGTACTATGGGTACTAGACAACGATATAAATACTTATATAGAGAAATAAATACTTAAATACATAGAAAACATCCAAGACTCAGGAACAAATACTCGTGCTCATCACACAAATATCTGCCCATACCGGGAATCGAACCCGGGACCGCTAGCTTCGTAGGCAGGGTCCCTACCAACTCGGCTAACGCATCATATCGTCTTCATAGTTAGGCTACATTCGGTACATAGAAACGCATTAAAGTACATGCAGCTACCAAATACGAATAAGGTTTCAGGTTAACGCAACAAGCTGGCGCCGCGCCTTATAGGTGTAAAGGATTGGGAGTGATTCACAATAATTATATTTTATTTTCTAATAGACGAACGTCTGTAATGCAGAATTAAGGTTTGATTTTGTTTGGACAATCTCATTTGAAATAAAATTATATTACTAATAATTTTAATTGGTAACATCTAAATGCAGCCTTAGTTTATAGGGTTATAAATGGAGCTTCCATTTATTTGAGCATTCAATTGGTAGTGGCAGTGCAGTGAGTGAGACAAGTAATTAAAAAGAAGCAGCAAGTATGTACGTAATATTTTTTATTTTTTATTATTTATGTTGATTGTGTTTGGTTAGTGATGCTTATTCAAATACTTTTAATAAAAATAGGTCGGCAGTGTTCAATCCGTTCGATTCCGATGAGGAGATTAGCTGTGCCCAGCAACAGACTGCATCTACCGCTTCTACGAGTGCAGCGAAAGTTAAGACGGTAAAGGCGAAGCAGAGAAGAACTAAGAAGGCGGCGGAACTGCACGGCTGTGATTCAGACCTGGACAGCGTCGCGAATGCATCAGCTGCTCAACCGAAAAAGAGACGAGTCGCTGTGTTTCTTGATTCCGAGGTAAGATGCCTATCTTGGGCGATTGTTTATCAAAACATACTTCGAGGATACGATAGCTTAGTTGGTAGTGACCCTGCCTACGAAGCTAGCGGTCCCGGGGTTCGATTCCCGGTATGGGCAGATATTTGTGTGATGAGCGCAAGTATTTGTTCTCAACTATTGGCTAGGTCAATTTGTGTAAGATTGATTTTATTATTATGATGATTTCATTAAAACTGTTTTTACCCAACTTTAAGCCGATTTCAGTTGGACTGACCTAGGTCATGATAACAGTTTGTCGCTGGATTTTTTTAATAATTTAAGTGATTTTATTAATTGTATTTATAAAGGTGAATAATATAAGGTTGCTAAATAATTTCAGGGTGACGAAGAGGAACCGATCAGGGCCGCTCCGCTACGTAATTTTTTGACAAGAAGGACGGGCTCCGGGTACACGCTGCAACGAGATCCCAGCCGGCGCGGGGAGTACTACGTCGAACTCCGAGTCTTCACCACGCGGGAGCTTGAGCCGGTAGCGACGGAAGCAACCAGGTGGAAACATGCCTTTTTCACATATAAAGGGGCTGTAAATAATAATAGCCCAGTTTTCAAAGCGGTCAGACAAGTTGCTCAGGCTGCTAAAGAAGAGTATAAAGGCGTGCAGCCTGTGTTGTACCCGTCAAATACTTTTTAACTAATTTTAGTTATGTGTTTATTGTAATCTGCTACTTTACAGTCGGTTTAAAGGCAAATTTAAAACTTTTGCGGTTTTCAACAAATGTAATTATTACAAAACAAAGCACGTCTTACATAGAACAAAAATAGTATAAGATGTTCTTTTGCGATGTATGTAATGTTTCCGTTCCAAAATTAGCAGCACATAAAAAGACTAATATCCACAAGTCTAATAGTTTGTTAAGTACGCGGCTTGAAAACGTTTATATAATAGCTAATGCTTTTCGGAGTAGAATTGTTAGTTATAAAGTCAATCCCTCAAATACGAATATTACCCCAGATTCATTTTTATGTGAAAACTCTGATATAGCACAACAACTTATTAAAGATTCATTACAAAAGCATGTCTCACTCAAAGTTAATTTGGAACTTTTCGTAAAGTATTGTTTGCCAAAAAATAGTGAAAGTTCCATTAAGTCATTTAACACTAAATACGATATAGTTTTGCAGAGTACAGACGTTTTATCATTATATAAATCACTTGCTGATGTACTAATTACTAAATGTGCGGAATTTGAGCTCTCGGAATCAGGATGGACAATCGAATCAGTTAGTCACTTAGAGATAAACATAGTAAAATACAATCCTTTGAGAGCTGGATCGTTTATACCATTACCAAAACATATTGCTAATACAAAAGCTTGTTTGAATATAAATAATGAGGATAATCACTGTTTTATATGGTCTATAATGGCTCACTTGTATCCTAGCAAGGTTAACTCAAACAGAGTCTCATCTTATCCCAAATACCAAAATGTTTTAAACACTTCCGGCATGGCATTTCCACCAAGCATCTCTGATATAAGGTGGTTCGAAGCCAACAATACTGATATTAGTTTTAACATCTATGGTTTAACAAAAAATGGTAGTGTTATGGGCCCTTTATATAAAACCGCTAATCGTAAATTACAGCACATCAACTTGTTATTAATAACTAAAAATAGTAAGGCACACTTTTGCCTAATAAAAAACTTTGAGAAACTTGTTCGCAAACAAATAACTAAACATAAATCTAAGATACATTTGTGTGAAGATTGTTTTTTATATTTTTCAACAGAGGAAAAATTAATTCAGCATAGTTGTGCAGGGGTACAAACTGTTTTACCAGAGGCAAATACACAACTTTTTTTTTCTAATTTTGAAAGAACTCAGGAGGTGCCTATTGTGATCTATGGTGACTTCGAAAGCTTATTACGAGAGTATTCAGATAAAAGTAAATCTATGTACGTGGAAAATATTCAATTGCATGAGGCATCTTGCTTTGCATATTACATTTGTTGTAGAAGCGAGCCTTATTTAAACGACTATGTTTCTTATCGCGGTCCCAACTGTTCGAAAAAGTTTGTGGAGTCTATATGTAATGATGTGCAGCGATTGTACTCAATATTATCTGTCAGCAAACCTATGATTCCGCTTACGCTAGAGGAACAGCTATCATTTGAAACTAGCACTGCTTGTCATATTTGTAAAGACAAGTTTTCATCTAGTGATAACATTGTAAAGGATCATGATCACTTCACAGGTCGATATAGAGGGCCCGCTCACAATAGTTGTAATTTAAATTCAAAACCTTGCCCATTTATACCAATAATTTTTCATAACCTTTCCGGATATGACTGCCATTTGTTTATTAATGAACTCACAAACGTATGCGGTCGAATAAACCTTATCCCAAAAAATAAAGAAAAGTATATTTCGTTTACGAAGTTCATTCCAATAGACCAGCAAAATGTAGCTCAATTAAAATTTATTGATTCTTTCAACTTTTTGAGTTCAAGTTTAGACAATTTAGTAAATACAATGAAAAAAGATGATTTCCAACATTTAAAATCATTTTTTGGAGATGGGGCCAAGTTTGATATAGTGCGAAGAAAGGGTGTCTATTGTTACGATTATATAAACTCTTGGCAACGTTATGAAGAAACCCAGTTGCCTCAGGCTTCCAATTTTTTTAGTAAACTCTCATCAGAATCTGTATCTTCTGAGGATTATAATCATGCCTTACATGTTTGGGAAACTTTTGCTATTAAAAACTTAGGAGAATATACAGATTTATACTTGAAATGTGATGTGCTTCTTCTATGTGACGTTTTTGAAAAATTTCGAAGCATGAGCCTTAAATACTACAATCTTGATCCCTGTTATTACGTATCGTCACCATCATTAAGTTGGGATGCTATGTTATTATACACAAAAGTAAAATTGGATCTACTCTCCGATATAGATATGTATCAAATGCTGGAAAACGGAATAAGAGGAGGTCTTGCTCAATGTTCACATAGATACGCAAAGGCGAATAATAAATATCTTCCAGATTTTAACATTAACGAGCCGAATAGCTTTTTAGCCTATTTAGACTGTGTAAATTTATATGGATATGCAATGATGCAGCATCTGCCAACAGGAAATTTCAGGTATCTTAACGATGATGAATTAGCAAACTTTAACGTTGAAAAACAGTCACGCGATTCTGATACCGGTTTTATACTTGAAGTCGACCTTCACTATCCTGTTGAACTTCATGAGTCTCATTCAGATATGCCATTTGCAGCTGAAAAATTTGCTCCTAGAGGAAGCAAAAATAAAAAATTAATTGCTAGCCTCTACGACAAACATAGATACATTATTCACTACATGCATTTAAAAGAATGTTTGAAAAATGGTCTTGTTTTGTTAAAAACATATAAAGTTTTAGCTTTCGATCAAAGTAACTTTTTAGAACCATACATATCTTTAAATACCACCTTGAGACAAAATGCTAGCTCAGATTATGAAAGGGATTTTTTCAAAAAGCAAAACAATTCAATATTTGGCAAAACGATTGAAAATAAAAGAAAACAGGTTGATGTAAAACTTGTTAATATCTGGAAAGATCATTCAAATAACACAAATAAATTTTGCGGCGCGGAAAAATACATAAGTGCTCCCAACTTCAAAAACTTGGCAGTTATATCTGATTCATTAGTAGCAATTCAGTTGCAACAGACAAAAATCGTTTTAGATCGACCCATATACGTGGGTTTCTCTATTCTAGAAATAGCCAAAAGTCATTTGTATCGCTTTCATTATGATGTGATGAAACGTGTTTATAAAAATAAAATTCATCTTTGTTATACGGACACTGATAGTCTTTTGTATTTAATTCATACAGAAGATTTCTATGAAGATATCAAAACACACATAAAGTATTTTGATACTAGCAATTTTGATGCTAGCAACATATTTAATATGCCCTTAGTGAACTGTAAAATTCCAGGATATTTTAAAGACGAAATGGGGGGTGAGATCGTGAAGGAATTTGTAGGTTTGAGAGCAAAACTATATTGCATAGATACCCAAATTTCAACAATCAGGAAAGCAAAGGGAATAAAAAAGTGTGTTACAAAAAAACTTAATATTAATAAATACAAAAATGCTTTATTTCAAAATGAATGTTTTAGAGATAATATGTGTGTAATAAAATCAAAAAATCATAAAATTTTCACGCAAAAAATCAATAAGCTAGTTCTTACAAGGGATGATGATAAAAGGTGTGTATTAGAAGATAATGTTTCGACTTTGCCTTGGGGACATTACAAATTAGCATTTTAATGTGGCAGCACTGTAAAGTAATAGAAATTTAATGCAAACGTGTGAATTGTAACATTTATATTATTTTTATAAAAACAATAAATGATGAATGTATGCCTATTGTTTTTCTTTCATTTACCTCCGCCAGCTAATTAATCACGTGCTTAGTAATAAACCCGCCTAACTCAAAACTATTAATCTTTCCATATTTCAAGACGCACTCTTGATTTAAAATAAGTTGGCTTTTTTATTTTGAGTTACGCTGGTTTTACACCTATTGCAATCGTATTATCATGACTCGATCGCTTCTACTGTCAAGTCAATAAGAGCTATCACAACGTAGATAATACGTTAGCAACAGGGAAACAATCAGACAATATAGAGTGAGGAGCCATTAATAAAAATTATTAAATGGGACAACCTCACACAAATTTACCCCAGTTCCAACTAAGCTCTAGGCTTGTGTTAGGGTACTAGACAGCGATAAACATGCTTATATAAAGAAATAAATACTTAAATGCATAGAAAACACCCCAGACTCAGAAACAAATACTCATGCATGCATTACACAGATATTTGCTCTGAGCGGGAATCGAACCCGGGACCGCTAGCTTCGTAGGCAGGGTCTCTACCAACTAAGCCAGCCACGTCACCAATAGAGTGGCTGAAATATTGATTAACTTTAAGAATTTAATTAAACAAAGTTGCTATTCTTTTATTTCGTTATAATTGAGATTCAGACAAGGAATTTGATACTGTTGCAGAGAAACAAGTCATAACATGTTAAAACGAGTTGTCCCTGCTTGTTTAACTTTGGCTCGGCGCGTAGGAATGTGGCTACGTAAAGAGTTGCTGACGCGGCGTGCGCGCAATTCGACTTTATCTTCTTAGTGTATGACCCAAGTTAAATAATAAAAAAATAATGTCGGTTTGTAGTTCCGCTACAATACTGTTGCAGAGGAAACAAATCATGACATGTTATAACGTGTTATCTCTGTTTATTTAACTTTGGTTGCACGTAAAATAAGTTCCACATTCTATATGAACATCATTTATTAAAATAAGGTTGATAATAATATTAAACTTAATAAGGTGAAAGTACAACAATAATAATTAAATAGCAGGCAGACTTCTTATAAACCATTGTCTTTACTAATTTACACTTAATGAGACAAAAAATAACATATTTATAACGCCAAATTATTTATAAATAAACATAAATTAAAGAAATTTATGATAAAATTAAAACAACGCTACATTAATTACATTACGGAAGAAAAATAATAATAATTACTATTTTTCTTCCTTATTTCAAACTTCGTTGACAATAACTTATATTAATTGGCTCTACAAAGTAAGTAAATAACAATATAATTGGCATAAATTGATTTTATAATTCAGAACTATAATATAAAATAAACATGGAGATATAATAGAAATAAGTCACAATTATACATATATAACTAACACCGAAATTAATCACTTTCAAGTTTTTTCATAATTTTTTTTAACACATTTTCTGTGCTGTCCAACACTTCATCATACGGATCACACACGAGATATTGCGCACTAACTGAACGATCACTGTAACACTCGTCCATTGTCTCAATGTTTATTTTAATTAAATATCGTCCATTGCGAATGTTATTTTTAATTACAAATGATGATCCTTTTCTACTACGATCCTTTTTATTAATACCCGATTTGGTATTTAATGCTTTCAACTCCCTTTTGTCCCGCGGAGCGTCAGGCTCTCGCGTTACGGTTGCGTTACACATGTTTTCTCTACGGGCTAAAAGCTCTTGCCGCTTTTTTTCCACTTTTTCCATGTAACCGTCAACGTCTTGAGCATAATAAAAAGGATGATCCTCCGGCACATCGTGGAAAACGGGGCTGACATCATATATGCTGCCAAAATCAAGTCGATCATTCTGCGTGCTGTCTTCCATAATTATCTGAAATATAAAAGTGTCATAAGTTTTTATTTAATAAAAATGGCAATAAATCCAACATAACTGGATGAAGCAATAAAAAATAGATTTACTTACCTATATATTTTAAATACGCGGGACCCACGTTAGAAGCGAGACAAATGTCGACTGCGACTGACGCTCGAGTAGCAGCAATTTAGATCTCGGTGTATAATATTCTTCGCCTAATATAAGACAGGAATGTGTAATTAGAGAAATGATAAAGACTTACAAAGATAATTCATTGATTTAGGATGATTATATTATTACAAGTATTTATTTGATATTATATTAAATTACTGAACAGAAGGCGAAATGAAATTTATTAAACAGCCTGTGTCAATAGAAATCAGCAAAATAAGTGATGGATCACATTGCACTAATTATAATAACAGACATAGTATGCTTCTTCCCAACTCTATACGATGTATTATATGTGGACCATCAAATTGTGGAAAAACAAATATAATTTTAACTTTATTGCTTCATGAAAATGGGTTAAAATTTCGAAATGTCTACATTTACTCTAAAACAACTTTTCAACCTAAATATAGATTTTTAGAGGAAGTTCTTAAAAGAATACCCGAAATTAAACTGTTTATGATCCACGATGAAAAAGAGGTAATCTCTCCTCATGAGGCGATGCCCAATTCAATATTTATCTTTGATGACGTAGCTTGCGAAAACCAGACTAATATTCGTAATTACTTTTGTATGGGCAGACATAAAGGAATAGACTGTTTTTATTTAACGCAGACTTACTCTAAAGTGCCAAAGCAATTAATACGAGACAATGTTAATTTTTTGATAATTTTTAAACAAGACGATATCAATTTAAAACATATTTATCGTGAGCACGTAAATTCTGACATTAGTTGGGAAAAATTCAAATCGCTTGCCGCAAATATATGGAAAGATTCACATGCGTGTCTTATAATTAACAAAGATTGTAAATTAAATAATGGTCGATATAGAAAGTCATTCGATGTTTTTGTAAAATTTGAATAAATATAAATGATGACTAAAATAAAATCACTTTACTTATAACAATAAGAAACATCGGGGGTCTTTTTAGACCGCGTTATTGATTTGCCATGGAGACAGACATAAAAACACAATTAATTAAATCTGTAAAGAATATTAAAAATAAGTTAAAGAAGATGCAGCAAGAGGAGGATGATTTAGAATTAAAAAATAAGAAGATTTTGAAACCATTAACCGATCCGCTAGAAACCATGATGTTTCTTCATAATTCTCCGAAGCAAATAACATCTTATAATGAAAATAAGCATAATAACAAAAATATATTATCAAATGATGTAAACGCGGATTGTATCAAAAAGGATAAAATAAATATTCCCAACATACTTGAAATAAAAACTCCTACGAAAATGGAAAATAATGTGGCAAAAGTAAAAAGCTTTGAGGATGTCGATTCTTATTTGCAAGTCCCAAATAAACCTTTTAATGTTGCCTTTGGAGTAAGACATGACGGTGAAACACTTATGATAGGAAATTCACCTGCAACGCTTAAATCTTATGGGGAGAATTCTCCTAATAAAATATCTACGATTAATGTAAATGATAAAAGTTATGAACTAACGCCGGGTTTAAAAGAGCTTTTATTTCAAAGTAAACCGAATTGCGACAAAATAAATGAAAAGGATAAAATAACCTATAAAGATATTTTGGTGCACACTAATGTCCATAAGAGAGGTTTTAGTCCTCAAGGTCAGATACAAGGTAATTCAGGAATGAAATACTGTCAAATTATTAAACCCCTATTTCAAGAATCCAGCACGGCAAAGCAAGGTGGTAATCTGCCTTCCTTAAAAAAATATAATTCAAATACGGATTTTGTATATTGGGATGATCCTAATGAGTTGATTGAACGTTTAAAAATTTTAATTGCTTCTAAAGATGCTGGCAACACTAACCATGATAACGAAATAATTTCGATTATAGAAGAACTAAAAGAAGCAGACATCATTAAGGAATAAAAAGACTTCAGAACCAACTGTTGATTCAGTCTCATTGTGTTGGTTGAACATGAATGTAGATAAGTTTGGACACCATGTGTTAAAAAAGCATAAAATGAATAATTTTAATGAACCTCCCTTGGCTTTCATAAACGTTACCGATTGTTTTGATGCAAAAAATAAGATAATTAAACATATTGGAAAGCCTGTCGATCCAGAGGACTGCGCCACAAAACAGTATGTTGACAATACTGCAGATAAATTGTTTAATAAAATAAAATTAATTAATCAAACATTAGCTCAGCTAGAGACAGAAGTAAATAGCCTGCAACAAAGTATTGAAACAGTTTCATTTAAGAACAAATACAAGAAATGAGTAAAGCAATCGTAGTAAACGAAATACATAAACAAGCGCGGAAAAACTTTCCTCGAAGACATGTAGTGATGAAAGATATAGATGATTTATGGCAAGCTGATCTTATTGATATGCAATCTGTTTCAAACAATAATTTACAGTTTAAATATATTTTAGCCATTATTGATACTTTTACTAAGTATGCGTGGGTATATCCATTAAAAAAAAAGAGTAAGGAATATATAACTCAAGCTTTTTGTGATTTGTTCCAAAAAAATCGAATACCCAAAAACTTGCAAACTGATTTAGGAACTGAATTCTATAATAAAAAAATAAAATCATTACTTGAGTTACATAAAATAAACCATTACTCTACATACTCTACTAAAAAAGCATCTATAGTGGAAAGATTCATAAGGACTTTTAAGAATAAATTGTACAAGCAATTTAGTTTAAAAGGAAACTATAAATGGATAGGAAACACACTTTCGGAAGCAATTAATGAATATAATAATACGATACATAGAACAATAGCTCTTAAACCAATTGAAGTCAGTGAAAATAATAAGGATGCTGTATTACAGAAATATAAAAAGCTTTTATCAAAGAGGAGTTCAACAAAGGAAAAAAATAAATTTGCAGTCGGAGATTCCGTTCGTATAAGCAAATATAAAGGAACATTTGAAAAAGGATATACTCCCAATTGGTCAACTGAAATATTTACTATTACGAAAGTACAAAACACAAACCCAATAACGTTTATCATAGAAGATGCTAGACATCGACCCATCTTAGGATCATTTTATGCTCACGAATTGCAAAAACCTAAATATAAGAACATTTATCTTGTAGAAAAAGTATTGAAGAAAAATGGTCGAAAATTATATGTAAAATGGTTAGGTCTACCTTCGCAAGAAAATAGTTGGATTGATAAAACAGAAATCTTATAAGCAGCAAACATCATAGTTTAAGCGCATTTTAATTGCGCACTTGAAACTGGACAGAGTATTTCATCGAAACAAAAAATAACTTATTTATTAATAATTTATTTACAATTCAACAAAAATGGTAGGGTCAAAACCTAAATCGAATGGAAAAAACAAGAAAAAAATTGTGTTCACTCCCTCACAGAAAGCCAAGTCTGGCGCTGGTTTTAAAAACACTTTCAAAAATATTGTTTCTCTTACAAAAAAACATATTAAAAAGTTAAAACCTACATGTAAAAAAGCGGCTATTGAGTTAGCAGTTGCTGTTGCACGAGAATTGACGAGGGATTCAGATACTTCAGTAAACATTCCCCGGGTGATACCTGTGCCAAAAGTTGGAGGAGTTTTGCCCCTAATACCCATTTTTGCCGGATTGTCTGCTGCAGGTGGTTTAGCAGGTGGCGCAGCTGGTATTGCTAGAGCGGTAGAAGCTATTAAGTCTGCTAAACAACGTTTTCAAGAACTCAAGAGGCACAATCAAAAAATGGAAGAATTAAATTTAGGAAGAGGGTTGCATCTCAAAGAGCACAAGAATGGATTAGGAATTTATTTTAAAAATAAAAAAAACTAATGCAGAGGCTACCTAAACGAGCGTTAACTAACATCGACATTCTCGAATATTGCAAAGAAATTCCCAATTTTCGAGGAGTTTTCATGCGAGATCAGTTGCCAAAACGTCCATTAAAAAAAGAATGTGGAATTATTAATCTTGATAGTTCCCGGAATTCTGGCACTCATTGGGTAGCCTATGCAAAATTTAATAATTATATCGAATATTTCGACAGTTATGGTAATTTAAAACCACCTGAAGAATTTTTAAAATATGTTGGCTTAAATATTTTTTATAATTACGTTAACAAGCAAAAATCTCATCCTTTCATTTGCGGCCACTTGTGTATAGACTTTTTAAACTCATTTTGGGATCTTCATAAATAGCTTACACTTTCAAAAAACATTTTAGTCAATAACAATGTCTATTACATTCACAATCACTGGAAATGAATCCATTCTTCGATCAGAATTAAATACTCATTTAATATTAGAAGACGATTACGAGTGCGGCTTACTGTATTTTTCAACATTTAATTCAATACCTAATATTACTGACAGCAACAATGTATTCGCTTACGGTAAACAGAAGGATATTAAAATTCCTTGCGGCGCATATGACCTGTCTGATTTATATGAATATTTAAAAAGTAATATGAACAATTGTCAGTTTAAAATCGTTCCTAACAACAATACTTCTAAATGTTCAATTTTTTGCAGCGAACCGATTAATTTTAAGGTAAAAAATAGTGTAGGTGCATTATTAGGGTTCTCAGAGATGTTGGATCCAAATAAATGGCATGAATCAGTCAACCCTGTATGCATTATTGCTGCGTCTGTGATACGGATCGAATGTGATCTTGTCCAAGGTTCCTATACGAACGGTTTGCCTACACATATAATTCATGAATTCGTGCTTAACAGTCCGCCCGGATATCAAGTAATTGAAGTACCTAAAAATATAATATATTTTCCTCTAAAGAAGAAACATATTTCGTCAATTACAGTGAAAATATTAGATATACAGGGAAATCTAATTAATTTTAATAACGAAAATATTAATATAAGTCTTCACTTGCGAAAGTCAAAATGATAATTTTTAACGATGATATCTGTAACAAAATACAAAGACAAAGTCGTTCTAACTCCACTGTCAAGCGCAACGTCAGACGAACTAGACGCAAAAAGGTTGTAGCAATAACAAAAAGTAATAAAGAGTTTCTTCGCGCTCTTGGATTAAAAATATGAGCATCCTCCATATAACCGACGATCCGCAATTCGACAATTCAATTGAAAGTTATGAAATCCATACTTATAACCCATACAATAACAGTTTTAATGAAAATGATGAAATACGAATACCTATCCATCAGCAAGATATATACGTATTACCTTCAGCTAGCGCGTTATACATAGAAGGATATTTTTCTATAACAGCTAAAGACGTGAGTGGTGTAAAAAAAGTGAAAAATGTTAAGTTGACAAATAACGCTATATCATTTCTTTTTCAAGATATTAGATATGAAATGAATGGGATTGAAATAGATCGAATTAGAAATGTTGGAATCACTACTACAATGAAATCTTTAGTTTCAATGAATGGTGGAGAAAGTAAAGCTGCTGCAATGTGGGGTTGGAACGTGGACGGATTTGATGATCACAGTGGAAGATTTAGTATTCTTTTACCACTTAATAAACTATTAGGTTTTGCGGAGGATTACAAGAAAATAGTTATTAATAGTAAACATGAACTAATACTAAATAGAAGTAGTACAAATCTTAATGGTGTTGTAACCGAAAAAGATGATTCAGTGGAAGTTAAGGTAAATAAAGTTCAATGGCGCATGCCGCATGTTAAAGTTTCAGATCATCAAAGGCTTGCATTGCTTAAACATTTAGAAAAAGATAAACCTATGCAAATAGCGTTTAGAAATTGGGATTTATATGAATATCCATTATTACCAAAAACAACCAAACATACATGGTCTATAAAAACCACTTCGCAACTAGAAAAGCCTCGATATGTAATTTTTGGATTGCAAACTAATAGAAAAAATAACAAATTAAACGATAGCGCTGTATTTGATCATTGTAATCTTAAAAATGTGACTTTATTTTTAAATTCATACTATTATCCATACGATAGTCTTAACTTGAAATTTGATGAGTACAAATACAGTATATTATACGATATGTATGCGAGATTTCGTCAGTCGTATTATAACCTTCCTATAGATCCGCTGCTTGATCTTATACAATTTAAGGAAAAAGCTCCATTATATGTGATTGATTGTTCGAGGCAAAATGAGCATTTAAAAACTGGACCTGTTGACGTTCGTTTAGAAATCGAAACAGAAAAGGATTTGCCGGATAACACTAGTGCTTACTGTTTGATTATTAACGATCGTTTGGTGGAGTACAGACCTTTGAGTAATATTGTTAGAAAGTTGACATGATGTCGACAGCAATAGTTGATGTGCAGGGGTTTAAAACGGACAACAATTCATTCATTGTCAAAGAAGTTGCAATAGCTGTTAATGAACAATTACTACACCTACTTATTCTACCACCTTGCCCACTGCACAATCTCTCTCCAACCGAACGTAAACAAGTATCGTGGATACAGAGAAACAGAAAAATTAATTGGAATGATGGATTTATACCTTACGAAAAATATTTAATGTATATCCAAGAGTTTCTGATTGATAAGACGATTTTATGTAAGGGTCTGGAAAAAGTTACCTGGCTTAAAACTATTTTAGATCATAATGATGTTATTAACCTGGAAGATATGAACTGTCCTAAATTGTTAAGTTTGTACGAAGAATATAGATTGTCAAGTGATGTGTTTAACTGTATATATCATCCAACTGTATGCGCGCTAAGAAATGTAACTTGTTTAAGAAAATGGTGTTTAAATAAACATGTTTTATAAATTCTTTTTATTTATTATCTTATAAAGGTAATTAACCCTGAGTTCTCAAATCAAATAGTATTTACTTATTGAATTACGACAACGTCAATTACTAATGTCAATTTTAATAAAATTTAATCAAACCAAAAGTAAGGTTAAGAAGGATAATGGGGCTACATACGAGTATATCATGAAAATGGCTGAAAGAGAGCAAACATGGAGAATTTATTTTAAATCGTGCTATCAAAGTTTTTACGATCGCTCGCATATATAGATCAGCGTTCTAGTATCGAAAGACCACCTTGTCCTTAAACAATTAGTATGGAATTGGCCACTCCAGAAAACTGTTAGCGGGACTATCCTATAACATTAGTACAGCAATGGTTGTGTGGAAAGTGTTAACAGGAACAAAGATGAATAAACAAAGATGACTAAACAAAGAAATAAATTTATGAAAAATAAACCGGAGTGCCGTAAACAAAAATATAAGTAATATAAAATTGAATTATACGGCACTCCGGTTTTGCTTCTATTTACAAAATATTTTGTTATAGACATTTTTGTATCTACATTTCGACAGTATCAGTCGAATGAACGAGGCGAGGATATGCAAATTTACCATTGAAGGATTGACAGGTCATTCGTTAGGTCACTACCTGTTGAGTTTATGGAATTCTGAATCACTGATCGATGGAAACTATTGGGGATCCTGGATCATTATTGGGGATTCTGGATCATCCGAGCGCAGCGAGGACAAATGATCCAGAATCCCCAATAATACCCTACTGGTATAAATTCGCTTCGTATCAAAATGACGTCTGTATCACATGGCTCACGTGTGATACCAGTATATATTGAACAGAGATTCTATACGGCAAAAACGATGTATTTCCTTTGACGTGTTTCCGTTTTGTTAACGTTTAAATAGATAACGTGTCTAATAAATAAATATCGCGGGACAATCTCACACAAATTGACCTAGTCCCATACTAAGCTCTAGGCTTGTACTATGGGTACTAGACAACGATAAACATACTTATATAGAGGAATACATACTTAAATACATAGAAAACATCCAAGACTCAGGAACAAATATTCGCGTTCATCACACAAATATCTGCCCTTACCGGGATTTGAACCCAGGACCGCTGGCTTCAGAGGCAGAGTACTCCGAACTAGGCCAACGTGTCGTCTGTAATGAATGATGGAGAGTTAAGAAATAGTGTAGGAAAGTTTAGTGGTGGTAAGACCCTGTGCAGGGTCCGTCCGGATCGCTACCACCACTTTATCCATTAACCACCCGCCAAGTAATAGTGTTCGCATTGTAGTGTTCCGGTGTGGGGATAAGACAACCGGTGACATTACTAGCATAGAGGCATTCCATCTTAGTCCTCAGGGTTGGTAACGCATTTGAGGTCTTAAGATTATAGTCTTGAGAATTCAAATGTGTATGGGTCTCAGGTTCCACTTGTGGCCTGAGTGCTCGTGTGCCTTCTCCTTAACATAAAAAAATATGTATATACTTAGGAGTATTAAATTTTAAGTGAGATAATATTCAACTGTTTTTTCAACACTGATAATATTTAATAATTTTTTTCTCAATAAATAACGTATGCTTTTGGGACAAACCTCTATAAGCTTGGTATTATTCTGAACACCTTTTCAAATAAATCCTGAATTATATTCCAATCCCTTTAGCAGTTCATGCGTGCATGATTGAAAGACAAACTATTGTGAACTTTTACATTGATAATATTAGTGAAACGGATCAAATATCTATGTAACGTAATCTAGACTCCAACATTTGTACTCTAGCCGTTAAAAGTCGGTAAGCAATATTTGAAATTCGACACTGTTTGTTGTTTGTCGTCTTGAAATAGCGCCAAGTCGCGAACTTGGTGACATTTTAGACGTAAGTTGTATTACTGCATTTTTCCCAAATCTTTCTTCACTGTTTTATTATCATTGGAGACTTTTGACGGGTCCCTACTCCTAATTAGCTATGCGCTTTATTTCCTAAGTTTCAAAGAAGTGTTGCCAGTTATGTAAGAAAAAAATATGAGAAAATTTCGATGTTGGTACTTTATATTAATCTGATATTATTAACGTCTTAAACTATGGGAATAGTCAGATCGTATAAAGATTGTCATGAAAAATAATGTATGTAAATATACATTAATATAATCCTATGATAGTCAATGGTAAACAAAATCTCAGGAGATATATTTGTTTGACTTTTGTTATATGTAAAAACTAGGATCGTACACTTTATAGCAAGAATGATCTATTAAGCAATAAAGTATATAGCTCCTAATTAATTTACCGCAATACATAATCTCAACCAAACTCATAAAATAAATTTACTACAATGGACTATTTAAAAACGGGATCAAAGCAAACCAAACACAAAACAGACTAACAAAGATTTATTAAACGTTCATCAACATTCCCTGACGTTTCAACTGTGAACAAATTATGCAGTGTTACCAATTAATGTCCTGTTGCCGGCGTGAGTTATGGTTGACTGTACAGCAATTACGCAATGGATTGGAAGATGTAGTGTCGACGACGACTGTCACTGTGGTTGACAATGTTGACATATGACTCGTCTACCCAGCCGTGTAACCTTTAGTAGTAACTTAATCATACGATGTTAAATTTATTCAATGTTAACCCCTCGTCTGTCAGACGTGATAAAATACCAAGTTCTAGTCTCTTCGGATTATAATAAAGTCCAAAAAAATAAGAAACCAAAAAAAACTCAGCTCAAGCTATACAAATTTTGAGCACAGGGGGTGATTCTCTCAACACAGCGCTGCGTCGATCTCAAAGGTAAAGTTTTATCCGGCAAGTTTAAGAAGTTCCGTCGGAGCGTACAAAACACATTTCAGATCAGTGACAAGACAGACGAGGGGTTAACCGACTAATTTATTTATTTATTAACCAACTTATATTAACAGTCATGCCACACATATAAGTTATAGGTTACAATAATATAGTTGAAAAATAACACAAATTAAAATTAAAAAACGTATCATTAATACTACAAAATAATTAAAATTAAAATTAACAATATACAAGTACATAGTCTAAGGCCTTGTGTCACCACAAGTATTGGGCATATCACCCACATACAGTGCTGGGTGTGGCCGTCGACTCCAGGTACCGCGCGGCTGCCGCCAAAAACCTTGGCTCCGACCGGGAGAACAAGTCCAGGGTAGGGTCGAAGAGTAGGGTGTTGTTGATGTGTGTGAGAGCAAGGTGTAGAGGATTAGTGGCTAAAGCAACAGTGCTATTTTTGGGAATTTCAAATAGAGAATTGCTAATGAATGGTACTAAGTGGGTGAGGACCATGGTTAAGCGCCGTTAACCATACAAACAACGAAGACATCCTTACAAATGTATGGCTAATTTTCGGCGCACAACGAAAATGTTTCATAGAAAATTTAATTGCGTGAGTTAGCGTAGCCATATTCGTGGTCCTTACAAGGTTATTAACTTATAACATACCGGCTAGCTCGACGATGCAGTTAGCCTGTTTGGTATTGGGGTTCGCGAGGTTCGATTCCCGGTCAAAGGAAATATTTTAATTATCAATGCGAGTATTTGTTGCTGCCTTGAGTGTTTCTATGTAAATGAGTATTTATTTCTTATTTAGTCCGTTTGGTTGCCGGGTTAGAATCATGCCACTCCATGTCTTCCTGTGGATGACGTAAGAGGCGGTAAGGGAATAAAGGCTTGTAGTACTTTTAGGCGATGGACTTGCAACCTGTCACCAATTACACTGTTAAGTACCAATTTTACCATACGATGTAAACACTTAACAGACGACTAGAGCTTTAACAGTTGTCAAAATGTATGAACTAACAGTTGATTAACATTGATTTTTAACATCGTATGGTGAAAATGGTACTAAAGATCAGCCTGCTAGTGCAAAATGTGGTTACAGAATTATCAACAAGTCTTTTTAGAGTTAACACGGTTGCCATTACTGTCAAGTAAATAAGAGCTATCGTAACAATGACAATGCAATAACACGTTAAAAGCGATACATTTTACGACAAAGGATACCATTTATCCTGAAAAATTTGATAATTCCTGATGGAATAGCAATAAACGACTTCTACGAGGATGGAGTCGCGGGAACAGCTAGTCGAAAGAAAAAATCATATACTTACTATTTATACAAGCAGTATTGATTGATGTTTGTTGGTTTGCAATCGCGAGCTGGGAAACTCTTTTATTAATAGCAGCCACAGGACTTGTGCCAAAATCAAAACAGTTCTAACTCAAGGGAGTCGAGGAAACGATCGAGTGATTCTCTCAACACAGCGATGCGTGGATCTCAAAGGTGAAGTTTTATCCGGCAAGTTTAGAAGTCCCGTCGGAGCGTACAAAACACATTTTAGCGCGGGCCTTCTCAATTAGGCAGCAGTCAGGTGAGTCGCGTTCAGTGTCGTATAAAGCTGCCTAATTAAGAAGGCACGCGCTAAAATTTGTTTTGTACGCTTCGACGCGACTTCTTAAACTTGCCGGACAAAAGTTCATCTTTAAGATCGACGCAGCGCTGTGTTGAGAGAATCACTCTCCTGACAAGGGGTGATTCTCTTAACACAGCACTGAGTCAAACGCAAAGATGAACGTAAAGCTCCGCTGGGCGATCGAGCTCGGCTGCCTAATTGAGAAGGCACGCGCTAAAATGTGTTTTGAAGGCTCTGACGGGACTACATAATCTTGCCGGATAAACGTTCACCTTTGCGTTCGACGCAGCGTTGTGTTAAGAGAATCACCCCAAGTAGTCATCTTCGGGAAAACTCGGTTTCAACGCGAGCGACGCTCGGTCCCAGGTTATCATTATAATTTAAACGATCCGTGAAACACAGCATATTACAATTAAAAATGCCCTGTGTGGTTGCCGGGTTAGAATAGTGCCACTCCATGTCTTCCCGTGGATGTCGTAAGAGGCGACTAAGGGAATAAGGGCTTCTAGTACTGTTAGGCGATGGGCTTGCAACCTGTCACTAATACACTGGTAAACATCTTAGCCTACTTGTGCAAAATGTGGTTACAGGATTATCAGCAAGTATTTTTAGAGTTGTTGGTATTTCTGTAGCTCTGCCTACCCCACTCTGGGAATGAAGGCGTGATGTTATGTATGTATGTACAAATAAAAAATACATTAGTGCTTTTAAGTAAATATTAAGGTTGAAGACCTTTGCGCTGAGTATTACTTATACTAAGTTCGATTTAATTTGGAAGAAAAACATTTGGAATTGTTGAATTTTATTAACTTTCAATGGAGTTGGGCTTTTAAAACGTTTAATTAAAGAATTCGTATTCATTTACCACTGTCTGTGAATAGATAGCTAATTAAAATAAATTTATGTAGACTTCTAGAAATTGTCACCGTAAATTCAGCCCGCATAGAGTAGATACTGTTGAAACTTACCTATCAAGAATTTCCAACAAAATGGACTGGTAGTAATGAGAACTAGGCGATGTAGTAAAATAGGTTTAAAATTGTACACGTATCCTCCTGAGGGCCAACGGAAAAATTCAGCATGTCGCACCTTCGGTAGGAAAACGGCACAAATTCCCCTTTAGTAACATTGTACATTGTGCCTTTGTTCTACCGGACAAAGCACCATTTCCCCTGTAGTCACATTGTACATTGTGTCCTTGTTCTACCGAAGGTGCGATGTAGTCACTACGGTCCGTAGTCCTACTAATAGTACTATTGTTTTATACTCTTTCAGACCTAAGTACTTAAAAAAACTTTCTTTTAAGTTATTGTGCTTGTAGAATCATAGCTTACCACAGTGTTGCCAGTAGGATTTCTAGTAAGTCCTACTGGTAGGATCGTGGTACGCTATGACCACACAACTGTCGAAGGAGCTGGGTCTGAATGACAAAGTTAGTAATTACTATGGGTAGGACCTTCTGCCTTGAGAGGAGAGGCCATATACGAAATTTTGCGGTTTTTGCTGATTTACGTGATTTTACAGTCGTGATTTTACAGTTGAAATACTTTATTTCAGCAATTTTAATGCGCAACACGAAAGATAATTTCAATTTCCAACGAATGTATGAGCTACTTTCATGTTTTTATTATTTTACTAGCGACCCGCCCTCGCTTCGCTCCGGATTAAAGTATTATACATATAAGCCTTCCTCTTCAATCACTCTATCTATTAAAAAAAACCGCATCAAAATCCGCTGCGTAGTTTTAAAGATTTAAGCATACATAGGGATATAGGGACAGAAAAAGCGACTTTGTTTTATACTATGTAGTGATGTTGATTAATCGACATGAAACCGGCGACTGTTTTGTTAATTTTACTGTAAGAGGTTTAGAATATCACGAATCATTTTAACGTCTAAAAGGTATGAAAAAATTACTATTGATTTCTGTAAAAGTCGTCTAAAAAAAATATGAACCAATTTTTACCACCTGTGTACATTTTTTTGTGTAAAAAAACAATTAACTTGGTAAAATTATATAGAAGATGGGCAAAAAATTGTTTTTTTATTTCGGCTACTTAAAACTCTCGCTCATATAATTAAAACAACAGTAATAAATCAATCCATTACCTTAAAAAAAACATCCAAAGAAAGCTAAAAAAAAGCAATATACAATGTTTTAAAACAACCTAAATCTCGCATTATAATACTCGACAAAAATAAAAAAGTAGCTCATTCATTCGTAACTCACTTATTCGATCATACTCGTAACTGAAATGATATTTCATGATGTGCATTAAAACTTATAGGAAACCGGTAAAATTTCGTATACGGCCTCTTAAGTATGGCGGAGATCCTGTCGCAACCTTCCGACTCCATCATCAGAACAGCTCTTAGATACCATAATATGGCATTGACATCAGGTATACACATCGCACATAGGATAAGGGCACAATGTCCCCTTTAGTGACATTGTACATTGTGCCTTTGTTCTACCGGACAAAGCACCATTTCCCCTTTAGTCACATTGTACTTATATACGTTTTCCTAAAATGTTTTATTCCCAAAATGTCTGTTTTCCATAATGTCAGCACGTCTTTTGCATAATGTCAGCTTCTTATAATGTCTGTCTCCAAGAATGACAGTTTTCATATAATGTTCACTTTTCAGAATGTCTCAAAATGTCTGCAACCTCAAAATATCTGCCTTCTTACAATTTTTGCATTCCAGAAAATTCTTATTCCCAAAATGTCTGCAATCATAAAAACGCCACATTTACAATCTTTTCCTTTTTGGTTTTTCACCAACAGGCAGGGGCCATTTTAAATAATAATTATCATAATAATATGAATGATACTGCACAGTAATTATAGATATTTATCAAAGAGTAAGTATGCCAAGAAATTAAACCTTTCAATTTAGAACATTGATTTGAAATAAAGCATATAGGATATCAAACATATTAAGACGATAGCCTTTATACAAAAGTGAACATAACGGAAAAGTAAAACTTATGGTAATGCTTATATTATAGGAATGTAAACATTATGAATAGACAGCTTTCTGAGACTATACACATTTTAAATACCAGTCATTTCGACAAAACTGACAATATAGAAGTGCTAACATTGTAAGAACGCAGACGTTTTGACAATTGTACATTTTAGGAAAACGCATATTTCAGGCCTGAGCCGTACATTGTGCCCTTGTTCTACCGAAGGTGCGATATGTGGTCCAAATTTCAGCTCATTCCATTAACGGGAACTGGTTCAAAATTCACTTGCAAGGTTTGAAGCGGACAAATTACATACATACATCTTTTCTGGCTTCGTACTTCATCACTACATTAGTATAAAACAAAGTCGCTTCCCACTGTCTGTCTGTCTGCTTAGATCTTTAAAACTACGCAACGGATTTGATGCGTTTTTTTTATAGATTGATTCAAGAGGATGGTTCTATGTATATTTTGACCTGGAGCGAAGCGAGGGCGGGTCACTAGTTATATTATACAGCTAGCACATACATACATACGTACGAATAGTGTAAGTTACATAAAAACTTGTAATAAGGTATATAACATCATTTAAATATGTATAAAAAAAAATCAGTTTTATATTAAAAATGAAATTCTTAAAATGTTTGCCACTGAGTGAAATCTCCAGATTTAAAAAAAATGGCAGGTAGTCGCGAAATGTTTCCCCCCCCCTCGCTGTAACTTCTAAAATAAGAGAATGATAAAACCTAAAAAAAAATATGCAAACTTCCACCGGAAATTAGTTTGAACGAGATCTAGTAAGTAGTTTTTTTAGTATACGTCATAAATCGTCTTGCTGCTACGGAACCCTTCATGGGCGAGTCAGACTCGCACTTAGCCGCTTTTTTTTTTAATCTGGAGATGTCATTCAAAGTGGCAAAAAAAAACAGAATTAATGTTAAAATGCGGTTACGGATTGCGTGCTGTATTAAGTTTAATTTAAATGACTTGAATTTCAATTTATACGACTATTTCGATGTTTCGAATCCATTTCAGATTATGAGGCACCGGAAATATTTTTTTTACTTGTTATTTTTAGGAGCTCTATAATATTCCACTTGTTTTAATCATATTGCTTTAAACACTTTATCGTATCGTCAACGTTATGATAGCACTTATTTACGCGACAGTAACGGTAGCGAGTTAAAACTACGATAACATGTCAAAAGCGATATAAGTTTACGGGTCAGAATAGAGCTCTAGAATGTTGTGTTAGTTATAATAATATTAAAACGGCTTTAAACTATTATATTTTTTAGAAGAAAAAACAAATGAAAAAAATGATCCCAGGTATCCAAATTATTTATTTTAATTTAAATTCCATAAAAGTTGCTGAAAACCAAACACCCTTGAAAATTTAACAAACCAATCCAATCTTAGATAATTTGCCTACCGGCTGTTAGTTAAAGGAAAGCCGAAGCATTTCATCTCAAAGACAAAACTTTTAATTGACATTTTTTCTTAAAAGAGCGATGTTCAAATATTTTATCCAAAACTCGTTAAAAAGAACGATTTACGTAACTGTTTCACTACTCATTAAAAACAATTTAATGAAGTTAAACTCGTTATTTTTAAGAATTTACGTAAAAATAAAAAGTCATGAATCAGTTAACGACGACGCGTTGGCCTAGTTGGTAGTGACCCTGCCTACGAAGCTAGCGGCCCCGGGTTCGATTCCCAGTAAGGGCAAATATTTGTGCGATGAGCGCGGTTTCTGAGTCTTGGACGTTTTCTATGTGTTTAAGTACGTATTTCTCTATATAAGCATGTTTATCGTTGTCTAGTACCCATAATACAAACGTAGAGCTTAGTTTGGGACTCTAGGGTAGTAGGTGTCAGATTGTCCCCCGATATTTATATTTATTACTTATTTCATGTATTTATTTATTTATACTAGTTCAAGTTAACACGCTGGAATGAGCGCATACACGCGCATTCCCTTTATTGACACGCGAAAATTTGCGCGCGTGTAAGTGCGTATGTCAGAACAAGCGTAAAATAAGTTGAAAAAACGCTAGTCTGAAATCACTCTTAGGCTGTACGTCCACTGCCGCCGTCGACGACACGACAACGATAACGAGATGACGGCGCCAAAGTAGCGACACCGCACGCCCGTCGCCCGAGCGCCTCCGGCCGATTTTTGGACTAGTTCGTCGCTACCGCTTGAACTCAGCCCGAGATTTTGACGGGGCGATGTACGAGTACCAGCAATACAAAACACGTTTGAACTTGTCTACCCACGCCGGCGGCGTGATGCCGCAAAGCACCGGTTTCTCAAACTGACTGAACCACCAAGATCGTCACGGTGGACAAACGATCGCTGTCATGACATCTTGATTTCGAGTATTTCGACCAGAAAAATCTCGTTGTCGTTGACGGCGTGCGGTGGACAAACGGCCTTACTCGATTTCTTCGCCAATAGTCATCAGATCTGATTTTGAAGTATCTTGAATTAATATAGATCCGGTCATGGGATCCATAGAAAGTCAGCGGAACTCTCTAATAATTTGAAATCTGCTCATTGTTTCTTACGAGTATTTTGTAAATTTATGTAATCAAATGAATGTAACCAAAGAGGAAATTTCTATGAACGCAAATTCTTTATTATATATGACTCAGCGAAACTAAGTGGTGGTCTTTTAAAAGTTTAATCAGAAGCGTTTTCGTTTAACGAGTTTCGAAACGAAGTAGTTGGTAACGAAGTTTATCTCGTTTCTTTTTAAATTAACGCTTAGTCAGTGTGTTATAGTGATTTCATTATTTATTACGATCACATAATCTAAACAGTTTTTTAATCTAATATGTTTCTAATAGTCAGTAAACGTACCTAGCTAGTAGCTATAATTCCTGAGACTAGGTCGGTTTGTGTGAGAATGACCCTCGATATAAATTTATAACGCAAGAACATATTATTGTTTGTAAAAAATCGGTATTACGTATACGTAAGTCTAGTATACTCTGTATACTGTACATTATGTTAAACCTTTTTAGCCGTCCGTGTTAGAATGAGGGTTAAGTTTTTCGAGTGTATGTATGTATGTAGGTATGTATGTATGTATGTATGTAGGTATGTACGTATGTATGTCTATTTCTGACAGAGTGGCACGCGCTGCAGCCTAGGCTTGATTGATTTTAACATAATTATGAGGTGTCGTTAAATTCGTCTTAGTTGTGAAACGAATGAGAGGGGGAGTTAATTTTGTTGAAAATAATATAAGTTATATAGACGACACGTTGGCCTAGTTGGGAGTGACTCTGCCTCCGAAACCAGCGGTCTTGGGTTCAAATCCCGGTAAGGGCAGATATTTGTGTGAGGTGCGCGAATATTTGTTCCTGAGTCTTAGATGTTTTATATGTATTTAAGTATGTATTTCTCTATATAAGTATGATTATCGTTGTCTAGCACCCATAAAGATAAAGTTAAAATAAGATAACTTTATTAACAAAAACTTAATCATATACCTTTATTTTATTATTTTTTATAGTACAATCCTAGAGCTAAGTTTGGGTCTAGGTCAATTGTGTGAGATTGTCCCCTGATATTTATTGATTTATTTATATTATACGAAATAATCAAAAAATGCATTCGAAATTTTAAAGCTTTCTTTTATTTATCCTAAGCTAAGTCGGGTTGTACCCGTTTTTGCTAGAGCCATGGAGATTATATTCTAGACTCAACCTTTCTTTTCTAGCCAATTTCATTGCGATTCTCAGAATGTAATAACTGCCTACGTCTTGGAACGCTGGCACAAATATTTTGCTGCTCAATTTAAATTCATTTATTTACCACTAGCTGTTGCCCGTGACTCCGTCTTTGAAGTAGTTCATCGCTATTTCCTTGAAAACTGCACAATTTTCCAGTACAAAGAATGTAATCTCCATACCAAATTTTATTTAAATCGGTTCAGCGGTTGAGGTGTAAAAGTGTAACCAGCAAACAGAGTAACTTTTTCGTTTATATAATTATAAGTATGGATTTCATTGTTTTTTGCTGTAGGTAACTTACTTTGCCTTACGCTTAAGGGGCTACCCCGGGCCAACGGCCTTGAGCCGCGATTTTCTGACATTTTCCTCAATATTTTTCAAAAGTTAAGTCATTTTGGAGGAGAATCAAAAAGACTCGAATTTGCAGTTTTTTTGTTCCTATCCTATCCTATATATACATAACGTCACGCCTTTAATCCCAGAGTGGGGTAGGCAGAGCAACAGAATACCAACAACTCTAAACTTGTTGATAATTCTGTAACCACATTTTGCACAATCAGGCCAAGAAGTTTACTAGTGTATTAGTGACAGGTTGCAAGCCCATCGCCTAACAGTACATCCTATATATATCCTCTATAAAACTACCGGACATTATTTCGTTTGAAAGATATTAAGGAAAATTACAGAAAATCATGCGTCAAGGCTGTTGGCCCGGTGCAGCCCCTTAAATGCAGGCCAACTTAAGTATAGTATAAATAGAACAGTAGTTCATCTTCACACAAAAGTTTATCGCGCGGCTTGCATGTGTGCGTGGCTCGACCCTCGATCGACGCGTTTAGTTGCGAGTGTACTCGCATCGACGCAAAAAATTCTTTACGTAAAAATACAGGGTGGACTAAACGAATGGCAACTACCTTAAATATTGGAAATGGCAAATTCTACGCAAAGTAGACATACTTACATTTTTGAAAACAATAAATACTGCGATTATGGAATTTTGAAAATTCGGCTGCCTTGACTAGGAATCGAACTGGTTGAATATTTGGCAAAACAATAAAGTCATGTATGATACAGATCGAAAGGGTCATTAATAGTGATCATTTATATTTCCAACACATACCCGTTTAAACTAAATAAAGATCGTAAAATCAAGATTTTATTGTTTTATGATAATTGATAGTTCGATTCCCGGCTACGGAAGACGGTTTTTCAAAAAGTCGCGTAGAATTCACTATTTCTAATATATAAAGGTAGTTGCTGTATATTTACATCCTTAGCACCCGAGCGGTAATAGGTAACCGAAACTCCTAAGGGCTTGAGATGACCTACTTTTCTATTTACATTATGACTCAAGCTTACCGGTCAAAATAATTCGTCATCTAGCTTACGGCCGAATAATTTTAATGAAACGCCGTATTAACCATTCGGGTTAACTGATGGAGAATGCCCTTGGGTTTAAGACCGCCAATCCCGCCATTTGTATTTACATAACTGCAATTAGTTTTAGAATATAATGTAGGATGCCCTGTGGATTATTTATAGTAAAGATAATGACTATTGTACACAAGTTTAACAGCCGCGAACAATATCGCGTCCCTAACACAAAGACAATAGTTTTACGACATACTAAATCTTCTCGGCAGTTATGATCACCTATATGTGTTGTTCCTGCTTCTACTAAGCAAATTCAACCCTAACGTCACTATTTCAGATGACTCGTGATAAATTTTAGAATATACTTACACATTATACACTGCAGCTGTATGTATAGGTTGTTCTTAAAATAGATTATGAGATTAGATATTTATTAGCAAATTATTATCATCAACGAAATGATAATAAATAATAAAAGAAAATTATTTAAGAATGGCGAGAATTTTATGGTTTTTACTTTTCAAAGCTTTACATACTTAAACGCCTTTTTCAACAATCTAAATTAAAATTACTTGTGTATCTATAAATATTTAGTACTTACAGCGGTTAGTGAAAAGTGACGTCATAGTTTATACGGGCCGTTTTCAACGCTCAGGTCCTCTAAAATTCTACTAGGTTAAAACTATTTTGTTTGCAGCATTGTTTTTGGACGAGACGTTGGCCTAGTTGGGTGTGACCCTGCCTCCGAACCCAGCGGTCCCGGGTTCAAATCCCGATAAGGGCAGATATTTGTGTGATGACCACGATTATTTGTTCCTGAGTCTTGGATGTTTTCAATGTATTTAAGTATTTATTTCTTATCTAAGTATGTTTATCGTTGTCTAGTACCCATAGTACAAGCCTAGAGCTTAGTTGGGGAATAGGTCAATTTATGTGACATTGTCCCGTGATATTTATTTATTTATTTTAACCATTACTGTCAAGTAATTAAGAGTTATGAAAACGTTGACAATACAGAAACACGTCAAAGGCAATATCGTTTATACCGTGTAGAAAGAATCTCAGCCAAGTAGGAATGTCTTTTCTAACTTCATAATGCTTTAGTAACATTTGGTTCCATATACGGAATGAGCAATCTAAACAGTGGGGCTAGTCAAGTTGCATTCGACAATCGTTAGCGATTATGTTTCGATTGAATAATGTATGGAATTGACGTAAGCCACCGAGATAGTAACGTGACACTCACGTCAATTCTATATATTTTTCAATCGAAACATAAGCGCTAACGATTGTTGAATGCAACTTAACTAGCCCCACATTGGTCAGTTTGGGAATTCAGAAAGTAATATACGATAAATCGACTTCGGTTAAAACTTAATTTTTCGAAGATGGCAGATGGATTTTTGCCCCCGTAAACCCCCGCAAATTTTATCGAAATCGTTAGCTCGTTTTTGAGAACGTAATTACAAATATCGCTTGTTAAATATAGTAGATAGGTTAAGAGCTAGGGTTCGTAATCTTTCTTTGTATCGGATAAAATGTTAAATGCATTTATATTATGATGTTAATAAATAAAGTACCTACTTACTAAGCAGGAATCGGAACCATGCTATTTTTAATCAACTTCAAAAAAATGAGGAGGTTCTCAATTCGTCAGGTTTTTTTTTATGTATGGTCCCCGGTTACACAAAGACAGCTAGACCGATTTGAAAAAAAAATGTTTTGTTTGATTGTGTATATTTTCTAGTTGGTCCCATTTTCAGCACGTCAAGATCTGATGGTGGGATCTTGGAAAAATCGAGGGAACTCCTCAAACATTATAGGAATAAACATACATGGACGACGTAACGGTATTACTATGATCACTAATAGGTATGAAAAAAAAAATGTTTTAAAATGATAGGTCAGTCGAAAGAAGTTATTTGTTTCATTTTAAAGTTTTTAGGTTTTAAAACATTATTATCTTTATTTTGTTGCGGAATCTTGGTGTTTTGTTAATTCTAGCTACAGAGCTCTAATCCAAATAGTTTCTTACCACTTACACTGTTAGTTTAGGTACCTACTAATTACAGTACCTTAGTATTACTAACCTTACCTTAACTTATAGATTCTGAATTTAGGTTGCTCATATTGTACATATGTGATCCTCACAAAATACTTGCCACTTTATAAAACGGTTTCCTTTAAACTTGTACGTAACATTTTTAAATAACAATCGTAAACTTTAGGCTTCCCAGAAAATGTATCCCAATTCCTAACATACATGCCCAGGTCTCATTTTCTCATACAAATTTGACTCAATGAACAACCTTAGGGCATTTATTATGTAGAGCACATTACGCGATACCCGCTTAAACTTTATGACACCTAATTAGGGCGGAATGTGGTTTCTTTGTTTGTGTACTTTGAACTTTAATGGGTGGTAATAAGGCAGGGTTTGATGAAGTAAATTTGTTTTGTGGGAGTCGACATGTGGTGCAAATGGTCACCTATTAAGTATTGTAATTTGGGTAGGGTGAGTGTTAGCGGTTTTATAAGCAGAGTGATACCAGTCAGAGCATGAGCCAATTAAAAGAGTTTGATAACAAGTCCATTTTCATTAGGATAAGGAGTGTGATTACTTATTGTGTTCAAGCTTCTAGGCTGCTGTGATGTGTTTAATTAAATACTTAATGACGTATTTGACGATCCAGGTCTATGATAATGAAAACATTATAAAGTGAAAGTTTTCAAGGTCATTTGGGTGTTGTGACCATTAAAATTTGTGTGTAGAATTAGGTGAAATTCGGCACACAAATTGTTTATATCCTGAATATTAATTACTAATCCCGAATAATTACATAGTCCAAAGGGAAAACCGATAAAATGCGGGGAAAGTCGAGGCTGGGGGCGATTTTTGAATCTCACTGACGAAAAATTACTAACTTCAAAACCAATTTGTGTAGCGATTTAACCTACGAGCGAGGTCACCTTTTGGATTTGATATGATAAAGGCGTTATGAAATTAAAATCAAAAGGAGGGCCCGGTCGTAGATAAAAGCGCTACACAAATTGATTTTAAAGTAACTGCGCTGCACAAATTATTATACCATATGATTAAGCTTTTATTTATTAAGTTGATATGAACTAAAAAGGAAATAAGGCTTCTCGCTTACATTGAGTAATGAAATCGTCGTCAAGTAGCTTGAGATGTTGACTCTCTATCGAAACGTACGATCAGCATACCTAATACAGGGCTGGGATTCTACACGGTAATAACGATATCGTATTTGACGTGTTTCCGTATTGTCAACGTTTTCATAACTCTTATGTCATAAATAAATAAATTGTAGATTTACAATAATGGCGACTGTAACATAAACGATTCTTAAACGTGTCAAATACGATATCGTTTTAACGCATCTGAATAGAGGCCCAGTAGGTACGTGCAGTAAGTCTATTAAATGCACTAGAATTTAATAGCTCAGTTTTGTAAGTGACATTGTTATCACCGGGACAGATGCTATATCGTCATAGCAGATCATCTTTCATCAGCCATTAAACGGGGATCGTAGTCGTACAATCATCATTTGGTTAACTATATTATTTTACAAAGTTTAATTACGGAAAAACGCTCGCTTTTAATGCTCATATTCTCTATAAATTGTGTATTCATTTCTACAACAGTACGCTTTTCTGTACAAATGAATCACGGACACTCGGCGCCCTTTTAGTTTCATCCCTTTCTAGATCTTTCTCCGCGAGCCGTATCTTTTGTTTTATCCTCGCGTACCTACTATAAAAACGCCCCGACGCGTATAATTTAAAGGCGCTTGCACTGGCGCTTAACCTTTCCCCAGTCTAGTCCGATAGCCAAGAAATAAAATATAGGCTAGTTCGAAAGCAATTTGTCCAGTTGTGGGAACGACGCGAGCAGAACAATAAGCTATTAGTTAGGTTAGCCGGTCGGATGAGCACCGCCGGTTAGTAAAGACTTGGAAACTTAAGTATGTTACTTACTAGCTATAGCCCGCGACTCCATCCGCTTAGAAGTCATTTATCTATCTCTATTCCGCAGAAACTTTATAATATTCTGGTATAAAAAGTATCCTATGTTTTAATTTCACCGAAATCGGTTCAGTGGTTTAGCTGTGAAAGCGTATCAAAAATACAGACAGACAAAGTTTAGTTCACATTTCTAATTATAATATTAGTAGATGATTCTTTTGGCTTGGACCTAATATAATAATTAAAAGGACACATTGAACATTTAAAAGGCTCACAATAAGCTTTGTCAACCAATACATTTTCTTAACCAAGTAAATTTAACATAAATATAATATATATATATATATATATATATATATATAATTTAGGTTAATTTCGGTTTTACCCTGTGTGGTTGCCGGGTTAGAATAGTGCCACTCCAAGTCTTCCCGTGGATGTCGTAAGAGGCGACTAAGGGAATAAGGGCTTGTAGTACTGTTAGGCGATGGGCTTGCAACCTGTCACTGATACACTGGTAAACATCTTAGCCTACTTGTGCAAAATGTGGTTACAGAATCAACAAGTCTTTTTAGAGTTGTTGGTATTTCTGTAGCTCTGCCTATCCCACTCTGGGAATGAAAGCGTGATGTCATGTATGTATGTATAATTTAGGTGACCCCAAATTCCTTACTCGGCCTTTATTTTGACTCGGTTTGATCCATCTTGCTTACATATCTTAATCATATCCCCGCATCCATCCATCCATATCCATCTCCCGCTTCTAGATTACGGCGATATAGCGTTCTTGGACTTAAAAGAGGAGCTACTTGACAGACTAGAGCGTCTGCAGAACGTTTGTATCCGGTACGTTTTTGGGTTGAGAAAGTTCGATCACGTGTCGATGTTTCGTACGCAGCTGAAATGGCTTCCTATCCGCCGCCGTAGAGATTTACATGTACTTTCACTCCTTTTCAATGTCCTCTTCCTTCCTTCTTCCCCTCCCTATCTTTCTGAAAGATTCAACTATCTGGCCTGGAGCAGTGGTCATCGCCTGCGTTCCAGCGCCAATCTTTCCCTTGCGGTTCCGTCAAATAAAACACGTTTCTATGCCAAATCCTTCACAGTCCGTGGTGTCCAACTGTGGAATGAACTTCCGTTGTCCTTAAGGCAGTCCCCTTCTGTAGTCTCTCTAAAGAGGAATTTAAAAACTTTGTGGCTCAATGAGTCGTGAAGTCAGGTTCCTATAATGATTAGAGTTGTTATTTATATTTTATATTTATGTAGGTATATATGTATATGTATGTATATATGTATATATGTGGGTATTATACATGTACGTTTATATTAGTTTATGTACTTGCTAATTTGTTTAAAATTTATTTATTTATTTATAAGTATTATCATTTCTTTTTACTTTTTGTGCAAACTTGTATGTGTCCAACCCCATGCATTGTCCTTACTCATTTGCTTCAGGGTTAGCTGGAAGAGATCCCATTTAGGGATAAGTTCGCCTTTGTACATTAATTTAGTATTATAATTGTAATATTTATATTTTTGTGCAATAAAGAGTTTACATACATACATACATACATACATACATATTGTTATTATGACCGCTCTGATACTGTCTCGTGTTAGTGGCTTAGAATAAAGGCAGGATAGGGTGATGTAACAGTAATGGACAATGGGTCAATATTGGACACTTAACTCTTAATTCAAAGGTGATACTATATTGACTGTTGAAAAACAAATGAATAACCCTTATCTTTTGTAAAATAATAATCAAGTGTCCATCATTGGTCCTTGTCCATTACTGGTTCCATCGCCCTACAGAGCTTTCAAGATGAAACGCGGAGCGATTCTACAAACATCTGTATGTATATTAAAGTTGTAAAGATCATATTGAACGACCCCCGGCGAATCAAAGCCGTTTTACTAAAGTAGCTTTATCGAGCGAAATATTTTAAACATAATTACGAGCTCATTACAGTTTCTTATCAATTAATTTCATGTTAATTATGCGGACACTAAAAATGTACTTCCATTAAGATTGTCCATTGCAGTAGGTAACATAAACCTTACTACTTAATTTTCTGCTTAATGTCTGAATACATTTAATTTGGAAATGTAACCTGCTTTTCGCTCAGGGCCCGTTTCTCGAAAACCACTCTAATAATAATATAAGTTGACTCCATAGAACTTTCTACAAGTCTACTACCGGAATGTTCCGCATGAACTATTATTATAAATTGGTCTAGTTAGTTTAGAGAACTGAGGCCGTAGCCAAGATGCGTTCGCTAACTAGCGTTTCTATTCATTTTATTTTTAAACCAATAGCGTCACTGGTAGATCACGTCATACGAAAAGTCACGTGATCTACCAGTGACGTGATTGGTTTAAAAACCAAACGAATAGAAACGCTAGTTAGCGAACGCATCTTGGCTAGGGCCTCTGGACCCCAGTTGTAAATGCTGCCACATACAAGGATGTCAAAATTAATCTGTTAGTTACGAACCCCTGGAGCCTACTCGATCAGACGCATAACGTTAGTAACATTTTAGGAAAACTACCATTTATTTATTTATTGGAAAACAAACAGCTTAAAATAAAATACAGGATAAAAATACAAAATTAGCTTAATACAGCCAAAACAGTTTCCACTAATGATATGAAAACAAAGTTGTTCAGAGAAAACTTAAATAAGACAAAGTAATATTGTTACATTTTGATGATTATAAAGCAAAAACAAAAGCAAAATAAAAATAAATAAATAAATAAATCACAGGACAATGTCACACAAATTGACCTAGTCCCAAACTAAGCTCTAGGCTTGTACTATGTGTACTAGACAACGATAAACTTACTTATATAGAGAAATATATACTTAAATACATAGAAAACATCCAAGACTCAGATACAAATACTCGTGCTCTCCACACAAATATCTGCCCTTACCGGGATTTGAACCCAGGACCCCTTGCTTCGAAGGCAGGGTCACTCCTAACTAAGCTAGCGTGTCGTCAAAAAACCCAAACAACAAAAAAAAGAAGAATCTTTTTACAATACAATACATTGACAAGTAACTAGCTACCGTCGCCTACTATAACTTAATTTTTTTCATTGCAGATACAAATTGATTTAGCCGCATACTAAATAAATCGATATGGCAATACTTTTTATTATAGGTTGAGCACGCTCTAACAAGGAAGGAATTCTTAACATATTTCGTGCGACAGAATCGAATTGAAAATAGATCATTTGTACGAGTACGGAAACTTGGACACCTGTAGAAAATATTACTGGGTCAATCAACTTTTCTTTGTAGCTCGTTGCCATGGTGACGTCTCCTGGGTCACTCTTTAAAACCACGATTTTAAAGTATATAAATCCAGCAAAAATCGGCTTTTGTGGCAATTACAAGCCCATTCTTTTATGGGTTTTCTTCCAAGCGTATTAGTAGTGTATATTATAACCATTTTTCTAAGGAACTCTATCACTGTTGTCTCCTGGCTTACGGGACAGAATAACAACAACGAAAAGTTGATCCACCCTACTAATAAGATAGTGCGACTCGGTTGAGTAGTTTAATTACAATACTCGTATGTATAAGATTGACGTAAGGTAATGACAGATTGCTGTAAACGCTTATATCAACTGTACCATGAGTTGCAACTACCATACTCGCTAGCGATTCGAATGCTCTGTCCCTCACAGTATTGTTATAGAGTAGGAGAGACAGAGCTTTCGACTCGCTAGCGAGTTCGGTAATGGCAACTCAAGGTAAGGCAAAAAAAAAAAGCTGCGTTTGGATCTTGGCTACGTCATCTCGTATAGTTAAATGAAAACTCTTACTGGAACTCTCCTGGATTTCTAACTTACATGTTCTATAGATATTTAAAGGGTTCAGAAAAAAATACTAACTTGGAAATTTTCGGACAAATGAAACCGTTAGCAAACTAAGCTACGGACTTGCGAGCAGTACGGCACATTGCACAGCAAGACATTTTAGAAAGATTTTCGGGTTCGAGTTGAGTCGGGTATACTTGCAATAGAGCGTATTAAGATGGCACTAAACTCATAATTTGGGGCGATAAAACAATGTGTCAAAACGAACATCCTCGCAAATTGCCTTAATTCAACATAATTATACAAACAAATTTCATTCCATTTTCTTTTAGACGGTCACAATCACCATTTAAAGGACAGACTCCAATCGGAGTTCAATTTGTAGGAGATACAAGTAAAATGGCTTTGAACGTGTTTTAAGTAGCTTATAATGAGAAACACCGCAGCGAATCGAGACTTATTTTATTCATACGTTTAATTCGGCACAGAGATTACGTTTTAATAATGCCGCGGAACGGTAAAAGCTTTTGTCATTTCGGACTTCACGAAAGTGTTAAGTCAGGTTTAGATGACGTGCGATATGTAGATGCGGTGAAGAGTTGGCTATAATTAACATAGTTTCGGAGGTTAGAACCAACCAAGAAAAGTTTATATGAAATAGATGTAAATGAATTATGGAATTATGAAAATTCTGGATTTATCTCAATTTTTCATTATCCTATGAACACTGTCATAATGATAAAGTTAAAGTTAAAAAGAAAGTTCTGCACCTAAGTATTTACCTAAATCATAAAATCTCAGCGACGCAAAACTTTATTTGTAGATTAACAATAATGAGCTAAGCTATTAAAACAAGTGTTCTTGTTTTTGTAAACATTTGTTTAATGCCTAAGAGAATCATCTTAACTCAAGCCCTAAGTATTATTACGAAGTAAAGTAAGTTGTTTACAACTTGTATTGTTAAATATTCCATGGCAGTATTGAGCCTAATGCGGGTGTTGACAAAAAGTTTTTCGGCGAACAAGCGTGGCCTGAAAGTCAACTCAGCTTCTTAGAGATTTTATAGTAAGTAGAACAAATTTACGAGACACTTCAACTTTTTTCAACGTATACGGCCAAACGAGGAAGCATGACACGAGATGGTAAGTAACCACATCAGGGTGGTGATTCTGTCAACACAGCGCTGCGTCGATCTTATAGGTGAAGTTTTATCCGGCAAGTTTAAGAAGTCCCGTCGGAGCGTACAAAACACATTTTAGCGAGTACCTTCTCAATTAGGCAGCAGGCAGTGAGTCGAGTGAGTCGAGTTCAGTGTCGTATAAAGCTGCCTAATTAAGAAGGCACGCGGTAAAATGTGTTTTGTACGCTCCGACGGGACTTCTTAAACTTGCCGGATAAAACTTCACCTATAAAATCGACGCAGCGCTGTGTTGAGGGAATCACCCTCCAGGACAAACTACAATACCAGTGTTTAAAGCACAAACAATAAGTCACGGAGTGTGCGTTTTTTAAAAAAAGTAAACAAAACAACCACCATATGAACCATTTCAAAATAGTTGGAAATTTATGTTGCTATATTAAAAATCAAGTTGCCAACAACCAGAGGTATCGCAGATGCGTTCCTAGTTTTTACTTGAACGCTTAAGAAGGAGGGTAATGTTTCAACCCCGATGCCAAAAGAAGGGGTAATGTTGTTACACGACTGCCTAAGAATGGAAGCCTGTAGACTGAACGGATAGCTGGATTTCGAAAATTTTCTGTCAAAAATTTCATTTTTGTGGGACAAGGTTTGGCAACCGACTGTACTTTTTTTGCAGTCTTCTAAAAATCTCTCAAAAACCGTATCGCTTAAATTATTCACATTATGTATAAATACCATATTGCCTTACATTAACTTTATACTGACGCATCTAAACACATCAATGTATCTTCATAGCTCCCGTGCTAAAACGACTATTTAATGTTGTGTGAAATTTTAAAGTTAAGTGTTTTTGTATGCGTCGATAAAAATTACCACATTCAACGCCTCGCCCCGGAATATCATACAAATTTGATACCGTACAGAGTCATTGGCATTTTGTTTAAATGTTAAAATAAAAAGGTGTTCGCTAAATTTCGGGGCTTCTTAAATCGCTTAGGTTATTGTCTGGACCCTGGGGCAGAGGTCGGGTAACGGCGTATTTGAGGCTCTATATTAGAGTAAAGAGGTTGTAACTATATTGAACACATTGCTGTATAAAGAAAATGTATTTAGATTTAAAATAAAAGCTTAAGCGAATAAAATATACCGCATGTATCCTTTGTGTTATATTAGTTAAACATTTAAGAACGAGTTTGCACTTGAAATTTTTGTAACATGCTGTATTGTGACTAATGAAGCAATGAATGTGTGTATTTAAATAAATAAGACAGTAAGTACTTAAGTGTTTTACGACCATAATACTTAATACGATGCGGCCGCCTTTTCTGTCAAGTGAGTAAGTTATCTTAGCGAACTTATGAGATTAGGATATGGATTAAAACAATCTAAGCTGTAGCATTCTCCAAAAAATATAGGTGGATGTTGATGTAAGGAACTTCTCTAAGTAAAATAGACGCTACATAAGGTCGTTGATATGTAATAAACAAGTTTAATAGTTGTTATAATATTTGATGTAGACAATAACCGTAAAGTTTGAAAGCTGAAATAAAATTATCTTTCACCAATTTATCTTTATTATATTTCTTAAAAAATATAATGTTTTCACTTGACTGCGGCCATGCCGAGGGCAATGCTTTTGACTAGTATGTATTTATGTCCGAGTAACCGTTTCTTTTCATGGTTATTGTAAGTCACCTGATATTGCTGATGGAACGATGATGGTAACTACTACTATATTTCAAGGCCCAATTGGCCCTAAAAGCTACGGAATTTTGTTATTCTGACTATTCAAGTTTGGACGTATGCCCAATCTTCTATTACTGTTAGATCTTACTGTCTCCTAATACAAAACATCGCTGACCCAACTTTTAGTTCTTTTCTTCACTCGATAAATCTATAGCTATTGATCAACCCCGTTTCACACCCATGTTGAGGACTTTTTACATCATGCCAAGGTTATGTTTCGGCCATTATATTTTGAACCGCTAAATACAGGTCACCCTATATTAATTTTACTGCCGTTTTTCTCATCTTTATGGGACTCCTAAGCACTTGTAACTGTTGAGAACAGTTCCCGGAAATCTCAAAAAAAATGGTAAAACTTATGGATATTAGAGGTGATCCTGATGACTACTTCCATCATATCTTTTGATCTACCGCCAAGCAGCGGTGCTAAAATTGTTGTAGAAATGATATGGGGATAAGACTACCAATGAAATTACTAGCAACTTGGCCTTCCATCTTAGTGCTCAGGGTTTGTTTTAGGATTGCAGTCTTCAGGATCACTATGGGCACCGTCACGTTCCCTATCACTCCTAACTAACGTGTCTTGCAGAAATGCCCCTATTCCTTATGTTACCTTAAGGCGGGTATTAGCAATTGACTGAGAAGAAGCCAGTCGTCACAAAGTGCCAGCGTACCAGAGGCCATAGCCAAGATGCGTTCGCTAACTAGCGTTTCTATTTATTTTGTTTTTAAACAAGTCACTGAAAAATCACGTCATACGAAAAGTCACGTGATCTACCAGTGACGCGGTTGGTTTAAAAACCTAACGAATAGAAACGCTAGTTAGCGAACGCATCTTGACTAGGGCCTTTGGTGTCTTTGGTTAAATCGATAGATACCATGGAAGCGTAGCACAAAAAGCAGACAAATACCTTTAATTTCAGTCTTCTCGATATAATACCATGGGTGTTGTAACACAGTTAAAACATCCACCTATAGTTTTCTGAAAATTATTTTGAATCTACTCGTTGTTTTTTTCTGATCCTACTAAAAATAGTCTTGTTAGGTTTTATTTCTTAACACCCTTAGTCTCTTTGTCAATAACTGAAATGTTTTTGTCTTGTCCTACTTTATGGTCTTATTATTTTTGCTCTTTGATTAACCTATAAATATCCTTGGTATCTTTGTTAATTCTAGCTTCTACATTAACTTACACAGCTCTTTCCCCAGCACCCAGGTCTCCGGCTTCGAGTTGACCTCTACCAGCACCGTGGGCGTGCACACCAGCAGCACCATCAGATCAGCGATGCTCAGGTTCACTAGGAATATGTTCGTCGAGTTCCTCATGTCCTTGGTCTTCAGTATCACTATGGGCACCATCACGTTCCCTATCACTCCTAAACACATTATCACTATACAAAACGACATAGAAGTCGCCTTTATGTAATATGGTATCTCCGCATACTCGGTATAGTTTTCACTCGACATCGAGTTGAATGTCGAATTGGAGTCGACGGTTGTGTTGAATAGAGTTTCATTGTGGGGCGCGGCATGGTGCAAGTCGATTGAAACCATGTGCGTGTGTGTGTTACTTCACATTGTTGTGTCTGTACGGGTGCGGGTACTATGACGGCATTGTTGAGGTACCTGTAACAAAAAATATAAATCATAAAATTGATACGTAAAACAAATTTAACTTTTACGCTACGTGGGAGAAAACTCATGAAAACCCACTTGACTCTGTCGTTAGTGACTAACGGCCGAAACCTATATTCAAACCGCGGATAGATAAGGCTTACTTCGGGTTGAAATTTGACATTTGCCCATATAAAATGTGTCAAATTTTAATCCGAAGTAAGGCTATCTGTCCACGGTTTGAATATAGGGTTCGGCCGTAAGTCAAGTTAACTAACGGGTTTTTTTATTTTTATATTCCGTAATAAATGTACCTAAGTTTGAGGGACAAATCTGTTAGTGATACTATTAAAATAAAACAACTTGATCTAGGAAATGGATATACTCGTAAGTATCGAAAAATGAGTTTTTCGTTGTAAGAAAGAACTCAATACAAAATTATATAGCTCAATCACTAAAACAGTCAAATAAAGAAGTTACTTATCAAAATTAGGTAGGAAGAAAACGTGAAAAAATGGTTTATTTTTAATTCTCAACTGTAAATAGAATATTATACGTAGAATAAAAATTACATTTAAGTACAAACAATTAAACAAGATTCAAAAATAAAATATAAAATTGATACGCCTATAAATACCATCTCATGGATAAAAGCACTCTCCCAAAAGTAACTTCAACTTGTTTATTATGTTGCCTTTTTGCGAAAGTAGTCTTAAGATCCCCTTTTTACTTTGAACATAACAATAACCAAGGCTCGAAATGGTCATAACCCTTTTGAACTTTTATAGTGACTTCACATTTATCGATTTCCGGCTGGAGTTTAGTATATCGATATACATCAAAAGTCTATAACTCAGAAGTCACTATGTTCTAAGACATATCGAAAGTACTGTTGAATGGTATGGCATGGTGAATTGACATTTGATTGAATGTAATATTTTACTAATATAGGTTTTATTGGTTAGTAAATTTTCTATGTTCTAAATAATGTAAACTTGCTTACTCGATGCACAACCTTTCAATCTTTCAAGGGTAAGCGGGAAGAGATCCCTTAAAGGGATAAGTTTACCTTTGTACATCTTTTTTATATTGTTTTGTTTTGTTTTTTTTTTACTTTATATACATACATACTAATAAGTAACAAAACAATGCATACCTAAACCTGTGGTAAACAGTTTACGCGCGGGTAGTGAGACTGCCCTACCCGTAATTCACCAATGAATTCGATTTAGCCGTATATTACACAAGGCTCCCAGGCGGTTGTCCGGCCGCGGGGAAAATTTCACTTTACAAGCCAATACAGTTTCAATTAAAGATACTGGCTGCAGTGCCGGGAGACCACGCTCGGGAGCGTTTAAACTGGACAGTTTATGTGGGTTAGGTCCAAAAAGCTGGGCATGCTAACTCACGCAATTACATTTTCTATAAAACTTTTCCGTTGTGCGATGAAAATCTGCCATTAAATAAGGATACTTTTCGTCACACAAGAGAACTTTTTTCGCCTTCGTTGTTTGAATGCTTAGCTACGTTTAAGTATGGTCTATCTTCATCTTCTTATGGTATCATCTTCTCAGCAGAGGTCTACTCCGGTAGATTTTTGAGGTGTGTACTGCATTGAGGCCTACTTATTTATACTAACGTACCAGTCTTTTACCTTTTAAGCTATAACTTTATACGCATGTAAAAAGCTATCTACACTTAGCTTTCGTAAATGCATCTAAGATAGCACAAATTACTTCAATAGAAGATTGGTTCTTTACTTATTACTTTGTGAGATAGTTTTTGTGTTTGTCGTTACGGCTTTTGAACTAGCATGGTCCGACATGCTCGATTTTTATAAATATCAAAGATCCTGTTACTATATTCGTTAGTAACGGATAAACAAACTCCAATAACAACTATTTTATACTGGCTATGCCTGTCGGTTCCCTAATGTTTTACCAAATCATCATTTGGAAAACTATGCTATTTTACAAACTTTCATTTCGCAAAGAGGTACTTCCCGCCGCATTATTTTAAAACAACTGTGGTTAAAAATCTAACCTAACCTAAAATATGTTATAAGCCCAAATAACCTACGTAAATATGTACTGGTTTAACCACAAATATGTTTTTGCGAAATAAAAGTTTGTAAAACGATACGTTGGTCAAGAGTACGGACCCCATGCCTGATTGTGTCAGCGTAGTAATCTTAACCCATTCTCGCTAGAACTGAGGATTTTCCGGATAAAAATATCGTATTTCATTTTCCTTTCAACTAATTCCCGTCTGCTTCTGTCCAAAATATCACATCAATCCAATGCTCCACTGCTGCGTGAAATGACAACCCAACAACACTAACGTATTTATAATATTAGCAGGAATAGTCATCAGCGGGTTGCCCGGGGGAAATTAGTGGAAGTATCCCTACCCGGGAAGAGATCGGACCGTGTCGATTGGACGCTCGATCGAGCAAACTAGTTAACAAGTCTATCAAAAAGCAAGTTTGAAAACCCGACTATTACCACAGGACCAGGGACTGAGATGGTCAAAGTTGTCATTTACGTAGTGGAAAAGTTTTATCTTACATGGGATCCTATCATTTCGTAACCAATGTTTCACAAATGATGAATTTCACAAACATATCATTTGACAACCTGCGTGTTTTTCCGAAACTGTAAATGATTTTGGATTTATTTCAGGACCACCGTGTAGAACCCTATAGGTTAGGTTAGGTTAGTTTTATAAAAATCCTGAAATATTTATAGTTACAGAAAAAAAAGCGGGTTGTCAAATGAATAGGTTGCGAAACGACACATTTGACAAAAATTTGTCGGCGAAAAGGCAGAGAACCATCTTAAATACTAGCTTGTGCCCGTGACTTTGCATACATTTCGATTATCGTTATTCCCAAGCTTAGAGTTGTTGGTACTCTGTACCCACTCTGGGAAGGGTAGGTCAATTTCTGTAATATAATACCCTCATATTTATTTATTTCATTTATTTATCTGGGTTAAATAAATGTATGGTTGGTTGGAATTCCGTGTGGTTGCCGGGTTGGAATTCTGTGTGGTTGCCGGTTTGGAATAGTGCCACTCCATGTCTTCCCGTGGTTTTCGTAAGAGGCAATTAAGGGAATAAGGGCATGTAGTACTGTTACGGCCGAACCCGGATAGATAAGGCTTACTTCGGATTGAAATTTGACATTTGCCCTTACAAAATGCGTCAAATTTTAATCCGAAGTAAGGCTATCTATCCGCGGTTTGAATATAGGGTTCGGCCGTTAGGCGATGGGCTTGCAATATATCACTAATACACTGGTAAACATCTTAGCCTGTCTGTGCAAAATGTGGTTACAGAATTATCACGAAGTATTTTTAGTGTAATGGCATTTCTCTAGCTCTGCCTACCCCACTCTGGGAATGAAGGCGTGACGTTATGTATGTATGTATGTAAATAAATGTAAGTATGTGTTATTATGCTGATATTTATGATTGTTGCTTTAGGTCTTAAATTTAGTCCTAACAGTTTCCGTAAACTTTGTTTCGTACTCATGTCTACTCGTTGCCTCTTTTTCATTTCTAATTTTCCTTAATAACCCAAAGGTATTCGTATGTTCCTATTATGTGAATATTGTATTTCAATTTCTGTTATTTATACAATCAAGTGTTAACATACATATTAAAGGTACCCTCTGTGTGACTACTCTGCGTTGTTTACGACAATAAATAACACCAAGCAAACAACTACGTGAATTGTACCTTGGAAACTTTTGATTAGCTACAGTGACTGCCGAGCTCGTTGACATTGACAATAACAAGAATTATTTTGACGAAGGTTCATTATTTGCCTATTTTTTTCACCCCTGGCGCAAGTGGGTTTGATATACAGGATGTTAGGTAATTAGTGAATAATCTGAGACCTGCCGATAGGGGGCACGATATTTGTAACCTGAACAAAAAGTAAAAATATTTCAAAAACAGTGCCACTTTTACTAAAACTAATTTAGCTTTTTAGGAAAGTCCTAAGTGCCCCCTATCAGCAGATCACGGCTTATCCACTAATTACCTAACACCCTGTATGTTTAACGAGGGGAGTGCTCCGCGATCGCACTTGTAAATAGGTAGTCTGGACTGTATTTCTTTGTATTGCAAGGGCTGGAGAACCGTGGAATTAAATTAAAACGCCAGAGTCTTCTCTTGCGTGTATTTTATCAGGATCGCCGATATATATAGAGAGAAAGAGAAAACAAAGTTTTCTATAACTATACTACTCTGAAAAAAACCTCGTGATGAATGATTTTAAACTTAAACATGAAGAGCAACAAGTTTAAAATTGTACATCACGAAACATGCGATATGAGGTTTTTTTAAAGCAGTGACGATATAGGTAACTAAATACTGTGTTGGTGTTGCCAACACAACTCAATGCATCTGCGATACAGCACCGCAAACCATGAAGCACCATGTATCGTGCCCCGCATGCATACTCCTGCTCGGAGCAAGACCTGGAGACGCGATGGCCAGAGCCTTTAGCCAAGATGCGTTCGCTAACTAGCGTTTCGATTCGTTTGGTTTTTAAACCAATCGCTTCACTGGTAGATCACGTGACTACCGTAGACGTGAGTGGTTAATAAATCACTAAGTATATCGTTCATTAATGAAAAAACGGGTTTCAGTCATTTTTAATATTTGAAGAATGCCCCGTTGAGAGAATGCTTAGTAATTTTAAGTGAAAATTTTCTTCGAGACAGCAATCGTTACTAAGGACTGATATGGAAAAAACATTAATAGTTTACAATCAAACACATTTCAAAATGAAAAAATATTCATTTGTTTATCGTTTTTACTTTAAAATGTAAAGACAATAAATAATATTTTTTAATGTTAAATAACATCCTAATCTTGCCAGAAATATCGATATGATTTTTTGTCACATCAAAACATGTCAAAACTTATTCTGACAAGAGAATACAAATGAAAATATACTTAAGTATTTACCTTTTGTTCGATAAAGAGTATTTGTATTGTATTTTAGCTATAAAATAGGACAAGCATGTTTGTCTGTTAGACAGTCCCCGACTCTAAAGTATCTAACGCTTGAGATATCAAAGACTTTTTCATGCTTTTTTTTTACTCGTAAGTGCTGAATTGTAGAAATTAACTCATAGACCCACAAGTAATACAGTTAGGTACTTTTTCTAATAGCAATTTATTATTATATCTAGAGTATATTTTTTATTTGGGGAACATGACTACTTATACACTTTTTAAGCTCTCGAGTTCATAGGCACCAGTTTGCGCGTTAACGTGGGTAGGTACCCACGCTCAGCAATTGCAATATCTTAAAATGTTAAGTTAAATCTTGAGATTTCGAGTTTTACGCTATGGTATTAATTTATTACTCCCTCGCGAACTTAATGAAAAACGGCGGTTTAAAGTTCAACCTTAGAGACGCTCTCAAGTGGTTTCGGATCTTTGGAATAATTTATATATCTTATTGTCAGATATAATTTTATTTCCAGCGTGGTAAAATAATACCTAACCAAGGGCCGTCGGCTGCGGGGCCATACCCCTGCAGAGAGAGGAACCTCCTCACAATACGTGCCGTGTCGAGGAGTTCTGCTTTCTGTTTCAGGCCCAGTCATCTACCGAGAATCATTTATGGTGTTGCTCGAGACTCTTCGTTATGGGAAAATGATCGTCGAGTCAACATCCCACATGGCGGCCACCTCGTGAGCGGGATTGTGACGTCGACGCACTGCCTGGAACTCTATTCAACTGCGTTATAACGATATCGCGTTTGACGTGTTTTAGAATCGTTTATGTCACAGTCGCCATTATTATAAATGATATAAGAGTTATCCAAACGTTGACAATAAGGAAACACGTCACAGGCAATATCGATATTACCGTGTAAAATCCGAGCCCTGGAGTTGAAATGATCTGTCAGGTCGCTATATCTCATTATTATTATTGTCACTAGTTCTGTCTCATTCAAGGCCAGCTTAAATATACCGTAACCTCCAAATATACCAACACAGCAGGTATTAAGTATGACCCAATCCTTTGTTTAAGCAACGATACCGCTTAGTTGAATTATTTGGAGTTTACCAATGACGATGGATTGACATCATTTAATTTTCAGCTTTAATCTCATACAAATAAAATAGTTATAACTTAATCGGTAGACGTGGGTAACAGTATTCTGAAAATTGTTTTATTTGTGTGGAATTAAACTTGAAATTTAAATGAATGCAAACTCTCTGTCGGTAGTAAACTTACACTAATCGTACTGTATTTTACGCGTCGTTGTCGCCGATTCTTAAATACGAGTTATCAAAACGTTGGCAATACGAAAACACGTCAAAGGCAATATCGTTTTTACCTCAGCCCTGAACTTCGACAGCTCACGGACTGAGGCAGCGCGCGCTGCCGTCATGTTATCCTATCTTGTCTTATTACATTTGTTTTCACAAATCCTGGCTCTTGTTTTTAAATCAAATCATCGTAAATTGCACGGACGATTACACAAACAACGGTCCTTTAATGCAATATATTCCGTGTTTATTTTTAACATATATTCCTTCACTGTAATATAATAAACGTCAATAACAATAACACATGGTTTATGACATATTCGGGACTCTATTATACGATATATTGTTACTGAAATCCCCGAGGTATTCATGGTAAATATACTTTAAAAACATAAGTGAAATACGAGGAAACTATTCCTTTGTGGTATTTCGTAGTTACAGCAATATGAATGGAAATTGTATGTTCCACATTTGGAATGAGTTATGACATGTTTTGGCGAATGAAAACGTGTCTTATGTTGGCAAGAATACGAGGGAATTTGATATAAAGTTTGCGTAAAGACAGTATTTGGTCTGAAAATATTGTTTCGAGATGATCAAATGTACTTTTCTCATACTGACGTGGTAAATGAAATAAATATGTTACAGATATTTTACTTGCGTTAAAAAGTTAATTGCATATATTCGTGAGACCCTATGTGCCATAGGAAGTACATTGTTTTTAGGGTTCCGTAGTCAAACTAGGAACCCTTATAGTTTCGCCATGTCCGTCCGCAGCCTAGCGCAAAGACTATTAATGTACTAGAAAGCTGCAATTTGGCATGAATATGCATATTAGTTACGTTAACAAAGTGGTACAATAATTAGGGTACCTCCCTACACGTTACGTGGGGATGAATAAATTTTTGACTTTTCCGGTGGATTTTACATTTTTTTCTGTCATAAAAACCTTCTCCAGACGATAACGAACACAACAAAAAAGAATTAGCGAAATCGGTCCAGCCGTTCATGCGTGATGCCGTGACCAAGGGAAATAGGGATTCATTTTTATATATATACGAGTAGAAGAAGATATAGATATAGATTGTTCATTGTTACCATTTCTAATTTTCTATGATAGATGACAATAATCAATGCCTCTAAAATACTCTAAACAAAAAATGAAAATAATATTGGCCACATTTAAAATCTATTGCCTTGTTTATTTGAATTTAACATGAAACTTAATTTCTAGAAAGTTGCTTTATAATATGCTAGATGCTAGATGAAAGTCATTGAAAAACAATGATTATTGATTAAGGTATAAAACTGCTAAGTTGGCAACACTGTCTTGCTCGTTTATAGTGCACAAGTTTATGCATACAAAAAGCTGGTAAGGGTTCCGTACAAACTTAAATAAATAAATAAATGTATTGAGTAACAAACTTGACTTTGCCGTTGAAAATCTGTTGTCTCCATACATCGACATAATTAGTGTCCTACTGCAAATAAGTTTGCAATCGCATTTTTTTTTGCGATGGAGCAAAAATTATCATTTTTGGACTTTTTCTTTACTTGTGCTGTTGTTAAACTTGGCAAGAAGGAATGCCTACTTGCCAAGTTTCAGGATTCTAGGTCCATGAGAAGAAATGTATTATGCAAAATTATAAAATTTTGATTCCCTTGAGAGTGTCGAAATGTACGTTTTTTGCGATATAAACGGGACTGTAGACTTGAGTAGAAATATGGTTTTAAGTTCAACTCGATACCACCCCTCCACCCCTTCCCGAGATAAAGGGCCTTGACAGACAGACGGACGGACGGACAGACAACAAAGTGATCCGTGTTTCCTTTTCAGCTACGGAACCCTAAAAAATATCTAAATGTTTACTAGGTGACAGGGGCTTGCAATCCTTCCGTGTCTTCGCCGACACACAATAATCCAGTAAAATATTTCCATATAAAGTAGACCCGACATCGTGTCCCAGGCGCTGAAAGTGTAAACACGCGTGGCATCCTCATGCAATTACGTTCTCAATTAACCCGTCCGCTGCGGTCGCGTAAAACACGAGCTATCTAGCCCAGACGTGTTTACGCTTAACCCTCCCCGACTAGGTAACGGGTTTTTTCCATCTTAAAGTATACTGAAATCTTGTACAGTCAAGTTCAAAAGTATGTATACACTTTAGTACCATGTCTATTTAACGTCATGTTTAGACTGCCATATGAAATTATCCAAGCGATTAAAGTGACAAGGTACTAAAGTGTATACATACTTTTGAACTTGACTGTACAGTATGGTCGCGCTCACAAACGCACAAATGTCTCATAAATTGAAAGTCGCGTGCTGTCCCTTTAGAAACTGACAGAAAAGGCGCTATCCAAGATTCAAACGCTCTTAACGCGTTTTTCTTTTCTGTCGCTCAAAATGTACCTATGGGATGACAGTTGACCACGTGGTTTATCGTAACGCACGAGAATGTCATCAAATAAATTTTGGGTGATAGAAAAGAAAAACGTTTGTAGCGTTTGTAACTTGGCTAGGACCCAGGTTTCTTATTGGTACATTAGTTTTACTGAACTGTGTATTTTTGTTGCATACAATTCATTATCCTAAATCTTTCAGCTTAAAATGAGTCGCATATTATGAATTTGTGCGTGAGAACACTTTATAATTTTGACTATTTTCCTGACTAAATACCTTTTTATGTCTGTTTTATATTTTTCCGAACGCTTTGTTACGTTGGAGTCAGTTTAGGACCGATATCAAAAAAAAGGCTTCAATGGAAAAATTACGTTTGGTGTAACTTTTGCATACTTTTCATGTCATAACTGCCTACACGATTTGAGTAGATACAGTGCACCGAACTGTCACCTGTCAGTTTAGTAAAATAAGGTTCTAGAAAGTCATGTTTTCTTCGAAAAGCTAAAAGTTAACAAGTTTAATTTTGCACATAAATTGACTTTTCTGTCCAAGTTGGCGTAGGCCCAGAATAAGTTGGATTCTATTATTTAGATTAAGCCCATGACGGTGAAAAATCGAACTATTTTTCGGATTTCTCGGCTTCTTAGAGTGACAATTTAAACATTTGAAGTATATAAAAGTGTATAAAATTACAAAACCTTATTTAGCAGCGCAAAGAGCTAAAACTTTATCAAGATACCTAATAAGAATGCAAATTTTTAGATATCACAGACTAAGACGACATCTTAATACCGATTAAAACACACTTAAGATTTTAAAATGTCGCTAAAGCTTAGCTACACGTGTTATGCTGATAATAAATAATATGTAAACTTTACTAAGTGCCTGCTTACTTTTCTGATTATCTTCAAGGTTTAACATGAACATATTAGGTACTAGTAATATACAGCGTGTAAATTTCATACGGGCATATATTTTATCCTGACGTAGTTAACGATCATACAAATCATGTGAGAAAAATATTTTGTTGGTATCTTTTATTATTGAGGAGCAGTAAATTTTTTAAAGTTTGTCTTAGGAGCAATGTACGAAGTGTGCGAGCGTCCATCGGTCGTCAATGTATCGCCTGTATCCAAGTGCAAGGACGAAATGTGTGGAAACTAAATACCAATCTCAGGCGAGTGCACCGCCTGCACCGAAATTTTTGACTTTCATGGGCGAAGTAAACAAATGGCGAACCATAAAAATTCGTGAGCATAACATGATTATTATGTAGATGCTTTAATTTAATTGCGCAATGTCATACATTGCTTGCTGAATTAATTAGTAAGAAAAAAAGAAATACAACTAATGTTGCTGTTACACACGTTTTTATGTTAATTAGGGTGTATATTAACTACAAACAACAGTGTTCGCATTGTTGTGTTCCGGTGTGGGGATAAGACAGCCGGTGAAATAACTAGCATAGAGGCATTCCATCTTAGTCCTCAGGGTTGGCAACGCATTTGCAGTCTTGAGAATGCGAATGTCTATGGGTCACAGTTTCCACTTACCATCATGCATCATGTATGCTCTTTTGCCTACTCGATGCCATAAAAAAAAAAAAAATTAATATTAACTATTGTTAAAATATATGCCCGTATGAAATTTACACACTGTATGACCGTGTTAGACAAATAATATATTTTCACCTCAGCACCTCAAAAAGGGTGGTTTTGCTGTTTTAAGACAGTGAGCAACATTCAATTTTGCTGCGACCGTGGGACAAAGTAACTTTTTAATGTTTGGTCACAATATAAAGGTGCGGCGCGTGGGCGGCTGGGAGATGTCGTTTTATTTTTACCATGTTATCTTTTTACCTTAAGGTTATATTTTCTCGCTGCTGAGGTAAATTGTATGTGCAACATGAGACCAAAGTTATTTGCATCTCACTCAGGATTCTAACCTAGAATCACTTCGCTACGCACCTGATTCAATTCTAGAATCCTTCGCTTGCTCAGGATTCAAACACACACTCGCAGCCAGGGATTGTAAAACCGGTTTTATTTAATACCTGTATTTACATTGTCAAATTATTACCGCTAAAAAATAATACCTATATTCGAATTAGAGGTATTGTTGTCATTCCGCTTTTGTTTTTATCGCTATGTAGTCACTATTAACAGTATTAAATACCTGTATTCAATACCGCTATTCATTGTACCTGATAAGTGAGATGTCAATTAAATTTAATGAACTGTAATTTCAGACTTGTCTAAGGCGAGTCTAAGTTTTTTGTAAGAGCACCGAAAACATTTACATATAAAAATAAACGAGAATATTGGCACTGGCAGGTATTTTACTGGTTATGGTTTTTAGGGGTAAAGTATCAAAAAGGGGTATTGTTGTCAGTTGTCTAAACCGATAATAAACTTGAATAACGGTATTCATTATACCGGTAATCAGAGCTTTAGCGGTATAAATAGTGAAAGTCATTTATAACCGGTAATACCTCATTTAAAACCGGTAGTCAGAATACCGGTAACAATCCCTGCTCGCAGCAAAAGTAAACTTTGCTCTCTTGTTGCACAAATAATTATTTCTGAAACAGAAGACCGTAAGTTCAACATAGATGTGGTAAGCGCAACTCTAGCCGCTTCTTGCACTATCTGCACGTCCTCTTTCCTGTCTCAGCCGTAAAGTAAGTATGAAAATCCATTACCGGCCGCTTTATATCCGCCTTAAATGTGCATGCTTAAAGGCACAGTACTCACACTTTAACAGCAACCGTTTGCTTTCCGGCTTAATATGTACTATTCCATTTATTGACGGTTACATTTTAATATACAGTGCTTCTATTTTCTTAATGTCTTTCGGTTATTTGTCGCTGCCTCGGTCGCACTCGCTATTAAGAGTATATTTCTCACTCGTGTTTCATAGAAAAACGAAGCTTGCGGAGATTCATTAAATAAAAAGAAGGTCCGTAATCCCTGAAGAAAAAAACATGTAACTGCTAATATCTGTTAACTATCAGCGAGAAGTAACGATTCAAATTAAATCAAAACAAAAACTATATTGGCAAAAAAAAAACTTACGACTACTTACACCTTTTATCAGGTATTATCAAGTTTGGAAGCTAAATATTGTATGTGCATACGTGTTGTACATACAATTCATTATAATATAACACTCGGGGTAAGCTTCCTCTGTTCCCCGTACTAGTACAACCTATACTGTACAGGTACAACCTAAAAATGCATTGCATACATACACTCATACCTAACATCACACCTTCATTCCCAGAGTGAGGTAGGCAGAGCTACAGTTAACTTTCGGTGTGTCCACAGGAAAAACGGTAACCTAAATCTGTGTATGACCCATTTAACCAATTTAAAGTAACCAACCAAGATAAGTAATACCACGAACGTCGTTAATTTTTTGCCCTGTCACAGTTTTTTAGTGTTTAAATTTTCTTTGGTAAAGTTAAACTTCCCGAACATTATTCTCCCTTGTCGTGCAACATGCAGCGTCTTTGCCGTTAACTGTTACAGTAAGCCGCTAATCGTGTCAATCTTTTAATTATAATTAAGTTGGTATAATGAGACTATACTAGACGGTTTAATCATTTTATTTTTAATTTAACAGGTTATTCGTATGGTGTTTTTATTTTTATGTATTATCTTGCTGTTTCCCTCGAATCCATCCGCTTGGAAGTCGTTTATCGCTATTCTCTCATTCCTGAGGGAATGAGGGAATAGCGATAAACTCTGTCCATTTTTTCAAGATATAAATACCCTATGTGCTTTCTCGGGACTAAAACTTTATCCATACCAAATTTCATCTAAAGGTGCAGCAAACCACTGTACCGTGAAAGCGTTACAAACAGACAGACAGAGTTATATTCCCTTCTGTGGTTACTTTTACATGAAGAATAAATATTAGTGTGTATTTTGTGATAAAAAAAACATTTAGTTATTTTTGGTTTCTTTATTTTCCTTCTATTTTTCATTTTATTATCGTCTTAATGAACTCGTCGTGCCGTAACATACGTGACTGTTTCAGTCATCTTCCCTCGTCTATTTTCTATTGTATGCAATACATATACATACGATCGTATGTACTCGTACATACATAAGTATATTTATCGTTGTTTAGTACCCACATTACAAGCTCAGAGCTAAATTAAAGACTAGGTTAATTTGCGTGAGATTGCCCTCTGATATTTATCCATTTTAATTTCAGAAGTTAAGTTAAATATAGAGTGTATTTTCATAGTAGTTTATTTACAGTTTAAGCTTATTTATGTTTCCAAAGCACGGTATCCCCTTTAAGGTGATTCAGCCATTATACTAGATTTTAAAGCTAACCATTATTATGGAAATGCCTTTAATCTGATCGAAATTACCCTCAAATTATATACGAAGCACGGTTATGGCTTCATTTGTGACTTGTTTGATTTAGAAAAGATAATGATGGAGGAAGGTTTTAGGGTTCTGTCAGCTGTGGGGCAAGACAAATTGCATTCGACAATCGTTAGCGATTATGTTTCGATTGAAAAATATATGGAATTGACGTAAGTGTCACGTTACTATCTCGGTGGCTTACGTCAATTCCATACATTTATCAATCGAAACATAATCGCTAACGATTGTCGAATGCAACTTGTCTAGCACCACAGGTGCGTTAAAACGATATCGTATTTGACACGTTTAAGAATCGTTTATGTCACAGTCGCCATTATTGTAAATGGCATAAGAGTTATCAAAACGTTGACAATACGGAAACAGGTCAAGAACGATATCGTTATTACCTTGTAGAATTCCAGCCCTGTACTGTTCAGGCGTATTTGCGCCGCGTTCAAATTTGAGAAATTGGATCGTTTTCTTTATGGCGATGACGTCGACAATAGTCCAAAACCTCAGGCCTATACAATACTTATGTATGGGTAACTACTCTCATACTGCGCTTCCTTCGAATATAGGTGGAAACAAAGATTCCGAAACAACCTGGCCAAGTGCGTGTCGGACTTCGCACGTTTAGGGTTCCGTACTGAAATCTGATTTATCAATATACTGATCATTTTTGGAAAATATACGTAATAATAAACATCAAAAAATATCAAGTTCATAGGTCAATAGAGAATTAAATAATTTCTTGCAACAAAATTAAGTAAAAATAGCTGACTTTGGTGGCTTCTCATTTCTTTGTTTTCCATTATTGTTTGAAACAAAATATACAATATTTATCTTCTTATCGAGCTCTAAACAACGATACGAGTAGACAAAAGGTCACAAGTATTTTTCGTGCCCCCTGTAGCTTATATTTATACTGTATAAATATGAAGACTGTAGATTCAACCGTATGGCTGTAAAACCTGTGTGACAGGCTACTGACGTACAGACGGACGCGTGAGTGACATCAATAGGGTTCCGTTTGGACCCTTAGTGTACACAACCCTAAAAAAAAATATTTAAGCTAGTTTTACAAAACGTGCATTTATTTTTTCTTATGCTCTCTGGAACGTGCTATGAAAGAGAAGGATAACTGTATACGTGAAACAATTCGTGTTATTTTTTCATAAGATATAAAGCTTTATAAAGTCATAGTTCAGACCCCCTGCAAAAACACTCCATACAAAATCGACGACAGGAATGACGTCACAGCTATTGTCCCATGTTTAAAATATACCGACGTTGTAAATAAATTTGCAATTATTTCAGAAATAACTATTTTTAAGCCGATATCATTGAATTAAAATATTACGTAGATAAAATGAAGAGGCCAAAAAAACAGTCTAAACCTTAAAAGGAGTTTTAAAATCTTAATAAACGGGTCAAAACTCTTTCTACTCCTAAATCGTGTCAATGAAACTTAATTCTATTTTTATGCATGTATGGATGTATATATGTAAACTCTTTATTGCACAAAAATATAAATATTACAATTATAACCCTAAATTAATGTACAAAGGCGAACTTATCCCTAAATGGGATCTCTTCCAGCTAACCCTGAAGCAAATGAGTAAGGACAATGCATGGGGTTGGACACATACAAGTTTGCACAAAAAGTAAAAAGAAATGATAATAATTATAAATAAATAAATAAATTTTTAAATAATTTTCATTTTAATTTTTTTTTTTTTTTTTTTTTTTTTATTTAAATTACATGTTCCCTACGAGAGTAAGTGAGATAGCTATCGTCGACTCGTTTGGCATAAACAGAGCGAAAGTGGTTAATTGGGTCTTTTATGAATCTTCAACTTGGGCGCGGCAGTTACATATCGCACAGACATATCGCAGTGACACTAAATGACAAAAACATATATTTGAATTATTGCGTTTAAAAAGAATTAAGTTTTGAATAAGTTCCTTTTTGCATAGTGTCACTGTTGGATTAACTGTGCGATATCTACTTCCTATGTATACATATATACTCTTACATAACACATAACATCACGCCTTCATTCCCAGAGTGGGGTAGGCAGAGCTACAAAAATACCAACAACTCTAAAAAGACTTGTTTATAATTCTGTAACCACATTTTGCACAATAAGGCCAAGAAGTTTACTAGTGTACTCCTATTAGTGACAGATTGCAAGCCCATCGCCTAACAGTACTACAAGCCTTTCTTCCCTTAGTCACCTTACGACATCCACGGGAGGACATGGAGTGGCACTATTCTAACTCGGCAACCCCACGGGGGCTAACTTCCTATTTATATGTAACTAGAAGATTCCCGTGACTTAGAATTAGTTTTCCGCTGCTCCCACTATGTGTATGTAGAGACACTATTAAATCATAATTAGATAGTATCGCTATTCCCTCGGGAACTGTTCAATTTTCCGGGATAAAAGTACCTATGTCCTTCTCCGGGACCCTACTTATCTCCATACCAAATTTCATCTAAATCGGTTCTGTAGTTCCTAAGATCTGCGTTCAAGCAAGCAAACAAACTCTTCAGCTTAATATTAGTATAGATTGATCCCAGCACTTTTAGCTTTCGCTTCTGTTGTGAAATTAACCAACGTTGACTGAACTTTAGTGCGTAGCTACGACTTAAACTTGTCTGAATTTATATTAGACACATCGCAGACTATCACTGAGTTACTAACGCGTAGATAAAATAACCGAATTATCATAATAATAGGGTAAACCTTCACAAAACACATACACAGTAGCAGCCAGATAATTGATAAAAAAGCCAGATAAGGTACGCTTACGGTTATTCCATACAACTGTAAATAGTAACTACATAGCATTTTTTTCATGACATTGAGAAGGCAATCGAGCACACAGGCCACCTGATGTTAAGTGGAAACTGTGACCCATAGACATTCGCATTCACAAGACTGCAATCCTAATCAATATAATTGGTTAAGCACTACACAATTTATAAGGTGTCGAAATTGAAAAGTCATATTTTTAGACAATTGTATGGTACGCAATCGTTTCTAATTATGTGACCACCTATGTACTTATACACGACAGGAACATACGGCCTGTCCTGCTGGGATTCTACACGGCAATAACGATATCGTATTTGACGTGTTTCCGTATTGTCAACGTTTTCATAACTCTTATGTCATTTACAATAATGGCGACTGTGACATAAACGATTCTAAAACACGTCAAACACGATATCGTTATAACGCAGTTGAAAAGAGGCCAGGGCTGAGTTCCTATAAGGTAAATCCTTTTTATTTCCGCCTAGGGCCTCTCCTCAATATTGTAAAACCATATTCAATATGACGTGTTATGGTATTGTTTTTAACCCGTCATTACTGTCAACTAAATAAGAGCTAACTAAATCTAATTCTTAAATAATGGCTTCACTCGCGCTGCTTTGATGCAATAGTGCCACAAATCAAAAACAAATACAATGCGATTTAAAACTTTAAGTAAATAGCGTTCCGAATTAAAATGCAACAATGACTCATTTTGATTTGTAGCACTATTGCATAAAAGCGTCTTGTTGAGGTGTATGTCGCCAATGTCAAGTTATTAATATACACTCCCATAGACTTATTAGAGAAATATCACATGCGGGGACAATTTTATTGCTCGGTAAAAGAGCATTTTTTCTTGCGGACTAAACAGAAGCAGGGGCTTGGGGTTAATTTCACACGCTTCTGTCGAGTCCTCCCGTAAATACAATACAAACATTCTTTATTGAACACCCGATACAATTACAGCAGGAAAAATACAAAAAAAAAATGGTACTGATGACCGTGTGGTTGCCGGGTTAGAATAGTGCCACTGCATGTCTTCCGATGTCGTAAGAGGCGACTAAGGGAATAAGGGCTTGTTACTGTTAGGCGATGGGCTTGCAACATGTCACTAATACACTGGTAAACATCCTGAATGTGCAAAATGTGGTTACAGAATTAAGTATAACACTCTTTATAGAGTTGTTGGTATTTCTGTAGCTCTGCCTACCCCACTCTGGGAATGAAGGCGTGATGTTATGTATGTATATATGTTACTAAGTGAGTCAATAATAGGCGATCTTATCGGTGTTTAACAGGTAAAGAGCTATCAAAACGTTGATGGTACGTAAACTCCTAAACCACTCAAAACAATTTACAAGTTCCAGCCCCAGTTTTCGTCTTCTTCGACAGTTCGTGAAAAAGTTAAAGAATTGTCTATTGACTTTCAATACGTAATTTTGTTTTGAATTAAAGACGTGTTGGCTTTACTACGCATAAAAGATCGCATCCCTCACGTGATTTATCTAAAACACTGTTACAGCTGCTGCAATGTAGAAAATACCACTTGTTGAGCGAGTTTTATGAGCGTTCGGTAAAATAGTGGCGTTATTTCACACATAGTTAGGTTCATCCTTTCAAAGTAATAAAACACCACTCGTTGTCGGGGGTTAAATATAGTCTGTTTTAAAGCCACTTGGGTTGTGCCTCGTTTTGTAACCGAACGATTGAAACACAATAGAGTTTGTGCTATTCTATTAACAATAAATACATATAATCGGACAATCTCACACAAGTTGTAAATTATCTAGTCATGTTATGTAGTAAATTGATCTAGTCCCAAACTAATATTTCCTGCCTTGCCCGACAAAACTGACACTTGCGCGTTCCTTATTACTCCCGCTTCTAGATTACGGCGATATAGCGTTCTACTTGGACTTAAAAGAGGAGCTGCTTGACAGACTAGAGCGTCTGCAGAACGTTCGCGGTCATCGCCTGCGTTCCAGCGCCAATCTTTCCCTTGCGGTTCCGTCTAATAAAACACGTTTCTATGCCAAATCCTTCACAGTCCGTGGTGTCCAACTGTGGAATGAACTTCCGTTGTCCTTAAGGCAGTCGGGTATTTCTTCCAGCGTTTCAACCGCTTTGACTTCGGTGTCGCATTTTTAACCATTTCCCTGTACGAGTAGGATAACCATTTTCGGTTATTTTGAAGAATGCCTGGACTCCTAGAAAATAACCGAAAATGGTTATCCTACTCGTACAGGGAAATGGTTAAAAATGCGACACCGAAGTCAAAGCGGTTGAAACGCTGGAAGAAATACCCAGTCCCCTTCTGTAGTCTCTCTAAAGAGGAATTTAAAAACTTTGTGGCTGAATGAGTCGTGAAGTCAGGTTCCTATAATGATTAGTTTTTATTTATATATTTATGTAGGTATATATGTATATGTATGTATATATGTATATATGTGTGTATTATGCATGTACGTTTATATTAGTTTGTGTACTTGCTAATTTGTTTAAAATGTATTTATTTATTTATAAGTATTATCATTTCTTTTTACTTTTTGTGCAAACTTGTATGTGTCCAACCCCATGCATTGTCCTTACTCATTTGCTTCAGGGTTAGCTGGAAGAGATCGCATTTAAGGATAAGTTCGCCTTTGTACAATAATTTAGTATTATAATTGTAATATTTATATTTTTGTGCAATAAAGAGTTTACATACATACATACATACATACGAATTTTAAAGGAAAACTATCACGACTAAGTAGACATCATTGGTCCTTGAGATTCAGGCGATTAAAGTGTTTATACCTACTAAAATCATCTAAGACGGCACCAATTGACTTTAAATAGAAAATTTGTTATTACTTGTTGATTTTTATGTTTGTAGTACTTACCTAACGGCTTTGGAGCCCTACACTGAGCATGGTCCGATATGCTCTTGCTCGGTTTTTAACTTATTCGTAACGCAGAATTGCAGTATCACCGACGGCCTATTAAATTGTCAGAATGCAGCTTATCAACACTTAACGATTTATACTCGGTAAATCTTAGACTAAAATAGCTTGATATTATTACTTAGCTTAGAATATAAAAAAAAAAACACGTATTTGGATACGAAGATTGATCTTAAAAGTAAACGAGTGGGCTGACTGGATATGTTTTATCGTAATCGTGACATATTAAGCGAAAACAATGGTATCTCTTAAGATAGCCATCTATGTAGATTGTTAAACTGTTTGCTTATGCAAAGTTTTGTAGCGATTGCTTCTCTCTGGTCTGTTTTTTCATTAAGGAACGACGTGACGGCCACCGCCGCCGGCTGTCAAGGGTGAAATCACAAAATACTCGTAAGTAGTACCTTAAGTAATATTTTGTAGGTCTAACGGGGCTCCCATACAACAAACGTGATTTATTGCCGTTTTTTTCTCGATCCTAATACAGTCACCGTGATTGTATAAATAATGGTACGGAACCCTTCGTGCGAGAGTCCGACTTGCACTTGGCCGAAGAGAGAAATGCATTGTTAGCGCCCACACCTCAGTAGGTACCGTCATTACTAGCAACACACACTGGTCAAAGACTTTTGGAATAAATATTATATCACAATACATTGTTAATATGTAGTCCCAATTTCAATTTTCCTGGCAACTCTGAATTAACCAAACTATTCACCATCTAAGCTCCACTAAGCGATGCACACGTTGCAGTCAGGAAGTCGTCTAATACCCTTACTAGAGCAATTGCAGTTGAAAGCTTGACTCCATCTTTGTTAGCAAGTGGTACACTGGCGTGCATTAGTTCATCTAAGTGGGGATTTTACTTTTTAACCAACTTAAAAAAAAGGAGGAGGTTCTCAATTCTTAGAGGTTTTTTTATGTATGTTCCTCGGTTACACAAAGACCGCTGGACCGATTTTTGTTCGATTAGGCATACTTTCTAGTTGGTCCCATTTCCAGCACATATTATATGAATAAATATACGTGGACGACATAACGACATAACAGTACCTATTATTATTATCACTAAAAGGTATGAAATTAAAAAACTAAAAACCGTCTTCAAAAAGCAAGATAAAACTTTTATAAAATGATGGTATAGGTTAGTCCAACTGAAGTCGGTTTTAGTCAAAAGCCGAATTCACTGATCTATTACCTATCATTTTAAAAGAAGTTATCTCTTGCTTTTTGAAGACCGTTTTTCTTTCTTGATACCAAGTTTCTCTAGCCCAACCTAATGTTTTTTTTTATGGCACGGAAATGGCAAACGAGCACACATGCCACCTGACGGTAAATGGGATCTGTGACCCATAGACAATTGCATTCTCAAAGCTACAATCTAAAGATTGCAATCCTAAGACTTGCTGTCATCCATTGCCAACCTTGAGAACTAAGATGGAATGTCTCTATGCTAGTCATTTCATCGCGTGTCTTCCCCACACCGTAACACAATAATGCGAATACTTTTGCTTGGCGGTAGGTCAAAGGATAAGATGATGGTAGCGATAGCTTCCATATTTAACTATTTACTTCTATAAAAACGTAAATGACTGACTGTTGAGCGTTGAGTTTTATTGCGGCGCTTCTTCTCAACAGTGGTTTCCTCTTGGGAAGCGCTGATTAATTTTTAACGCGAAATAGTGCCCGTGTGGCCTAGCTACGGAATAAACAAACATGTTTTATATTTTAACCTTTTGAACGCCACAGTCGGCTACAGCCGACAAGAGCTAGTTGTGCCACTGACAGCACCTCTGCCACAGCCGACACAAAATTAAAAATTGAAAGAGACTTTGTTTTGTATGAGTTAAGGTCTTATTGTGCACAGCATGGCAAACATTTTAGCGTGTAAGTGGCACATTTGGTATTTGATGTAAGGCGTTCAAAAGGTTAAATAGTGTACTAAACTAGATATTAAAACTAAATACGTACAAAAAAGACTCTCTTTCTAATTATAAATTCCTATAGAGTATTGTCATACAAATATGAATATTCAGATGAGGGTGTTCAGTCACTCTATCACCAGGAGAGTTCAGTACCTGCAAGGGTTTGCTTCAAACTGCCTTTACGGTCAACCAATTCAATACATAGCTCCCACATAGGGTCGCTAATTCAATATATACTAATCCCTAGCAGATGCTACGGCCTGAAATTAATTAAAGGTATCTAACAAGGGTCGACCGCAGACCGCATATTACTCCCAAACCCATAAACCAATCAACTAAACCTAGTAACTAAAGGTTAATAGATGACCTAAGGTTCTCTTAAACAACTCGCTTCACTTAAAGTTCTGTACCCAAAGGGTACCAACGAGACCCTATGACTACGCCTGCGATGTCTGTCAGTCTGTAAGCAGGCTATATCTCATGATCTGTACCGTAGACAGTTGTTTTTTTTACATAATGTGTGTTTTGATTGCTACTATATCAACAAATAATACAAATTTAATTAAATGAAAAATTAAAGTATGTACGAAATCCTTCGCGCGCGAGCCCGACTCGCACATGGCTGGTTTTTTTTTAAATAGGTCTACCGAGATGTATTTTTGTTGACGAGTTTGCTAGCGAGTTGTTTTAAAAATAATTAACTTGCAAAAGGTAGAGTAGGTTTAGGGAAAGAAAGAAAACGAATGCTTTCTTGAGAAATCTATCAAAGGACTCGACAGAAGCTCGTGGAGCTCCATGTGCTTCTGTTCAGTCCAAAAGATATTTGTTCCTGAGTCTTGGATGTTTTCTATGTATTTAAGTATTTATTTCTCTATATAAGTATGTTTATCGTTGTCTAGTACCCATAGTACAAGCCTAGAGCTTAGTTTGGGACTAGGTCAATTTGTGTGAGATTGTCCCCTGATATTTATTTATTTTATTTATTTAAAGAAAAAAAAACCGAACAAATTGTCCTCACTTAATTAATTTATTTGTTATAACTTATATCAATTTTTATAGCTGGTCACCGTTAGTCAAAAATGGATAAGTAATAAATAAATAAATATTAGGGGACAATCTCATACAAATTGAGCTAGTCCCAAACTAAGCTCTAGGCTTGTACTATGGCTACTAGACAACGATAAACATACTTACATACAGAAATACATACTTAAATACATAGAAAACATCCAAGACTCAGGAACAAATATTCGCGCTCATCACACAAATATCTGCCCTTACCGGGATTTGAACCCAGGGGGTGATTCTCTCAACACAACGCTGCGTCGATCTTATAGGTGAAGTTTTATCCGGCAAGTTTAAGAAGTCCCGTAGAAGCGTACAGTCGACGTCATAAAAATGTTTACACTTTAGTACCTTGTCACTTTCATTCACTGAGACAATTTCATATATAATTATATGTAATTGTCTCAGTGAATGAAAGTGACATGATACTAAAGTGTAAACATATTTATGACGTCAACTGTACAAAACACATGTTAGCGCGTGCCTTCTTAATTAGGCAGGTTTATACGACACTGAACTCGACTCACTGCCTGATGCCTAATTGAGAAGGCACGCGCTAAAATGTGTTTTGTACGCTCCGACGGGACTTCTTAAACTTGCCGGATAAAACTTCACCTATGAGATCGACGCAGCGCTTTGTTGAGAGAATCACCACCCAGGACCGCTGGCTTCGGAGGCAGGGTCACTCCTAACTAGGCCAACGTTTCGCCAAAATAGATTAACGATTAACGGACTTCGGAAAAATTAACGGAAGTAACTTAAAAGGTAATCCGTTTCTCGAAATCTTCGTTAATTAACGATTAAAGGATTAACGAGTTGATGCCCAGCTATATCAACTTTACATTTGGACAATATTCATTAACTACCCAAACTAAATACCCAAAATATTTATACAAAACGTACAATATAAGCACGTCGATTTGTTTGTGTCCGCCAGTTCTACACGACATTGCACTTACGCGGAGCTGTTAACTGTCGCAGCTTGTGTGGACACGGCTTTATAAGATCTATAGTTTCAGTGTTGCCTTATTATACTTCGACCGAAAAGAAAATAATCAAATGTATTTATTATACAGGGCGTAATCGTTAAGTGTAGCCAGCCAATTATTCCGTAAATATAACATGTAGCAGGAAACTATCAACTGATATCGAAAATGATTACCAAATGAGTAAACTAAAATAAGTTATTGGTGTGATTTTACTCATTGGGTGACGTTCTTTCAATATCAGTTTAAAGTTTTCTGATATCTGTTATATTTACGGAATAATCGGCTGGCTACACTCAACGATTAAACTGGGAAATTGTTCGCTAAGAAGCGGTCTGTCGTTGGGGGGCACAGTCATACGTCCTAGGCGTTAGCCTAGTTGGTAGTGACCCTGCCTAGGAAGCTAGTGGTCCCGGGGTTGATTCCCATTATTTGTTTCTGAGTCTTGGATGTTTTATTTGTATTTTAGTATAATATTTCTCTATATAGGTTTTTAAGGTTTGGTATTTAATTGTATAATATTAATCCCCCCGTGTGGTTGCCGGATTAGAATAGTGCCACTCTATGTCTTCCCGTGGATGTCGTGAGAGGCGACTAAGGGAATAAAGGCTTGTAGTACTGTTAGGCGATGGGCTTGCAACCTGTCACTAATACACTGGTAAACATCTTAGCCTGATTATGCAAAATGTGGTTACAGAATTATCAACAAGTTTAGAGTTGTTGGTATCCTGTTGCTCTGCCTCCCCACTCTGGGAACAAAGGCGTGACGTTATGTATGTATGTAATATTAATCTCTACTCGGATTCTGCAAAATGTGTTTACAGAATTACCAATAAGTTTATTAGTTGTTGGTATTTCTGTAGCTCTGCCTACCCCACTCTGGGAAAGTAGGCGTGATGTTATGTACGTTTGTGTTCTTTGTGTTTTTTTTTATATAGGCTGTTACTGCAATTTGGACAATATTTGTACCTATAATTACATAAAAGATTATCTATGAGTATGATTATAATTACGATTTTATAAGTATAACGTGTAATGTTTATACGTGTAGCTGCCTGTGACAACTCTCCCAAACGGATGAATCTATTCGGTCATTTTTGTATGGAGCTAATTTAACTAAGCTTTTGATGTAATTTTGATCGAAATCGAATTGACCGTTTAACTCTTTGAACGCTAACGACGCCTAAAGTAGTCATGAGCTGTCGTGCCTACAACGCCACCGACACTTATAGACCTTATAGTTGTCACAGGTTCAGTTTAAAAGAGACGTTATAGCGAATAGATTAAGTTAAATTTTGCATAACTTTATGTGTTTGGCATGTGAGCGTTGAAAAGATTAAGAGATATCGCTGAAAGTAAGAGGTCACAATCAGAGTGTTGACGACACGCTAGCCTAGTTGGTAGTGATCCTGCCTTCGAAGCTAGGTGTCCTGGGTTCAAATCCCGGTAAGGGCAGATATTTGTGTGATGAGCACGAGTATTTGTTCTTGAGTCTTGGATGTTTTCTATGTATTTAAGTACATGTTTCTCTATATAAGTAAGTTTATCGTTGTCTAGTACCCATAGTACAAGCCTAGTGCTTAGTTTGGGACTAGGTCAATTTGCGCACATTGTCCTGTGATTTTAGTGTGTTTAGTGTGTTGTTCTATAGTAAACTAACCAAAATTGCTGTCACAATAATTTATTGTTATTTGCCTTAACTTACGAAACTATCATAATATTAGAAAAAATCACGAGGAAAATGGTTTCCACAAAAGCAGTGATGGATATGTCATGCCAATAGACATTAAGATAAGATGTATTTATGACGTCACGTGCTACCAGTGTGCGCCATTTTTGATAGCAACTGACGTCATATCATGTCATTTATTGAATTTAGAGAATATGCCGTTGAAGTAGTGTAGATAGGGACCATTTAGATAACTCTGATAGGTAAGGTTTTATAACCGCGACTCAATAAATTCCAGACAAAAATAGGTAATTTCACAAGCACAAATTTTCGTTCCAAACTGTTGTATTTGAGTTCAAATGTCTATGGGTCTCAGATTCCACTTACCATCAGGTGGCTTGAGTGCTCATGTGCCTTCCCATTACCATCAAAACCGACCAAGTGCGAGTCAGACTCGTGCACAAAGGGTTCCGTATCTATACAACATTAGACACTATAATATGACCTTTTTTTAGTTTCTTCAGTCCCGGTGTATGTCTGTATTAAGATCGAGAAAAAAACGGCAAAAAACACGTTTGTTGTATGGAAAATATTTATAAATATTTATTTTATACTATTTTTAGTATTTGTTGTTATAGCGGCGACAGAAATACATCATCTGCAATGTGAAAATTTAAACTGTCTAGCTATCACGGTTTATGAGATACAGCCAGGTGACAGTCGGACAGACAGACAGACAGTTAGTCTTAGTAATAGGGTCCCTTTGGGTACGGAACCCTAAAAAAGCTACAGGTACAATATGTGAAATCACTCAAACGACCACACCCACACCACATTTTGCCACATTTTAGGTAAATATAGATTATTTGTATTTGTATAAAAAAAGAACGAGGTGTATAATGCAGCAGTTGGAGCAGCAAAGTAGTTGAAAGCTAGGTTACTACAGAGTTTCGTAGGTATTTCATAAAATTCACAATGAACAAAGGATTATACTTAGCTTTATTTCATTCAAATTCGTAGTTTAATTTTATGTTGAAACAAAGTTCAGTTACAGTTGCAAGTAAGCTCATTTAATCCAGCTCTCGAAAGTTCATTTTCACTTGGGCAGGCAGCAGCGGTAATTTCTCACCTCTTTTGAGATGTGAATTTTAATGATTTCCATTTTCCTATTTGTGCAAGGACAAGGCAAACGAGTTAAGTGGAGCGACGATCTTCGCTAGGTGGCTGGCAAGAACTGGATGAGAGTGCCCACGAATCGTGCTCGTTGGCGTGCAATGGGAGAGGCCTATGTCCAGCATTGGACTAATATAGGCTGAAGATGATGATGATGAAGGCACACAGTCCACCTATCTAATGATAAGTAAGATAACCATAAAGATTTCGAATAGTTTGATAGAAAAGTAGTATTTAGTGGTGATAGGACTCTGTGCAGGGTCCGTCCGGATCGCTACCACCATCTTATCCATTAACCACCCGCCAAGCAACAGTGTTCGCATTGTTGTGTTCCGGTGTGGTTAGTCCTCAGGGTTGGCAACACATTTTGAGCCTTAGAATTGATCAGGTGGCTTGTGTGCTCGTGTGCCTTTTCCTTGTTTGTGTTTGAAATTACGATACGGTTGTCACATTAATCGAATTATAGGGTAATGTAGAATGATTCAAATGTATGAGATTCTCCTCTACGTATCTCCTTGATATTTCTTTATTCCTGGTCAGACTTACCTTACTAGGTACACTTGGTACTCGTGGCTAGCTGGTGAAGGTTCAGGGTTGAGGGTTGGCTATGCATTTGCAGTCATAGGATTGCAGAATGCAAACGTTGGGTTTCAAATCCCACTTTTCATCAAGTGGCATGTATGCTTGTTCGCAATCTCCTTGCCATAAAAAGTGATACAGTTCGTCATCCAAGCAAGAAGAAGCAAGCTAGCCAAGATGCAAACGCTGCTGACGTTTTTCTTTTCTATCACTCAAAATGTATGGAATGATATTCTCGTGCGTTACGATAAACCACGTAGTCCACTGTCATTCCATACATTTTGAGCGATAGAGAAGAAAAACGTTGACTTCGGAAACCGTAAGGGAAGGAAGATGGCCTACTGAAGAATGTCGGGCTTTTACTTTTTATTTAATTATTTACTCATTGTATTTTTATTCACTTGACATTGGCGAAATCACTACGAAAACGCCATAAATCCTACTAATATTATAAACGTGAAAGTTTGTAAGTATGGATGGATGTTTGTTACTCTTTCACCTAAAAACTACTGAATGGATTTTGGTGAAATTTGGAATGCAAACAGCTTACACCTTGGATTAACACAGGGCGGAAGCTAGTGAAAAATAAAATAAGGAACGTTTGCATCTTTCTAGGGCCCCTGATACGTCAAATCTTGACAAAACAGTTGAGATTGGATTGAACAGAGCCAAGAGGTTAAGTTTATTTACAATTAGATGCCTAAATAAATGGAGTGCTGATAGGGACTTATTAGAATAACTAACTTTCCGCGCTTGCATTAAAATAGCTGCTATATTAATAAACTCTGTATTTATTAAATTCGGATTAATTCATACTGTTAAGTTTTGTTTTGTGTTGCGCAAGTCTGCACTTGTGTAATATACTTATGGTTTATATTTTTTTAACTTGAAAAAATGGGGCAAGAGCATATTGGACCATTGCATATATATATGCTCAGTGTAGGGATCCGACGCCTTTACTGAGTACAAACACAAAAAAGACGGGCAAGAGCATGTTACACATAGATCGAATATCTCGTTGCTTAAATACAAAAGCGCCCCAAATCAAAACGAGTCTTTGTTGCATTTAAATTCAGAACGCTATTTACTTAAAGTTTTAAATCTAATCGTATTTGTTTTTGATTTGGGGCCCTTTATTATTTAAGCAACGACTGTGGTGCACAAATAGTGAGCGTCCATTTTTCTACAATAAAGTATTGTATTGTAGAAAAATGGACGGACAAACCTAGCAATTTTTAATTTCTGGTCTTTGTTAGTGTCTACATATTTTAAAATTCTTTGAAAAACAAACCCAATACATGTCCTCTCCAAGTCAACACGTTTAAATTTGTAACTATCCGTTGAAAACCATTGACAGTTTAGAAGCTGATTGATATCTTGGCAACACCGACCACATCGCACTATTAAGATAAACAGGCGTACATATCCCTGAATGTATTTTGATAAAACCTACCTTATTTACTTAAATATAAGGTAAATTCGGCTTTGGCTGTAAATGTGCACTTGCGGTATATTGATTAAGTAGGGTAAAACTTTCGGCCCGTCTAATTCGCTGTGCATTTTTTTGTTAGGTTAGTAAAGTTGAAATAGGTATCGGAAGTAGAGTGAAAGCTAATTAGTTATGCTTGTCATTAGGTCATTACTCAGTTTTTTTTTTCTGAATTTTATTTTAACCTATATTTTTATGTATGAGGCAAAAACAAAGTGAAACAGGCGACAGTAGTAATTTTCAATTGAACAGATTGTCAAACACTGTTTTTTTTAAGCCCCAACGCAAAAGGGTAATAACTATTATAAGTTTATTTGACGTACATATAATATGTGTAGCTCCCAAACGGATGAGACGATTCGGACGCAGTATTTTTAAAAGAAAGCTTACACTAGGGTAGTTCTTAGGTAGATTTGATGAAAATCAGTTGGGTGTTTTATGTCCCGTTCCTATATTCAAACTGCGGATAGATTAGGCTACTTCGAGTCAAAATTTGACAGTGGCCACGTACAAAATATGTGTGTGTATGTGTCCGTGGTTTGAATATAGGAACCGGCTGTTATATAAAGTTGTTATTTTTTACTAATATAACGCTTGCTGAAAATCCCCGATTCTATTCCCGCCAAAAGCGCCGACGGCGTAAAAATGAAACTGTGGCGCTACTGAGCTGCATGGTGCCATATACTTTTCAGCCAGCGTTGGCCGGGATAAAGGAGGTCGTCAAGTGAATTAATTAATATTATTATTATAAACTAAACTAGGACCGTATATCATACTATACAATACATTAATCAATACCGTTTTCAATTCTAACATTAATTATGTTTACGACTGTCAAATATAGAAATAACGAGTGATTGTGAATTCAGTTACTCGGAGTACTAGAGACTTTTTAAACATGCCTCATTGTGTATTTATTATTCCACTAAATCACAATTTTCTCGAAGATTTAGTACCAACTCTAGACGAATTCAAATAAGAATAATGATGGATTGTTAGATAATGTGTTTGCGGGAACTAGAGCCAATTTAAGGTATTGATATCGTCTAGACGGACGAATATACCACAATTATTGTCGCGCCATTCTAAGAGGCCCGATTTGACAGCAAACATGTGTTTGAGGCATGTTTGAGGGTATATTTTGTACTGCGTTGACAGTTGTCACATCGAACCACTTAGAACGGCGTGACTACCGTATTGATTGAAAATGTGGATAGAATAACTACTAGACACGTAAAATAGAACCATCTTCTTTTTTTGACCTTAATTAAAAAAGTGGTTGAAATTAAAATGTAATTTTACAATAACCTAAGATTTTTTTTTACTGCATTTCCTGTTACATGTTTCCAAGGCATACCGTATGAAATTCGATGAATGCCTTCATACCGGAACACTATGTTAGGGGGTAATTATGGTATTAGTAATCTCTCTTGTACGGTAATTATTTTACTAATTAGAAAACAACACGATTCATGTAAAAATTGGTTTGGTTAATGATAATTTTTGCATACCAGTTTTTGCATGATAATATTTGCATACCAGTTGCTGGTAAAATGTGTGAAACCACTTGCACTGTGAACGACCTTTTATACCACATTTTAAGCAAATAAAGATTATTTGATTTGATTTGATTTGATAATTTTGTATTTTTACCGTCTCATTGGTATCACCTGTGCCAAAAAAAGTATGTACGTTGGTAATTATTTTCCCTCCCCCAGCCAGTACCCCGTAGGCGCGCCGCCCCTAACATTGATAAGGAGTTCTATGCAGAATTACAACTAGCTCATTATTATTTTCAAGCGAGATAAATAATTTCAATACGTCTCAAAGCTCAGGGCCTCTATTCAACTGCGTTATAACGATATCGTATTTGACGTGTTTTAGAATCGTTTATGTCACAGTCGCCATTATTGTAAATGACATAAGAGTTATGAAAACGTTGACAATACGGAAACACGTCAAATACGATATCGTTATTACCGTTTAGAATCCCAGCCCAGGCATTCTTTACAAAGTTAAGAGAGCTTAATTAAAAAGTATAAATAAAACTTTAATTACCAAAATGCCAGAAATTAACCTCATTTTAACGTCAGACACTTTTCAAGATGGCGCGAGAGATAGATTATCACGTCAAACACTTTTAAACGATGGCCCGAGAGATAGATCGATATCGCAGCGCGTTGATCTACTAAAGAGTTCGCTAGAGTTTTCGTCACCGAATTTAATCGCAGAGGTGTTGTACCGTGTGCTAGAATTAACTTTATGCTGAACTGTTTTGTCGACGAATCTTGAGGTCAGTCATAATACACGCACGACATATTTTTTTTTAGGATAAATAGAAGGCACACGAGCAATCAGGCCACCTGATGGTAAATGGAATCTAAGACCCATAGATATTTGAATTCTCAAGACTAAAATCTTAAGGCTGCAAACCTAAGACCTCAAGTGCATTGCCAACCCTGAGGACTAAGATGGAATGCCTCTATGCTAGTAATTTCACCGGTTGTCTTATCCTCACACCGGAACTAAGTAGACATCATTGGTTCTTGAGATACAGGCAATTAAAGTGTTTATACGTACTAAAATGACTTTAATTTTTTTTTATGTTAAGGAGAAGGCACACAAGCACTCAGGCCACCTGATGGTAAGTGAAATCTGAGACCCATAGACATTTCAATTCTCAAGACTATAATCCTAAGACCTCAAATGCGTTGCCAACCCTGAGGGCTAAGGTGGAATCCCTCTATGCTAGTAATTTCACCGGTTGTCTTATCCCCACACCGGAACACAACAATGCGAACACTGTTGCTTTACGTGTTGATTTTTATGTTTGGAGGCTACGGCTTCGCCCTACACTGAGCATGGTCCGACATGCTTTTGCCCGGTTTTCTAAAGCTAGTTTCATCGGAATGGTTCTTAGTTAAGTAAAATGAAAATCGGTTGGGCCTTTTAAGAGACATTAGGTTTTTAATGGTGACTGTACAAGATGGCGAGAGAGATAGAGACCAAGCCAGCTGAGTCGTAGTTCCGAGTTGCGTGAGTGGGGCCGTTGTGAAAATGTCTCATTATTATATAAATATGTTTCATTGAGAAGTTTTATGGTTCGTTGAACAGGCGAGATTGTATCGCTTGTGGGCGCGACCGTTTTAGAATGTAAGGCACAAGCAGCAGCGAGTGTCGCAACCGCGATATAAAAAAAAAAAACACTATTATCTAATGCGTTCTCTGAGATCGGTTACTGTCACAAGTTAAAAAATAAACCTAATGTACTATTTACATGCAGTTTAAAAACTAATTCAATTAATCACAATTTCGAAACGACAAGTATGACGTTTTTGTGTTGTTTTAATCAGAGCTAAAACGCAAGCTATATTTACATTAAACAACATTTATTTGCCAAACACAGACTTTGTTCAACACAAAATACATATTATGTAGTACAACTTTTTGACAGGTACTACTAGAACGTAGTAGATACAGGCGGTAAATTATTACGACAAAAACAATATTTAATAACCAGAAATGCCCTCTAAATGAATGGCAAGTCAACATTTCGAATACTTTGTCTTGACTATTTAAGAGCCGTGTTGATAAAATAACAATACAATAAAATACTCTTTCCTGAACCATAGACAATCCCAATTTGAAATAATAATGACATTTTTGTTTAACATCCCAAACACCAGGTATTAATAACAAGTATCCATCGATCTTACCTCCTACCGAGGCAGAGAAAAAAACTGCAGTTATTTATTTATTTATTTAACCTTCTTTGTACAGTAAAAATAAACGTAAGAAGTACAAATGGCGGATTTTAAAAATACCGCGTATCTCGTATTTCGTTATGAACGATTTTAAACTTAAACCCGAAGAGGAATAAGTTTAAAATCGTACAGTTTTTTTAAAGTAGTGACGATATTCTAGTTTTAATTTAATTCCCAATCGCTTCTCGCTATCGCCTTAAACCACATAATGAACGCGACATTTGGCCGTGATCCAGCACTTTGATGTGCCCGAACACTTGTCTTCGTCTAGCGGTTCCTCGGGCCTCTTCGGGAGCCTTCGGGACTTTTCGGGACTTCGTCTAACCACAGTTCTTCGGAAGTACTAAAAGGGGCTCTGGGTATATATAACATTCATTGATCATTCTAGGTATATTGTTTTTTATAGGCAGAAAAGGTAAACGAGCAGACGGACCACTTGATGGTAAGCAGTCACCGCCGCCCACAAACATCAGCTATTCCAGGAGCACAGCCAAGTTGTTGCCTTTCAGCGAATACTCTTTTTAAGCCGTGTTTAAAGGAGGATATATGCAGGTATACAGTAAAGTTTATCTTACATAAATACATAACATCACGCCTTAATTCCCAGAATGGGGTAGGCAGAGCTACAGAAATACCAACAAATCTAAAAAGACTTGTTGATAATTCTGTAACCATATTTTGCAGAAGTAGGCTAAGATGTTTACCAGTGTATTAGTGACAGGTTGCAAGCCCATCGCCTAACAGCACTACAAGCCTTTATTCCCTTAGTCACCTCTTTCGACATCCACGACATCCACGGGAATTCATTCATTCGGTCATTCTTACGACATCCACGGGAAGACATGGAGTGGCACTATTTTTACGATACCGTACACGCATGTTATAATAAACACATAAATAATGTGGGTAAACTTTTAATGTATAAAGTAGTAGCACGTTAACCGCCATCATAAAAGCACACACATTTTGTACCAGACTAGGAAAGTTGGAATTACAGTCTTTATTTAAATTTATGTATGGTGTTTTCCTAAAGCCAAGACCTGCACCCTACACTATTCTAACCCGGCAACCACACGGGCTAAGTTTATCTTCTTCTTTTTTATTAATGGCGGTCCACCGCGATATTCCGCAGTGATTTTACCAATGTCAAGTGAGTAGAGTTAAACAGTAAACAGAATAAATCAAAATCAAAAGCTGAACATTTTTCAAGGCCATATTCCCTCCCGAAGGTTATCGGAACTCAGGTAAAGTTTATCTCTATTTCTACGTGGGTATGCTGTAAGCTGGTGATGACGTGGTCTTCGTCTCCACGCAGGCTTTATGCGGATTGGGGACATAAGGAAAGAGGAGCATGTTCCATGTCCGCCATATTTTTTTCTTAGCTGTAAAATTTCGTGTTCCAATAATATGTGAGTAACCTGATGGTTTCAACGGAAGACCAGGGGGATTATTATGACATAACTATGCAGTTATTTTTACACTCAGAGAAAAAATCAGAGCTATAACAGTTATATAGCTCTGTCCTTTTCTCTGAGCGTAAACAGAATTGCATAGTCATGACATAAAAACCCCCCAGAACTGACTTAAATGCCAGCATTACACTGTGCTAGGACCATTTCATTGTAGGTATATAGTTTTTAATGTCGAGAGCGTAAATAAATAATATTGTATTTGTATTTCGTGGATACATTCTTCTTGTGCTTATTTCTCTGTTCTTTGTTGTTGTTTATCACGAATAAATGTTTTTTTTTTTTTTTTTTCTAATTCATATATAATGTAAGTATTTTACTGGCAAAGTCTTAAGTAAAGGCAAAGTAGTGACAACTAAAGCTAAACCCATGTACTAAACGATACACAAATAACGAAAAGCATAAAAAACGAGTCATTTTAGCATACTATAGCTTCTGCCCGCGACTTCGTCCGCTTAGCATAAGTAATTTGCTTCGCCGTTCTGTTCAACGGGAACGAAAATTTCTTCGTGATAAAAGGTAGCCTCATTAACATTTCATTCAATTCCGTCCAGCTGTTTTAGTATGAAGCATACTAACTCACACACAAACTTTCGCATTTATAATAATGTGATTCAATATACTTACTTATCCTTGTGAGACCCGGTGTGCTATATAGGAAGTACATAATCAAGTAGATTTAGTTTAAACTTTATAGCAGTGTGTATAAAGTACATTTTCATTTGCTTCAATGATAAAAATGGCATTTAAGAGCAAAGGTAATTGAACTTTATTTCCTTGCAGTTAGGTTCAAATTGCCACTTATAAAAATCTCCCTGTTTGTTATGGTGGGTGTCACGAGGATATGAGTTTGTAAGTACTGTGATATCTATTTGTAGGCGAGCTATAACATCTCTTCAGTCAAATGTTGATAATTGTTACTCGTATTAATTGTGAGTTTACCATCAAAAGAACATAAAACCGTTAGTACTTTTCCTTGACACTTTTTACGATGATTCACAAACGGTTACGATGGTACTAGGTATTATCAGCGTATTTCAATCGTCACATAACAAATAACGCCCTATTTATAATTTCGCGAAAACGTAGTGATGTGCCATGAAGCTATAAATATTTGGCTTCAATAAAAAAAAATATCTTTAAATAGCCGCCGCCGCGGAAAACTGTCGTCTAAAGACAAAGAATATTTTAAGAACGATGTATGGGAAGTCTTTTACAGTAGATAGATAGATAAAAACTTTATTCATCCAACAAACAAGGCTCCTAAAATAATAATAAAAAAAAAAGTAAAGTAAACAAAAACAATAAAATACCAAACCAAAATAACATGAGAATAAGCAAAAACATGCTAAACAAAGTAAAAAATAATAATAATAAAAAAACCGTATAGGAAGGATATTCCTATCCATAAATATAAATAATGAAAGTAATTCAATAAATATATTCATTTCTAATTGGCTCTAGGATTTGGTAGTCATGAACTCATGACAACGCTCTATAGTTAAGCATTTTTTTATAACATGGAGAAGGTGAACTAGCACACTGGCCACCTGAAGGTGAATGGAAACTGTGACCCATAGACAACAATCTTAAGCCTTTACTCCTAAGACCACAAATACGTTGCCAACCCTGAGGACTGACATGGAATGCCTCTATGCTAGTAGTTTCACCTGTTGTCTTATCCCCACACCTGGAACACAACGCGAACACTACTGTTTACCGGTATGTTAAAGGATAAGATGGTGGTAGCGAATGTAGTGATCTGGATCACTGAAGTCAATGACAAACTATGAATTGACACAAGATGAGTCTAGCATCAGGTTTTAATACCATACCTAATATTACAAAAAAAAGCCATGAATGGCACATCACTACGTTCCATGTTTAAGAAGATCGCTCATCACGTGGCATTAGAAATGCTTTGATGATCATACATCTAAGAAAAACAAGTCATAAATATGCGGAAATAGTAAAAATGGTTGGTTTTAGTGTTTGAATGGTTTTTGCACTTGTTTACGCGTATAAGTTGGTCAAGGGAGCAAGTTTTTGGAGCGAAAAGGTGATGGAAGAGCTGGCACGAAAAATCGCCGCACAAATAATAATTATCGCTATGATATTCAGCACGTATGGTTGCCAGGTTAGAATAGTGCCACTCCATATCTTCCCGTGGATGTCGTAAGAGGCGACTAAGGGAATAAGGGCTTGTAGTACTGTTAGGCGATGGGCTTGCAACCTGTCACCTAATTCACTAGTCAACTTCTTGGCCTGACTGTGCAAACTGTGGTTACGGAATTATAAACAAGTATTTATAGAGTAGATGGTGTTTCAGTACCTCTGCGTACCCCGATGCGAGATGTTATGTATGTAAGTTTACTATGTATTAGTGACAGGATGCAAACCCATCGCGTAACAGTCAAAACCGGGCAAGAGCATGTCGGACCATGCTCAGTATAGGGTTCCGAAGCCGTTAAGTACTACAAACATAAAAATCAACAAGTAATTTCTATTTAAAGTCAATTGGTGGCGTCTTAGATGATTTTAGTAGGTATAAACACTTTAATCGCCTGTATCTCAAGAAGAAATAATGTCTACTTAGTCGTGATAGTTTTCCTTTGAAAGTCGTTATAATTATGCTCTTTCATTTAAGAGGCCTTATACGAAATTTTGCCAGTTTTGCTAGGTGGTAAAAAGTAATTCATACATTTTTTAGACAACTTTTACAGCAATCAATTGCTGTTTTTTCATACCTTTAAGACGTCAAAACGATTCGTGAATATGCGATATTCTAAACCTCTTACAGCAAAACTCACGAAACAGTCGCCGGTTTCAGGTCGATTAATCAAAATTAAATAATAAAAACAAAAAAGTATTTCATACATTCGTTGAAAATCGAAATTATCTTTCGTGTTGCGCATTAAAATTTGTAGAAGTAAAGTATTTCAACAGTAAAATCACGTCTGTAAAATCACGAAAATCAGCGAAATCGGCAAAATTTCGTGTACGGCCTCTTAAGATTTTTTTCTGATTTTTAATATTTGTAGTTTTGGCTGTAGCTAAACTCTAACAAAAGTTAGCGCTTTAAAGCTTAATATTTCATAAACAGATTACTTAATCGAAAAACTACACCAACCCGTAATATTTTTTAAAGACCTATCCAACGACACCCCACACTATGGGGTAGACGATAATAAAAACAACATCGTTACGTTATTTTTCTTTTCTTTTAACTTTAGGTACGACTTTGTTGTCGTGACTAATATGCATATTCATGCTAAATTACAGCTTTCTAGTACTAAGAGTCTCTGCGCTAGGCTGCGGACGGACGGACGGACGGACGGATTTATTCTACTGCGTAATATCGATATCGCGTTTGACGTGTTTTAGAATCGTTTAGGACTCGGTCGCCATTATTGTAAACGACCTAAGAGTTATCAAAAGATTGATAAGACGATATCGTTATTACCGTGTATAATCCCAGCTCTGTAATAAAATCTTATTCTACAAAATACGATGTCCTAAATTTATTCGGTATAATCTGTACTGCAGTAAAATTGTTCAAGCTCTTACGAAACAGTATTATCACATCATGATATAATATGAAATATGTCGAGTTCAGGTTATTCTGCGAGTGTTGGCGCCCTTTTGCGAGCACCCAGGCGGAATAAGAAACAGAGCACTTGTTTATGGCGGGAAATTCTAACGTGTCGCGCTCGGTAGGGTTGCTAAGAGTTTTTTTTTAATGGTTTTAACCCCCGACGCAAAAAGAGGGGTGTTATAAGTTTGACGTGTAAGTGTGTGTGAGTGTGTGTTAGTGTGTCTGTTGTGGACCGTAGCTCTTAAATGGATGAACCGATTTGAATGCGGTTTGTTTTTATTTGAAAGCATGCTTTCTAGCGGTGGTTCTTAGTCATGTATTATCAAAATCGGTTCACCTAGTGCCACTCCATGTCTTCCCTTGGACGTCGTAAGAGGCGACTAAGGGAATAAGGGCTTGTCGTAGGTACTGTAAGGCGATGGGCTTGCAACCTGCCACTAATACACTGATCAACCTCTTGGCCTATTTGTGCAAAACGTGGTTACAGAATTAGCAATAAGTATTTTTTAGAATTGTTGATATTTCGGTAGTTCTGCCTACCCCACTCTGGGATTGAAGGCGTGACGTTGTGTATGTATGTATTTTATTTATCAACACCGAATTAGCCATTTCTTTTCTTTCTTTTCATGGAGCCAGGCTTCCATCCAAAATAAAAAGAAATACTGCAAGCGCCAACCCTGCGCGAAACCGAAGACAGTATAAATGAGTCGATTTAAGTTTACCCATCCATCGCTATCGACTACATGATCTATCACATTCGCCCACATGTTCCATTATACGTGCACGTATAGTCAACAGAATATATTCATATACCTTCGTAGAACCCTGTCACAATGAGATAATATATTAAACACTACATCACTCAAGTTTGAGTGATGCGGTGTGTTATTGCGACAGAGTTCTAAGGAATAACACGTATTTATTGGCTGGATGTATACGGTTGCAGTACTACAATGAAACTGTAGAGCTCTTTAGTGCCTTCTCATGATAAAGTATAAACTGAACATAGAATGAAAAGGTTTTAAGTATGTCAATTTTTTATCGCATTTAGAAGGTAATTGAGCATACTAGGCCACCTGATGGAAAGTGTGATCTGTGACCTATATAGCATTGCATTGTCAAGACTACAACCTTAAGACTGCAATCCTAAGACCATGAGGACTAATATGGAATGCCTCTATGATAATAATAGTTCTCTGTCTTTTCGCCGACAGATATTTAACAAATGCATCGTTTCGTAACCTATTCATTTCCCGACCAGCTATTTATTCAGTAACTAAAAATATTTCAGGATTTTTATAAAACAAACCTAACCTAACCTGTAGATTCTACACGATGGTCCTGAAATAAATCCAGAATTACTGACAGTTTCGGAAAAAAACGCAGGTTGTCAAATGATATGTTTGTGAAATAAATAATGTGTTAAACGTTGATCATGACATGACAGGATCCCGCTAATATCACCAATTGTCTTATCCCCACACCGAAACACAACAACGCGAATACTACGGCTTTGCGGTAGGTTAATGGATAGTCTCTTTCTAACTCCTTTTGCTAGAAAGAGAGTTCCGCTTGTAATTTGTAACTTGTAGCTTTATGGGCCCTGGTTGGAAAAAATGTGGTAACAGAATTATCAACAAGTGTAGAGTTGACATTTTTGATATGTGTACATCGTTAACTAGTACACTATTTTAGCTTAAATCTTAATCCCATTCAAGAAGCTAAACTTAACAAGGGGCAATCAAATAAAATGCTGCAGAAGGAGAGAGCCATTTCCACCAGAATCATTTAACTTTTCTACCGAGGCTCGTGGACATTTGCAATGTCAAGATTGCAAATTTGCCGTAATACCAAAGGAGGTGGTTAACTGCATCCTACTTATATTATAAACGCGAAAGTTTGTAAGTATGGATGTTTGTTACTCTTTCACGCAAAAACTACTGGACGGATTTTGGTGAGATTTGGAATGTAAACAGCTTATACCTTGGAAAGAAAGAGAGAGGCTAGAAGCATTCGAAATGTGGTGTTAGAGAAGGATGGAGGGAATTAGTTGGAATGAGAAGAAAACAGATGAGGAAGTACTTGATATTGTAAAAGAAAAGAGAAGCCTGTTACAGACGATAGAAAACAGAAGAAGGTGATAGGACACCTGATACAATACGATAATTTCATGAAAAATATCATAGAAGGAAAAAAAGAGGTAGAGGACGACTCAGACGAAGTTACTTTGAAAAAGTGAAAGAGAAAGCTAAAGGTTGTGTCGTATCAAGACGTCAAGAACCTAGAAATTAATAAAGAGAAATGGTGGGCACTCCACTGACAAGAGCATAGCTCTTAAGCTATAAATGAATGAGCAATGGAGTATGGACATATCGACTACTACATTGCTGTAAGCCGCCTTCTTTGGTATTACGGCAGAAATGCGTTGACATGCTATGCTATCCTTAGACCCTTAATCGAACACTACGCTTCGCTCCGGTTTAAACCAGTAAAAACTAGCCTATGTCTATCTACAATAATGTACCTGACAAATGTTAAAAGAATTTTTCGAATAGGTTCCGTGCTCACGGATCTGTCGGAAACATACAAACTCTCAAAATTCGCACTCTCTTTATAAAATTAGTATATAATAGTGTGTAGGAAGACAATCACGTCGGGGTCACCAATGTAGGAAGATGCAGGACAATAGAGAGAAGATCTTTCTCCAGGCGGGTGTTACGCCTGGGGACCGAAGTCCATTTGGATGAAGTTGGAAGTGGTGTATAAGTCAAGCGACTGAAGAAACTTCGTTAGCGCGATGTAGCGCACTGTCAGATTTAGTTGCGCTGTCTGACGCTGGTGGCGCTGTCAAATTGTTTGTTACAAGTTGTCGCTAGGTCGACACAAGTGTTATAAGTAATAGTATAGATAACAATTCTTTGGCCAATGTTGGTAATAAAATAATATAGATACATACATAATCACGCCATTCAATACGCCTTTATTCCCAGAGAGGGTTAGGCAGAGCCACAGAAATACCAACAACTCTAAAATGACTTCTTGATAATTTTGTACGCTTAGCACAAGTTGTATTATGGGTAAGGACCAAAAAGTGGGCCACGCTAACTCACTCAATTAAATTTTCTATGTAACTTTTCCGTTGTGACACGAAAATTAGCCACACATTTGTAGGGATAATTGTCGTGCCACAACTGAACTTTTGTCACTTTTGTTGGTTGTATGGTTAATGACGCTTAACTATGGTCCAACTATTACTCCAGTATATTAGTGACAGGTTCCAAGCCCATCGCCTAACAGTACTACAAGGCTTTATTCCCTTACTCGCATCTTACGATATCCACGGGAAGACATGGAGTGACACTATTCTAACCCGGCAACCACACGGGCTAATGCTTAATATATTATCCTATAATTCTGATAAAAGAAGGATTTGTCGCAAACATACAGCTACACATTGTGAACGCCAATTGCACTTTCTTATCCGATATTTTCAGCACATAGAGGCGATTATCTTGCACCAACAAGAAAAACCTGTTTTCCACCATTCTCCATCCGAATATCAACTCAATTGTTAGTACGACACAATTCCAAGTCCTTCTTTAAAAGTAATTCTTTGAATCCATTTGTAAAGAATTCTAGCTGCAAAGCAGTTTTAACGTTCCAGCGACAGAAATAAGGTGCTTTTTACGTTGAAATAAGAATGGCTGGCTAAATTCGTTCAGGAAATGCATTGAATATCAATGCGCTAAGAAAGGAAGTTGGTTATTAACTGTAATAATTACTTTGTTAACAGCCATATTGAATTTCGAAGGGTTATTCAAGGGTTATTGAAATATGTTCCGTTAAAAGTAAAGCATCAAGCGGTTGCATCGTAAACTACCTAATCTTTTCCTACGACAAATTTAAAATTCGAAAGCGTTTCAGCATACAAGCTGTTGGGTCTTTTATCGTACGCAGCCTGGAAAAGTTTTTAATATCGTTACAAAGACGCAAGATGGCGGATGTAATTGCAATGTTCGGAGAGGAAAAATAGTTGGGATTTATTAGAAAACGCCGTCGAATCTTGCGAAAAAAATATCGGTCTCTTGTATATTAATTTCCCTTGTGGCTATCGAGAGGATTTTCTTCTTTAATGATCGCGGAACTATTGGAAAAAAGAAGAAAAAATATATTCCAAAATTAAACTACGTCTTTTAAGTTTAACTCGTAAAACTTATGTTTAACTTTTTACTGTGAGGCATTCATACAATATTTTATCTGCCAGGTCATGAAAACTAAAAAAATGGTGACAGCATTTCCTTCAGGTAAGAAGAGTTACCGGCTAAGATTCTAAACGGTAAAACTTTTTTGATAGCTCTTAAACTAATATGGAAACACGACAAAAGCAATAGGTTTTGCGGCAGTAGAATGAGGCCCTGAGCCTATAGAGAAGCGGCATTCGTTTCTACAAACGTTAACGCTACGACACCCATCCGTCTCGCGCTCGATTACTAGTTAAGAAATTGATGAACATATTAGCGTTTCTACAAGCGCAAACGCTTTTTGGTAACGTACTGCATTTGATTTGCTATTTCTATGCGCGGAAGTCTTAGCCTTAATTACAAATAGCCCCGAGGAACATACGAACTATTCGGTATTGTAGGTTATTCTAACACAGAAACGTCGATCTCATTGTTTCATACATTTTAATATGGTGAAGAAAAAACATACAGGTATGATTTTTAGCGGTTCAATAATAAACGATGCACTCACAGGTTTACAAAATATAAAAAACCTCCTTTATGATTCCGATCCCTTCTTTCTCGACCTGGGGGTTACCATAACATGCGTAAGCAATTTATTTAAGATGAACGTAAGGACAGAGCTACATATCGTCACTACTTTGATAAAACCTCGTGTCTCATATTTAGTAATGTATGATTTTAAACTTAAATCAGAAGAGAAATAAGTTGAAAATCGTACATCACGAAATATGAGATACGAGGTTTTGTAAAAGAAGTTACGATATATCAGTTATATAATATCAGTGTTTTTGCCACAGTAAACTGAATTGCTTAACCATGTGATAACCCCCCCTGAAAATTAGGAACCACCCCGATTTCCATACCCATGTTTCAATTTCAATTAACAACATTTTTGCAGTCAGCTTTACGAGGTTGTTAGCTCTCTTTTAAATTAGTTACATGCATATTTGGGAGTTACTATGCCACACATACACATGTACACACGTCTAAGTTATATCACCTGTGTTTTTTTGCCGGGTTAAAATGAGTTTGATTTTTAACCCGCGACGCAAAAAGAGGGTGATATACGTTTGACGCCTGTTTGTCTGTCTGTCTGGGGCGTTATAGTTTTCAAACCAATAGAGCGATTCGCGTTTTAAGAGTTCCGTATAGTCAACAAAGAACCCTTATAGTGTTGCCTTGTCCGTCTGTCCGTCCAAAACTTTAATTTGGCATAGTTATACATTTACATTACGCCAACAAAATATTTCCTTTAAAAATATTATCTATTGTCTACAATACATGTAGGGGAGAGCGGGGCTGCAAGTGCCAATTTTCATAAAACACAAAATTTATCTATGAAAATAGTGTATATATTGTGTGGCTTACACACACATTTAAAGAATGGTTATTGGAGTTTCTGAATAGTGATATTATTTTGTGCATCGTTAAACAGTTTTCAAATAAAATCATTTTTTATGAGATCGATCGGAACGGAACAACTAACCCCACTATGGGGCTGGTTGTTCCATCCTTTTGAAATACAAACTTATCCTTAAACAAATAAATTTCAGTTCTCACACGCTAAATGAGTATTTTGTAATTCGTCAAAATATGTGTTTATTTTGTGTGCACTATCAACTTGGTTAACAAAAAATCAAAGGCAAAAAGGTATTATTTTGTGGGGTTCGTTGTTCCGTTGATTTAGTTTTTTTTTCCATAACTACTATTATACCAAAATGGAAGCAACTTAAACGGCTCCTGCAACGGCATAATTTCATAACGTTTCGCGTCAAACATCATACAAACTGCTCCGTTTTTTACTTGCATTTCTATTATCATCTGAACAACTTACCCCCGGCACTTTCAGCCCCGCTCTCCCCTAAAGCATGGTAAAATATTTAATTTTACATTATAACATCGAGTGAGTCATCATTTTATGCTCCTAAAAAACTGAAAAATATCTACGACTAAGACTAAGTAGACTTGATTGGTTATAGAATTCTTACTTGTTGTTTGTTGAGATTAAAAATAGAGGTCTTTGCTATTTTAGCGGACTAAGAACACTTCGCCCAACGTTATTATGTTCGAAAAACAGGAAGGAATTGGAAAGGGAGACATAGAGGGAGCGGGCTGGTTCGATTCGAATTCGATGTAGAATTAGAAACTGTTCACAAAAGAATAACACCGCAGCGGCATCTTACAATTAAGCGAGTCCAAAGAGAACTCAAACAATTGGATTATCCGGAGAATTTTCCGCAGTTCGAGGTGTTTTATGGACAACGGAGTCTAATCAGTTTAGCAGTTTGTGAACACTTCTCCGTATTATAAAAAAGTAATACTTGCCAAGTTCCAGTCAGTAAAGAGGATAGCGCTATGGAGTTATGTATCTCTGTGCCTTTTACTGTCTGTTTCTTATTAATGTATGTATGTATGTAAATACTTTATTGTACGAAAGAAAAACCAAAGAATAAAATGAATATAAAAAACATGTACAAAGGCAAGTTCATCCTCCCTTCCCTCTCTTTAAAGGATCTCTTCCAGGTAAGCCTTGAGAGATTGTAAAAAGTGAAAGGTTGTGCATCGAGTTAGGTGGCAAATAAGTTAATTAAGTTTATTTTGTCCACCTAATTCTACCATTTGGCAATGTTGGCAGATAAAAAAAACAGAAAACAAAAGCATATCTATGGCATTACAAAAACCGGTTATTTATAAGTTGGACTCGCAAGCCAAGGGTTCTGTACTCCTCGATTCACACTCACCGGGCTTTGTTACTCTGTTGTTTTTGTATAGGGTTGACACTATGATCACAATAACGCCATACCGTTTTTATAACAAAAAATAATAAGTTAAATTAAAACTTTCCAGGCATTCCCCTTATTATTTAACATTTTATTTATTTATTTTCTAGGAAATTAGCTGTTATCTATTACGGTTGAAAGAATACAGCTCTTTAAAGATAAGACGGATGGACAACCAACGCTCGGTAATATTAGGGTCTTGTTTGACACCACTTGGATACTAAATCCTATTAAAACATACTTATAACTTGAATTTTTAGGACGGCTTAATTCTTGATCGTGTTTTTTAAGTAAAACAGCAAACACGCTTACTTTAAATCCCATTCTCTTCATTTGAAGCCGCGTTGCCGCGTAATTCGACGCGAAACGCGAACAGACTTAATTGCATTTTATTTATTTAGAGCGAAAATAGTGTCCAAGAAACGCTTCCGTAACACTGAAGCTTTAGAAGTTTCAGAGCTTGTATTAAATAGTCCATAGCTTAGCAAAATATAGTATTAACTATGTACACGTTTTTGCAACAAGATACCATCTGATATCGTTAATACGAGTATGCCGTTCAATACGTTTAAGTCTCACATCAAGCGCTGCTTGTTTGGTAGGGCATATTATACTGTAAAAGACTTATTGATGACCGATATGTATTTAAGTAGTGTCTAAGCTATTACTAAAGTAAGTACTTTCTTAACACTAGGATATTTGTAATATTTGTATTTTAAACATGCCATTAAGCAGACTGTGTATTTAAACACATTTGTGTATTTGTATTTTATCTTTGTTAGTTCTTGTCTTATGAATGTGGTTCCAGAATTACAACAAATCTTTTTACCCCACTCTGGGAATGAAGGCGTGATGTTTTGTTCGTATGTATGTAGTTCTTGTGTGTACAAGACGCTTTTTAAGTGAGAACACACTGTGATGTTTCTCGCCGGACAGCTATTTCACGCTATATAACTTCTATGTTGTCCGGCAGCATGAGCATGTCATTCTCGCTTAAAGGTGCTTGCTAACGGCGGCGTCGGTGATCGGGTCGCCACTGTCCCGAACACATGGTTGAGACAGTGGCGATGGCTGAGATACGCGTCATACTTGTGAACGGGTGTTGCTTGTGGGGTCCGCTGTTCACGTTTGCAAGGACTTCGAGACGTCGTCGTGTTGTTCTCTTTTAGTCATTATTTTTAGTTTAATGTTACATTTGTAATGATTTTATTTGTATTTCTTTTAATAATCATTATTTATTACTTCAAGTACTTGTAATGTAACTTACTTTTAAGTTATTATTATGCTTTATGATTGAAAAACTGACCTTCTGCCGGAGTTTTTTGCGGCGCTTCTTCTCCACAATGATGGTCTTGATCGAAGCGCTAGTAGATTTACTTCAGAGCTTTCTTGTGGCCTATTAACTAAATATATTTTTTGAATTTTGAATTTTGAACTTTAAACTTTATCTGCATATCTTAAAAATAAATTTAGCCTTTCCCTTTCTTACACTTGAAAATAGACGAAGAGGACAATCTTTATTTGACAGATGAATTTACTTGTCAATTGTGAAACAGCCCCTTATATTATAATATTATAACGAGAGAGAATGAATTGCGTGTTTTATATCTATCCGGGTCTCGGGTCTGTTCTCCAAAGCCAATAAACATTATGTCAAATTAAATTGCCAAAATAAATTCAATCCTCTCTTATTCTTGCTCTCTTATTAGTGATAAGGTTGTGATTGCTACTGGCGACTGGCTTAGCCGAGCAGAGGTAATTTCCGGAACCACGCAACCTATTTGTAATATTCTTTATCACTTGAAAGTGATAACACATAGGAATACAGAAAGCGGCCGCTATTTCGAAATATTAAATTTTGAATTTGCGTTTACATGTTATAAAGATTGTACACGATAAAATACATCCTCTGGTGTATTTTTATAATGAATACTAATTTTCAAGCAGCACCTTTTGATTATAGTCAGTAGTTATAAAACTACATAGTAAAAATACAATCGTAATAAAATGTTAGAGCGTCAACGACTTAGACCGTTATATAATCTATAGTACCAATATTTATTTGTACACGGTCTTCTGACAGTCTTGACCAAATTCTCCTGTTAAAAACATTTTATTATTTTTAATTATGCCAGCCAAATTATACCTTAATACATTGTCTTTTCACAATAGTTAAAACTTTTCAAACTGTATTCAGATTGAGATAGTTCTGAGGTTTTTAACTTTAGCCAATTTGGCTTTTTGACAAATAAATGCCTCCCATACAAAAACAACTTTCAGTGCTTGGAGAAAAAGTCTTCCTGACTGCTACAAATATAATTGAGATTTTAATAAGTGTTTTTTTTGGTAAGACGTCATTCTAATAAAAAAGCTTGTAAAAATATAAATACAGTTGTGACATTGTAACAGGAAGCGAGTGAAGATTGTTAAAAAACGCTAGACAGAAAATGAAAGGTATGATAGAATATATTCGGCAAAAACTCACACAGCCATAGAATATGATAAGATTTTATTTTACTATATAATATTATAACTACACAAAAAAAATGCTTCAAAATATGCATTCGTTACAAAGATACACCAGAGCATGCATGGCCGGATTTTATCGTGTACAGTCTTTAATGTTGTAAGGATACCTCTAAGGTTTCATATGGCACGTATAAGCAAATATTCCTTCCCACGTAAAGCAACCCGGAGAAGGTTTTATAATTTTCTTGCCTAAATTCTGTCGGAAATTGCTTAATTTAAAGAAGAAATTACTTTTATTGCCGTTAAAGCGCTCATATTAAGGTAACAATCTCGTTTACAGAATACTATAAGGATGTAGAGTGAACAAATGGCGTAACACTGGCATATAAGTAAACCAAATTTGACCTTTATTACACGAACACAGAGCACCGGGTTTCGCTGATAATAATATTATTCTAACAAAATGCACAAGACGACGAACTTCAAGGGTTCTCCAAAAACGGAGCTCATTTTAAATTACCCGAGTATCCGCGAAAATAAACTTTGTCCAAAATATACTTAGAATAAATGAAATCGGGTCACTGCCCATACCATTTTGGATACATCGCGGCCCGTTTTAGTTGCTTTAGAGTATTTCTTACTTATTCCATGCCAAGCTATTTTATTTTGATGTAAAATCGACCCGTTATGGTGGTTCTGGGCACTCGTCACATTTACGGCGTTCTCTTAAGTCCGGTAATGGAAGTAAAATATTATTTGCATACAAAACTCATTAAGGTGTTAGCGCAAATACAAAATATCATTATCTTCGGGTGAACATTTCGGAGATAAGGTAAGTAATTTTAATAATTTATTAGCGAGTTAACGAATAATTTTATTTAGGCTAAGGGGCTTTTCTGAAATACGCAAATAATTTTTACATTTCGATTCATCTTTTGCGAATTTTCTCGTATTTTTAACCAACTTCAAAAAGGAGGTTATCAATTCGACTGTTTTTTTGGTGTGTTAGTTACGCCGTCAATTGTTGACAGATTTTGAAAATTATGTTTTGTTTGGTAGGGTGTACTCCCGAGGTGGTCCCATTGCCACCAAGTTGGTATCTGAGGAGGGGATCCGTGAGGAATTGAGATAGCTCCTCAAATATTATAGGAATAAATATACATGGACGACAGAACAGTATTATTAACCAAAAGCCGAATTCAGTTGGATTAGTTAACCTATTACCTATCATTTTAAAAGAAGTTATTTCTTGCTTTTTGAAGACGTGGTTTAGTTTTTTAAAACCGTCATTCTAGGACACATTCAAAATAATTAAAACTGACTAAATTACAAAAATAAAGATCCCGACGAATTGAAAACCTCCTTCGGTTAAAAAACTATAAATCAATCAATCCCGCTCGTAACCGTACCTCTAAACCCAAATAAGATATTGCCAGCCATCTTAGCTCTCATTTTCTGAACTAATAAATAATAATAATAATAATAGAATTGTTTATTTACCGAAAAAGTATTAATTTAACATTTTAGTAACAAATTGGCCCCGCACTAAAAACAAAACTATAATATTAAATCTAAACTATGGTGTGTGTGTGTGTGTGTGTGTGTGTGTGTGCGTGCGAGTGTGCGTGTGTGTGTGTGTGTGTGTGTGTGTGTGTGTGTGTGTGTGTGTGTGCGAGTGTTTAGGTGTGTGCGTGTTTATGTGTGTGCGTGTGCGTATGCGTGTGATACCCTACGCAATAACTTTGATAAGGTTTTCTGTTTGAGAGTAGTCTAGTTCATTTAACCATTTGAAGATTTTAACTTTTGCTTTACTGCTAACGGACATGTTTTTAACGTTGACTTGCCACGGATCCTATGACCAGATCATGAGATAAACTTTACATATTAATAGACTTGAAAATCGGTGTACTATTGGCTGAGAAATCTATATAACTCCCCGAATTCAGAACCTTCACCTTTTTTAAAGTCGGTTATTATTGGTAAAAAGAAAGGTTTTTATTGCCGTTGGTAAAATTTGCTCGGTGTGCAAGCCCCACTGGCGCCTTAACTGGAAATTCCAGCATTTTTGCTTTTACCCCATGTTTAAAATTAGAACGAAACAACCAATAGAACGCGAGTTTTCAAAATCCAATATCGCGAAGCGCTGCGCGCTGTGACATGTACGTCGTACGGCTATATGCCCGCGAGCGTTTAGTATCAGAATTGAGGCAATTGGTTGGATTTACGGTGCATCGCCGTTGCCTCAACATCCGCGATACGGTGACCACGATTTTATATAAGCGAAGCAGTCCCGAAAAAGAAGAGAATGCTGGTAATAAGCGTACAAACTTGATGGACTTGAATCTAATTTATGATCCGTGCGGCCATAGCGGGATCCTATCATTTCATAAACAATGTTTCACAAACATATCATTTGACAACATAAATTTTTTTTCGAAACTGTAAATAATTCTGGATTAATATCAGGACTATCGTGTAGAACCCTATAGGTTAGGTTAGGTTAGTTTTATAAAAATCCTGAAATATATGAGGTTACAGAAAAAAAGCGGGTTGGCAAATGAATAGGTTGTGAAACGATGCATTTGTCAAAGATTTGTCGGAAAAAAGGCAGAGAACCGGCCATAGCACATAGCATATTGGAGCGTTTCCCGTAGTTAGCACATCATATAATAATAAGGTCGAAAAGATGTCCGTCAATTAAAGTGTGGATTGTACGCAATTCAGTTGTAAAAAAGGTTTTGTATTTAAATTACGGTGTAAAACATGAGACCACACATCAACAACACAACATCACGCCTTCATTCCCTAAGTGGGGTTCGCAGAGCTACAGAAATACCAACAACTCTAAAAAGACTTGTTTATAATTTTCTGTGCTCATTTTGGACAATCAGGCCAAGAAGTTTAGTTTAGGCCAGTACAACAAGCCTTTATTCCTTAGTCGCCTCTTACAACATCCACGGGAAGACCGGGCAACCACACGGGCTCAACACCCTGTTTGGGGAGCATCAGAGCAAGCTTTGAAAACCCTTACGATATATAACTCTCCTCCTCCTTTGGCAGTTGGTAAAAATAAAAAGACCCTGAAAAGATGTAATAGTGAACAAAAACAAGAAGGGCTTTTCCTAGCACGGAAACCTACGCATTCAAAGTCTCGCGCAGCCAAACGAGCAATAAAACGTTTTTATCGTACTGAAAAAACTCACATAACACATATAAAAAACACGACTAAAACTAAGATTAACCTTCAGAAACTCCCTCTGGTACTCAATTCGCGATATCGGAATAATTCCCAGCCTCCAAAGCCAGGCAATTTGTCACTGATAAAAATATCTCCCACGACGAACGTGCCACGCATGAAGTGAAGGCATGTCTTTAACTTCACAATGCGTGTTCTACATCGTGTAATAGCGAATTCAAGATGGTTCAGTATGAGCAACGTTATTAACCCTTAACTTGGCAGTGTGCACCACAAGATACATACCATAATGTTCACTTTTTGTTTTTTTTTTCACGACTCACGAATTCACGACTTTTTTTAATTTTTGCGAATTTAAGGGTTAACCCTTAAATTGGCAAAAAATAAAAAAGTCATGAATTCAAACCCTATTTGATTTCAACCAGCATAAAAAATATCAATTAAAAAAATAAAAGTGAACATTATGGTACGTATCCTGTGGTGCACACTGCCAAGTTAAGGGAAGAGTTGTTTCTCGATACTCCGTCCGCGTAGGAATCATTTATTGCTATTCCCTCAAGAACCGTATAATTTTTCGAGATAAAAATACCCTATATACCCCGGAACTCAAGCTATCTTCGTACCAAATTTCATCTAAATCGGTTCAGCGGTTTATCCGTGAAAGCGCAACAAACAGGCAGACAACAGACGGAGATATATGGATGTGTGGACAATATTATACGTACACAAGTTCTGCGCTAATACCATACTTAAAATAAACTACATCCAACACTCAACCAGACATAGATCCTAGAACGCTAGCTTCGTAGACTTTATTACCAAGTTATAGACCTAGAAAGATTGAGAAATCCACGCGAGCTCGTCAAAGATTAAAAAAAAAAATACACTTAAGTCAGTCGTTTTAGACAAATCATATCACACCAGTTTATAAAAATCGGTAAAATATCAAGTCCATACCATGAGATACATTTTAAGTATCGAGCTTTAAGTGATGCGAACCGTTTTATCGATAAAATATAACAATCCCTTTCTTGTGGAGAGTTATTATTATCTTTTAAATGATTGAGCAGCAATGTAGAGGCAGAGCTACTTTAATTTCCTTTATTTATTATCAACGAAATTGTAGGTAATTGAAAGAGTGAATTTTAAAAACTTTGTTACCGATACATTGCGTGCCTAATTAATTTATATGACAAAAACCGGGCAAGAGGATGTTGGACCATGCTCAGTGTAGGGTTCCGAAGCCGTTAAGAACAAACATAAGATTTATTTCGGATTTTTAGTATTTGCAGTTTTGGCTACAGCCAAACTTCCCCTACACCACAGAATAAGTAATAGTACAAGTACAGAAGTACCTTTTGGCTTTTCGAGGAGCCATAGGTACATTTATTTAAACAAAAAAATGAATTATTTTCGCAACGGCGTACGGGCGGCGCGCGTCAAGACGAGCGCTGATTAGCCTTGCATAAGTGGCCGCACATTGAGTAGGCAATAGCGCGGAGTGTCACCGGCCTGCCTACACACTACGACGCTTGACTCAAAAATTAGCGCTTTAAAGCTTAATATTTCATAAACGGATCCCTTGATCGAAAAGTTTTTTTTAAACCCTCAATATTTTTGAAAGACTTATCCAACTACACCCCACACGATGGGGTAGAGGAGAAAAAAAATTGATCCCCACGTTACGAGTAGGGGTGGTATACGGAAAAAAAAATTTAGAAGAGTTTATTTTACCACTTTGTTGGCGCGACTAATATGTACATTCATGCCAAATTATAGCTTTCTAGTACTCAGAGTCTCTGCGCTAGGCTGCGGATGGACGGACAGACGGACATGGCGAAAGTATAAGGGTTCCTAGTTTAACTACGGAACCCCTTAAAATCTGTTTGTTTTTTAACTACAAGTAACAATTTACGTTCATTAGGGCTTATTCTTTCAGCTCTTACCATTTGTTTTTATGGATGTCACACACTGTATACCAAAGATTCATGCATGCCGATAGGCAGTATCTCAAATTCAATTTCAGAGAAACGCAGATTCAATCCTTTGCTAGTAATAAGGTTGCTTTTGCTACAGGAGTTTTGTTTGAGATACTGCTATTCGTCCTTGAAGGACAGATAGAGTATTAAACTCATTATCCTTGAAGTATTCGCGTAGGTGGGTAAAATAAACAAATACAAAACAATACTACCAAAGATGCATCCCCAAAGTAATCCAACTAAAAGAGTTTATGATAAGGCAGTCGAAAACTTTGGAAAGCTCATGGCAGTCGATAACTTTGAAAAGCTTATTACGCTGAATGGGTGGGATGAGAGTGTTGAGGCGGTAACAACCCACAACGACCTTGGAGGGAGATTTTGCTTCGTTATTGATGATATTTTATGAGTCGTCGAAAACTTGGTTTTAAGGTTATTTCTGCCTTTTGTCTAACGATGTGTTCTTATGAAGATACTAGTTGGTTCCCGTGAGTCTGTCCGCGTAGAAGTCCTTTATAGCTATTCCCTCTGGAACCGTCGATTTTTTCGGGATGAAAGTTCCCTTTGTCCCGGGATTCAAACTATCTCCCAAGTTTCAACTAAATCTGTTTAACCGTGAAGGAATGGTGAAAGCGTAACAAACAGACAGTTTCTTTAACATTTATAATATTAGTATAGATATTAGATAAACAAAATGACATACACGTCCCGCAAGACGTATCCGAAACTGTTAACTGTAGGTAGTAGTTTTGTACCTATTGGAATAGGTTATTCTAAGCGCTAATTATTCATTATTACTATTTTTCACCGTCAGGTCCTTTTCAAATAGTCAAAACGGCGATTTTTTTTAACTATTTACTGTACTTCTAACTCCACTAAAAAAAAAATTATACCCAAGTAACCACTCACCGCCAAAACAAGTATAAAACAAACAAAGGCTTATTGTTAAAGAAATGTTAACAAACACTTACAAATTCATGTAATAACAGTTTCCTAAACCATTCCGTTAAGTGGAGTTAGATTATTCTTATCTAAGTGTGCTCTTTAACGAGCATTTTGGGATTAAAAAGTTTGCCTCCCATGATCTGAGTGGTTTTTGGGATTACATCCTAAAGAAGCATTTCAAAAAATAAACCTTACTTCGGCTAGCTGTAATGCTGAGGTATTTTTCTCGTAACTATAAGTAAACTCGCCGACGAAGTATTCGTCGGCAAACTAAACTTGCAGTATTGGTGCTGCTTTGTCGACGAAACCGACCAACTTAAAAATTTACTCACTATATTGTTAAAAATACTCTGACGTTGTCCTACTTAAAATAGCCGGTTAATAGTCTATTAGACTCCCTAATGTTTTACCAAATTATTATTTGGACTATACATATAATTTTTAGGGTTCCGTAGTCAAACTAACCCTTATAGTTTCGCCATGTCCGTCCGAGCGCAGTCTAGCACAGAGACTCTTAGTACTAGAAAGCTGTAATTTGGCCTGAATATGCATATAAACCACGTCAAGAAAGTGGTACCATAAAATGTAAAAAAAAGTTTTTTTAGGGTTCCTCCCCTACACGTAACGTGAGGATATATTTTTTTCTCGTCTACTTACCTATGGTGTCGTTGAATAGGTATTTCAAAAATATTATGGGTTTGTGAAAACAGTTTTTCGATTAAGTAATCCGTTTATGAAATATTAAGCTTTAAAACACTAAGAGATACAGGCGATTTAATTTTTTATACTTACTAAAATCATCTAAGACGTTACCAAATGACTTTAAATACAAAATTAGTTAATAAGTACTTCATTTTGCAAAGAGGTACTTCCCGCCGCATTTTTTATTATATTTTTTGTGGTCGATAGTCTTACTTATTAATTCGTTACGTTTTGTTTGTGTGAATCATGCATTTATTTTAAACATACCAAGTGATACCAGTATCTCTCTAGACCACTGAAACTAGTCTTATCTATGTTAACGAATAAATCACTTCGACTTTATTCGTCGACAAGAAAAAGACTATCAGAGGGTATAAAACACTTCGTTCGTCGCAGGTTTCATCGACAAAGCAGCTCGGGCAAATGTACCTAACTCAAGAGGCAACTTTAGTTTGTCGGTTAATAATTCGTCCATGAATTATAATACCAGTTGTTTTGGTGAGACAGTGTTGATCCTCCGGTAGGAAAAATACCATAAGGTTAGTTTACACCAAAACTACCAATATAAATCTCATTAAAGCCGTTAAACTTGATTTTAGTTTTACAGTTTCATACATTTTGACACAATAAGCCTTACTCATAACTTTAACTTGTAACTTTTTACCACTTGGTCCTTAAATCGTGCTTTGTCTTCTGCCATGTTTACTTTTTTACTTACTATACTCTAAACATCTCTTACAAAATCAGAGCCTGATTGTTCCATTGTCAAAATAATATCTTGTGGACACTGCCAACAGGGTGACGTTTACAGATCTTCTGTTAAAAATAGGCTTTTCTCTTCTACGTAAAGACAAGCAACATATTTATTTATCTGTTCGACAAAAACACGTATTTACCAAACTAGTCAGCAGGACTGTCCCACATTTTTCCAATGCGTATACACCGCTTACGCACAGCATTTGCTCGTAACGAAGACACACGAGGGGTCAGGCGAGTAACGACCCGACATATGGAGCGAAATAATAGAAAAAACGCCTCGGCGATCCCGATATATCGCGTGTTTTATCACACAGTATTTATTACTTATTATTTTGCTGAAAATAATACATTGTTGCCGAGGGTAGAAAGTACGCCATTTTATGAACGAATCATATAGAGGGCCTCAACTATAGTGCCCGAGCCCATAAATTGCACTTTCTACTGCGGCAGACATAGTACTTTTCTCAATTACTGCCAGAAAAAAAACGTGTTTTGTTAAGTTCATGTTTACGTAATTATTTTAGTATGGAATAGGCGAATAATATTTTTATTTTGTATGAAAATGGTCTGTCATAAAAGTGATGTTTTCTGACCCCAAACCAGACCAAAAATGTTCATATAAATAAATAAATATCACGGGACAATCTTACACAAATTAACCTAGTCCCAAACTAAGCTCTAGGCTTGTACTATGGGTACTAGACAACGATAAACATACTTAGATAGAGAAATAAATACTTACAAAACAAATACTCGTGCTCATCACACAAATATCTGCCCTTACCGGGATTTGAACCCGGGACCGCCGGCTTCGGAGGCAGGGTCACTCCCAACTAGGCCAACGTGTCGTCCAAGCAGTGTTGAGAAAAATACTTTTAAAGTGTCAAGGAAATAAAAATAGCATGCTAGGTATCATTGGTCAAACGGGTATGGACACAGTGGGACACAAGAACGCTACGTGTACACGTTTCTGTGGACGTACGTGTGTCCTTTTTTTTTTTTTTTTTTTTTTATTTATGTTGAGGAGAAGGCACACGAGCACTCATGCCACCTGATGGTAAGTGAAATCTGAGACCCAAAGACATTTGAATCCTAAGACCTCAAATGCGCTGCCAACACTGAGGACTAAGATGGAATGCCTCTATGCTAGTAATTACACCGGTTGTCTTATCCCCACACCGGAACACAACAATGCGAACACTGTTGCTTGGCGGTTGGTTAATGGATAAGATGGTGGTAGCGATCCGGACGGACCCTGCACAGGGTCGTACCACCACTAACCTATAGGGTCCTATGCTTGGGAACCTCGATTCGCCATTATTGACTACCTATTTTTAGGTAGTATAAGCGACACTGTCCTAAATAAGTCATAACATAAGCACATGAATAAATAACATGAAGTTTCTTTACAGTGTTTAATTAAATTATCGGTTTCCGAAATATATCATTTTATTGGTTTCTTAAGTCTAACCTAACCTTATCTATACAAGAAATTTTGTACATAAACTTAAGATTAACGTGTACAATGGCAAACTTATCCCTTTAAGGGATCTCTTCCAGATAACCCGACCATGAACATGATACGTTACGGCGTTAGAACAAATTAGTTACTATTGCTATCTATACTGAAACTAATACCAATAATAATACTAAAAGAGGAAAAGTTTGTGAGTTTGCGAAGTTGTAGGGGATAATCTCTGGAACGACTGAACTGATTTTGAAAATTATTTTACCCATAGAAAGCTACGTTATTTGTGGGTGTTTATACAATTATTCAATTATATTCATAATAAATAGAAAAAAAAACCACATAAATGATAATTGATATTATCAAACACGTGGGTAAAAATCAAATGGGTAAGAAAATTCCATTTCTAGCTAAAAGCTACATATTGAACAGTTGATATTTCTTTTGTTTAATTTTTCACATTTTCAACGTAGTTAAAAAAACTGGTTAAGTACGAGTCGCTTAGGGATTATATTTCAATTCAAATTCGATTTCCAATCGAAACAGCGCGAGCCCAACTCACACTTGAGCATTTTTTAGTATTGGTTATTTTTCTTTAGGGTTTTTTATAATAATATAATCATAGCAAAATTGACACGTGTATGCTTTACCGTTTTTACGATGAGTACAACAAAAATAAAAACACGTTGAACATTAACGTTTCTTTATAATATCACTTTTTTTTGTTAGTAAATCAGCCGCAATAACATATATTCTAAAAAAAACCTCTATCTATTACGGTTCAAAAGATACAGCTATTTAAAGTTAGGATGGGCGGACGGACAGCGAATACAATACAAATACGCTTTATTGAAGAGAAAAATCAAGAAAGATAAAGAAACAAAACATGGAAAGAGATAAACATGAAATTCTTACACGGTAGACAACAGGCGGTTCTACATAATACATAGGTTAATAGGGTTCCGTTCGGCTCCCTTCGGGTAAGGAACCCTAAAAAACCCGACAGTTCACTTAATAGTAAAACGACGATTAAAAATGAAATAAAAATAATTGGAGTATTTAACTAATTAATTAAGCAGGTACTCTAATTTTAACTTAGACAAAAAGAACAGGTTTTATGATAACGTAACTTCGACAAGACTTATAATTTTTGACTTCAGTATTTCATATCGGCAAAAATAATAAAACTGTAATAGCAATACCGTGTGGTTTCCGGGTAAGAATAGTGCCACTCCATGTCTTCCCGTGGATGTCGTAAGAGGCGACTAAGGGAATAAGGGCTTGTAGTAGTTAGGCGATGGGCTTGCAACCTGTCATTAATACACTAGAAAACATCTTAGCCTGTTTGTGCAAAATGTGGTTACAGAAATACCAACAAGTATTTTTAGAGTTGCTGGTAACTCTGTAGCTCTGCCTACCCCACTCTGGGAATGAAGGCGTGATCGTATGTATGTATGTGTAATAGCAATTAAGGTAGATGTCCGAGTGGTCGTCGCTGCACTAGTAATTGTCACGATACTTTGAATTGCGATAAATAAAATAAGATCAACGTTACTTTTATCACCAACTCATTTTAGCGATGAAAAATATGTTGCCTATTGATGTTTCACGCCAATTTTAAAATGCCGAACTTATTTTCAATTTAAAGCACCCGACATTTACTCAAATAATCCAATTGGCGATTTTTTATTTCCATTTTGAGAAATTTCGATATGGTCACCGTGTGAAACAAATTCGATTTAACAAAAGTAAAGGTCACATCTCACAAAACACGTGAAAATGTTTTGGGTAAATGTATCAATTTACGTAAAATCATATAAGTCAAGCACTCGGATCTCTACCGTTCTTAAATTCAGAATGTAATCTACTAGAAGACGCCCGCGACTTGGTATGCGTAGAATTAGTTTCCCGCTACCCCCCTATTTTAACCCCTTAGGGGATGAATTTCCAGAAATCTCTTCGCAGCGCACCGCTAGGATATCCAAGGAATATTCCCTCCTAATTTCAAGTCCCTAGGTCCAGCGGTTCCGGCTGTGCGTTGATCAATAAGCCAGTCAGTTTCTTCATTTATATGTGTGAATTCGGGTGCATGTAGACGATTTGATAGTGTCGTCTATATATGTTAATTACGTCGTTTATCGCTGTTCCCTCGAGAAATGTTCAATTTTCCGGAATGAAAAGTAGTCCTTCCCCGGGACCTTAGTTATCTCCATACCAAATTTCATCTAAATCAGTTCACTAGTTCCAGAGATTACCCCTACAACCTCACAAACTTACAAACTTTACCCCTTTATAATATTAGTATACAAAAAGTAGTCATAGTTTTTTTACCTTTTAACCGTGTGGATATACTATGTTTTAGATTATCTATTGATTATTGATTTTACTTACTTAGAGACGTTTTAGTACCAAATACCTCGTTCCTTTTTCAAAAATTGACTTTAAAGATCGAATTAATTTTCATAAACTAACTTTGAGTGCTGCTGTTAATTTTTAATGTTATCAAAACAATGCCTGTGACGAGTAAGGATTATTTTTGAATCTCGAACATTTAAAACAAAAAGCTACATAAGAAAACATTATATTATCATAGTATCCTCCAGCCTGACATTATCATATAAATCACTTACAAATTAGCAGTAACATGTCAAGACAGCCATAACGTCAATAGAAATTAAATCATTGACAGTAACAATTACACGAGTATAACGTTGCCAAAAATGTAACAAGCCAACGACAGATAAATGAAACAAGACAAATGACAGCCAGTCTTTAATTAGCTTCTTAACAAAATGGTAAAAATACCTCAATAGCCCACTTTCCTGACCGAAATTTCAATTATTGTCAACGGTACCAAAAATAAAAAGTTCAAAGCAATCTATGAACAGTACTTACGCAGTTCAGAAATTCGGCCACACTCCGCCGTAACGTCTCAAAACACACATTAACACATATACAATACGGTAAGCACTTATTTACACGGTTTAGAATGAGTTCACTTTGGTAATATACTTCGTAACTTTTACGCGGGAAAGTTTCGAAGCGAGCGGCGTAGCATCCCAAAGCACATCCGATCTCTGCGCTTGTCGCGCGAACACTGACTGAGTGACAGCCTGAAAAATGTTTCGAACGCGTACAATTTTCATATTTCGAACACTGGCTGCGAGGGCGGGAAAGCCGTTCGAATTATCGTTTCGTACTCCGTATGACGCATTCGTGTCAATTACTTTATTTAAACAACAAGTTTTGCGCCATTTAACTTGCCTGTCAGTTAAGTTTCTTATTGTAATACAAGAACCGTGTGTTACCGCGTATGGTCGGACTTATAAGTAGCTGAACATTTTAGTGCTCTGTCACTATAACGTTATGTTTGAAATGCTGCATTAATCTGTCAAGGCGTTGAAGCGACCAGGTACTAAAGTGTGCAGCTTATAATGCCGTATGTGCCACACAGAACTGACAGCTCAAGGCGCACTAAAACGTGCAATTTTTCGAGCAATCATTTTCCGTTAACAGTATCGTCTCATTCTATTACACAAATATCATACAAATAAGACAGCTATTTTTACGTACAATATTGCACCGCCTACAACAATTTTCTGATTTGCCCAAATGCCAATAAATAAATAAAGTATCTTTTAATTTGACTGAAACTGTAGGTTCCAAATAAAGTTAATTAAAACACCTCCGATGTTTTGGCGTCCCCTTCTTTCTAAGCAAATATCTCTTAAACGACCCAATAGATTTACTTAAAAACTAACTATGAAACATCCCAATTAAACTAGCTTTCTTGAAAGAGCAACCGCGTCCGGTTCGGGTCATTCGTTTGGTAGATACGAACCCACAGATACATACACAAGTTAAGGCTCAGTTTCATTGTTCGATAGCTGGCACGCTTTACGTTATACATTGCATCACGGCAATAGTTCCTGGCTCAATAATGCAATAACAAATCGTCAATGGATTGCTAACTTATTATAACCTGGGATGGGCAAATATACCGTATATTTGTAGAATTATTTACTCGAACCTTTTTTGCCATATTCGTTAACTTAATGAATCGAAGATATCATGAACGTCTTCACTTCAATTAATATCAATCGATCATTCTGTTTGTTTGTTTGTCGGCGGATCAACAAAATGTACGCATCCATCAAACGCCGATAACGAAAACAACTGTCTTGCAATAAACAGCCGTGGAATGTTTTTAAAAGTTTTTAATTATCGATGAGTTGTTTTTGTTTTTCAGCGGCCAAAGGGGCTTTTTGTCATAAGCAGACATAGAAGTTTTTGTGGCAGGAACTTCAATTAACTAGGGACTTCCTTCCGATATTAAAATTATCGATAATTGTTTCACTTCACATACTTATTTTAATGTGACATTTCTTAGTAGATAACTTAAATGCTGATCACTACCCATCGATGGGTTTCTTACACAATAACTTCTTTTAATGCTACTCAGATTTCCATACAAAATTAACTGAAACCAAACAAAAAGGCATATTAAGGTAAATTGTATGACATTGTGATATAATCCTAACCTACTCAGTTTTTGAAAAATGTATGAAAATTACTCAAAATTTAAAATATTATAGGTAGATAATCATTTATTTTTATCGTTATGTTCATGCCACTTTTAAGTTTTGAGTTACGGTGTATCCAAATTGCATGTCCATATTATACGTTATGTCATAGTCATAACATAACTGTCATAAGAAAGTACAATTTATCGATAAATTAACATCGTTCGGAAGTCCCTAGGACAATTTTATTCGTGCCACAAAAACTTCAATGTCTGGTCATGAGCCAAGGTGATTTAAAACTAGATTCCACGCTAAAATTCCTAAAGAGTCATATTAAAATAAAACATAATTTACCTATTTCTAGAGTTCAATTCATGTTTATAAACAATTCCCTCTTCAAAGTAAGTACATAATAATATTCCATCCAAATTTGTTATTTGTACAAACAAGTACCTATTTCCACACCTATGTCCATGCTGTCATAATTATGTAACAATGAATGTCAATACCCGACCCGTGTGGATGCCGGGGTAGAAAAGTGCCACTCCATGTCTTCCCGTGGATGTCGTAAGAGGCGACTAAGAGAATAAGGGCTTGTAGTACTGTTAGGCGATGGGCTTGCAACCTGTCACTAATACACTAGTAAACTTCTTGGCCTGATTGTGCAAAATGTGTTTACAGATCAACAAGTCTTTTTAGAGTTGTTGGCATTTTTGTAGCTCTGCCTACCCCATTCTGGGAATGAAGGCGTGATGCTATGTGTGTGTGAATGTCAATAGTCTAGCTAGTGTCCCACTGCTAGGCAAAACTCCTCCCCCTAATTTCTCCTGTCATCTCTTGATCTAGCTAATCGTCACCAGTCTGGCCTCTATTCTAATGGTTAATGCTGCGTTTCCACCAGAGCTGTGGAAGGTAGCCAAGCGGTTTGCGAGGAAAAAATCTACCAATAGGATTCCTAGCCTCGCTCAGCGCTGCTCTCCTATTGGTGGATTTTTTCCTCGCACACCGCTCCGCTACCTCGCACAGCTCTGGGGGGTGATTCTCTACACAGCGCTGCGTCGATCTTAAAGGTGAAGTTTTACCCGGCAAGTTTAAGAAGTCCCGTCGGAGCGTACAAAACACATTTTAGCGCGTGCCCTCTTAATTAGGCAGCTTTATACGACACTGAACTCGACTTACCTGCCTGGTGGAAACGCAGCTTTAAAATAAAACGATATTGCCTTCGACGTGTTTCCGCATTGTCAACGTTTTGATAACTTTTATATGTATACTTGAGAGTAAAGACGGCCGAGTTAAAAACTATACTATAACACTTCAAACGCAATATCGTTTTAACCCAGTAGAATACAGGTCCAGTGGTGGCTAGACAAGTTGCATTCGACAATCGTTAGCGATTATGTTTCGATTGAAAAATATATGGAATCGACGTAAGTGTCACGTTACTATCTCGGTGGCTTACGTCAATTCCATACATTTATCAATCGAAACATAATCGCTAACGATTGTCGAATGCAACCTGTCTAGCACCACGGATCGAATTTATCCAATTCGTCCTAACATTTTTCTTTTGCTCTGCCTCTTCTCCGGCTGCCGTATTATAAAAAAAAAACAAGACAAAAAGCTGGCTAGAATGGGATAGGTATTTAACGCAGTTTAATCCTTATGTCAGTCGTTTATACATTTTATAATTCTTTGTCCTATTTATATAAAATTGAAAGCTTCTCTTTTATTTTAACGCTCACAGCACTGAAAAATTATTCAACTTTCCGCCCACTGAACAAGTATGTAAATCGACTCACTATGATTTCCTGCATTATTCATGTAGTCACCTCTGTTCATTATTTCAAAACAGACCCCCTGACAAAGTCACTACAACTCAAACACTGATATATCTCGTCTCTTTCCGTCGGAGCCGGGAACTTCGAGAGTAACAGAGATGGAAGTGCATTGGACCGTGGCTATAACTTTGTCAGAGAGCGAAGTTGGTAGAAATGCAAAGGAGGCTCTGGCGACGACTTTAACGGTAACTGTTTGGGAGTTATCCTGTTGCTTTCTCTATAATTTTTTTGTTATAAAATAACTTAAAATATCCTCTTGAAATTATCACTCAGACACCATAGTTGCATTGTCATCGAATTTCTTACCGTTTTGGATATCAAAACATAGTATATAAATGGTTCCAAGATTGTGACTGTTAAACTGTGAACTTGTGAATAAGGGTCAAGACGCTTATTGAGGACTAGCTGTTGCACGCGACTCCGTCCGCGTAGAAAAATAAAACATAACCTATGTTACTCTGTGATAATAAGGCATTCTAATGGTGAAAGACATTTTGAAATCGGTCGAGGAGTTATTGAGTTTATTCGATACAAACATACAAAAATACAAATCTTTCCTCTTTATAATATAAGTGTAGATATAATATATCAATCTTCTGCCCGCGACTTTGTCCGCGTTGATAATGAAATTTCTTCCAGCCGTTTTAGCGTGATGAAGAAACAATTGCGGGTGGTAGGACCTTGTGCAGGGTCCGTCCGGATCGCTACCACCATCTTATCCATTAACCTACCGCTAACAGCAGTGTTCACATTGTTGTGTTCCGGTTTGTGGATAAGACAGCCGGTAAAATAACTAGCATAGAGTCATTCCATCTTAGTCCTCAGGGTTGCAGTCTTGTGAATGCGAATGTCACAGTTTACACTTACCATCAGGTGGCCTGTGTGCTCGTTTGCCTTCTCAATGTTATAAAAAAAAAACATACCCACGCACAATCTTTCTTCTTGATCTTCTTTCTTTTTTCTTTTTGATGCGATGAGATCCGTCATATTTAATTTTTGTGTGCTTTTTGTTACTAGGTAATACTATTTGTTATACTAATAATAATTTAAATCTCTAAACATTGCCCGTCTTCAATTTACCCGTGTACCTAGTTGCCGGGTAAGAATAGTGCCACTCCATGTCCTCCCGTGGATGTCGCAAGAAGCGACGAAGCGATTTAGGGCTTGTAGTACTATTAAGCGATGGGCTTGCAACCTGTCACTAATAATACACCGGTAAACATCTTAGCCTAGTTGTGCAAAATGTGGTTACAGAATTACCAACAAGTATTTTTTGTGTTGTTGGTATTTCTGTAGCTTTACCTACCCCACTCTGGGAATGAAGGCGTGATGTTATGTATGTATGTATCTCTAAACATAGACGTATATTGGCTAAAACTATTTTTACGCAGGTTAGCCTTGCGGGTTGACGCACTTTCCTTATATCTTACATTTTAATTGTTCCGACTGTGTAGACTTCTGTGAAATTCAGATGTACTTTTCCTGTGGTTCTAGTTTTGTAGAAATTTCATGAATATGTTATTGCTACTGTTACGCGATGGGCTTGCAACCTGTCACTAATAATACACAGTAAACATCTTTAGCCACTGTGCAAAATGTGGTTACAGAATTACCACCCAGTCTTTGAGTTGTTGGTATTTCTGTAGCTCTGCCTACCCCACTCTGGGAATGAAGGCGTGATGTTTTGTATGTATGTTACTGATTATAAGTATGTATTTTTGGGGTAACTAACGCTTTTAATTAAGCAACGAACGAACTCTGAACCGCTAGTTTTGTAGGCGCAGTTTTAAATCTATACCTATATCGAATTTAGAAACACTAACAACATTTCATAATTTTCCCCTACTAATGTCCTTTTCTACCCTACATGAAAGGTAATATCTCAAAACAATAGCTGTAATAAATGTATCCCTCTGTAAAAGTAATAAGGTTACAGATGCCATAGGAGTTTATAGCAGAGGTGCTCTTTTGTTTCAGAAAGTATTCTCTATAAGTGCTATAGCAGAGTTGCGAAAACATGCGGCTAACGTCCGAGATACTTTAGGCATAGTTATCTAAATTGCAACTATCGGACATTATGAATAATTGGACGCGTGAATCGTTATAAACTGATTATCTTCTACTTTTAAACGAGGAGCATTTGTTTTATTTGATTGTTTATCAGCCGAGCAAAGCAGGGGTGCCAATAGTACGAGTGTCATTAGACATTACAGTTAGAGTTAAACACTTTACTTTTCATTCATTCTCTGTGTCATTCCAAAGAAATTTAAAAAAATAGGTATTTTACGTATGCATTGCTTTTTGTGGATCATTTTAAAGCAAGATAAATGAAAACTTATTTGTAATTCGGTACCAAAAATACCTTTAAATCAATCAAACATAACCAAGATATTTATTCTCTTAGTAGACATTCATGTAATGTAATAGCATTGTTACTAAGTAAATAGTTATAGTTAGTCTATTCTACTAGGCTGTTTTTTAATCAGCCGCCATTACTGTCAAGTAAATAAGAGCTATCAGAACGTTGACAATACGGAAACACGTCAAAGGCGTGTCGTTTTTAGTTTTTTTTTTTATGTTAAGGAAAAGGCACACGAGCACTCAGGCCACCTGATGGTAAGTGAAATCTGAGACCCATAGACATTTGAACTCTCAAGATTATAATCCTAAGACCTCAAATGCGCTACCAACCCTGAGGACTAAGGTGGAATGCCTCTATGCTAGTAATTTCACCGGTTGTCTTATCCCCACACCGGAACACAACAATGCGAACACTGTTGCTTGGCGGATGGTTAATGGATAAGATGGTGGTAGCGATCCCTGTAAAGGGTCCTACCACCACTAAAACCGTGTACAATCTCGACCAATAGTAGTAACGACAGCAAGATTTTTTTATGATTCAACTAACATGTATCAAACATATTATTAACATATTAATAGTTGTTCTAAAGTCAGACGGTTAATCATAATCCAAACTTTATTTTCACTGTATCTTGGTTTTATCTATGTTCAAACTTCGAAAATGTTTACCGTAAATTCAGGAAGCGACAGTTACCTTAATAAAAGACTCCTGGCCTTCAAAAGCACATTCATTACATTTCTACAAACCCAGAACGACTTGGGAAGTACATCTGAAATTCACAGAAGCATACACGGTACAGTAAGAACATAAGGAATAAGGAAAGTGCGTCACCCCGCAAGGTCACCTTAGTTTTGAGAACGGTTGAATAATACAATAAAACTAGCGACCCGCCAGCGGCTTCGCCCGCTGCAATTTTTTTTCTTTTGTGTCTCTTAGGGGTAGGTATAATAAATAGATGTTCGCTGATTCTCAGACCTACACGATATGCACACAAAATTTCATAAGAATCGGTCGAGCCGTTTCGGAGGAGTATGGGAACGAACATTGTGACCCGAGAATTGTATATACTTATTAGATAATTTGAAAATATTGAGGAACAATGTATGTATGTATGTAAACACTTTATTGCACAAATGAAAAACCAAAACAATGCAATGAATAATAATAAAAAATTGTACAAAGGCGAACTTATCCCTAAAAAAAAATGAATGATTGCAATGAATAATTTAATTAATGTAAGTTACATAAAGATCGTCAAAAAGGCAAACTAATAATAACATAACCACATACCACAAATAAAATAGGTCAATATAGCAATATCTTTCTTTTTACAATAAATAAAAAGTGAAATGAAAATATTTTCACCATTTAGGCTCGTCATAACAAACATGGGTACAAACAAGTTAAAATAAGTATTATGTCAAAGGATATAGAATATAACACCAAGTAATTACAGTTACATCGTAAAGTCCATATACTAATAACAAGAATGTTACAAGAATTGACCTAAGGTCTAGGCTTGTTCCTACTATGGATAATAGACAACGATCAACATACTTATATAGAGAAATACATACTTAAATACTTGTAAACCTCTGACAGGTTTCTGAAGCACGTCTTATGGTTTGTAAAAGTATTTTTTTTTCTTCATAAAATAACTATGAAAAAGACGGAAAACACATTCAAGACGCTAACGTGACTTTAAAAATAGTTGACTAAGAGGTTTGACGCGGTTAGTCTGGGTTCGATTCCTCGAATGGGCCATGGGCAAATATTTGAATGATGAGCGCGAAAATTGGTTTCTGAGTGATGGATGTTGTTTTATGTATTTCTGTACATGAGGATGTTTATTTAAAGAATAAGAAAACCATTTAAATGTAATCAAGATCTTTAAATGAAATAGATATCATTGAAATGAAATGGAAATTATTGAAATGAAATAAAAATCATTAAATGAAATGTATATCATTGAAATGAACTGAAAATCATTTAAATGACATGAAAATCGTTTAAATGAAATAGAATAATTTTAATGAAATGAAAATCATTTATCTGATCGAATACAGTATTTAATATATAACTAAGTTGACATTTTGTGATAATTCCAATGCGTTCAGCCTGCACAGTGTGGAAATACTTTTTTACAATGGTTGAATTAAGAAACAATAAATAATAAGACATTTAAATTAAGTAGAAGATGTAGTGACTAAAATTGAAAATGGCATGCTTCGATGGTTCGGTCATTTGGAAAGGATGGATGAAAAAATATTGACGAAAGAAATTTACAGTGCTAAAGTGAGTGGAAGGATCGTAAGGGGGCGCCCTAGGCGTACTTTTTTGAATCAAATCGGGGAAATACTGGAAAAGGGCCGAATCTTAAGTACCCGAAACCGACGTGCATGCATGACTCGATGTATGAATGTGGAAGAAGCGAAAGAGCTTTGTCAGGATCGTAGCAGGTGGAAAGAAAAGGTCTCTGCCTACCCCTCTGGGAAACAGGCGTGATTTATGTATGTATGTATGTATGAAATTAAGTTATTAGGTTTTCATTACCATCGATCCTTACAATTTAACATTAAATTACAAAATTACCATATTTATTTCATAAATCACATCTATAAACACCCGTATAAATAATTGTCCATGAAAATTTAAAACATCATCATTGTTTATTGTGATAAGATAATGAAGTGACGCACACTATAAAATAAGTACTTAAACCAAACGCCATTTTGTCAATTTTATTTTAACCTTTTCAACGCTTTACGTCAAACACAAATGCGTCGCACACACGCCAAAATGTATTAAAAGTTATGCAAAAAATCACTCTATCCGTACGAAATAACGTCTCTTTAAAACTGTACCCGTGACAACTATAAGTGTCGGTGGCGTTGTAGCCACGACAGCTCATGACTACTTTAGGCGTCGTTGGCGTTCAAAGTTAAAAACATTACCAGTTTGTGTGAGATTGTCCCGAGGTATTAATTTATTTATACAAAAAGGCACTCGAAAAATATCTTATTATAGCAACATAAAGTACGTTATTGTTTCGTTAAAATCCAGAATTTAATTGTTCATCCAACTGTGTCCATAATTACTCATTAAGCTTATCGGCATCGACAGGAAACACTGTATTCCCGAGGTAGGTTCAGAGAGAAAAACAATGCAATTATTTTATCAGTTTCATAATAATAATGACTCATTGTTTTATGACATCAGCGTCACAAAGTTCAAGTACATAATTATGTATTTATGTAATTTTTCAGGAATCAATACTACGATACAAATACTCTTTATTGAACACCAAAAAAAAAAGGAAACACGGGACAGTAAATTTAAATCATAGGTATACTAGGCGGTCCTACCGCTAAATAGCGATCTCTTCCAGAGAACCTTGGATAAAGAAATAACTAAGGAAAGGATACAAATTCATGGCATGGCATGGGATCCGTATAGAAACCCAAATTGTAATTTAGTGGTGGTCCTTGTGCAAGACTGCAAGGATTCCGTTTGGATCGCTACCACCATCTTATCCTTTAACCCACCGTCAAGCAGCAGTGTTCGCATTGTTGTGTTCCGGTGTTGGGATAAGACAACCGGTGAATTTGGGTACCGTTTTGCCGTGAAGGTCGCTCTCTTAAAACTAAAGGAAACAGTGGTAAAGTATAAATAAAAAGTCATTTGTCGCGGTTATTCCGTTACGCACGCAGTTCTATTAATATATGCCTCATCCAATTCATTGAAAATTTCTTTAACGGCTCCGTGGAATCGGTTTATAGTTTGAAATATTTTTCCTCGTGTATTTTTATTAGGTTAATGAATGAACGGCGGGTCTTTAAGTTAAACTATTTCTTACGATAGAAACATCTTGTGAAGAGACGCTGAAACAAACAAATGTCCATATTGCGCCATCCGTTTAGTCGCTAAGTGGGAAAGAGCATAGCAATATAATAATTGCTAAAATATCATTCGAATGTTTCACTACAGTAAAAAAAATGCCATGGGAGATTCACATATATTGCCCTGGTCCCAAACTATACTAGACTAAGATATAAACTTACTTATTTTTTTTTTTATTTTTTTTTTTTTATGTTATGGAGAAGGCACCCGAGCACTCAGGCCACCTGATGGTAAGTGGAATCTGAGACCCATAGACATTTGAATTCTCAAGACTATAATCCTAAGACCTCAAATGCGTTGCCAACCCTGAGGACTAAGATGGAATGCCTCTATGCTAGTAATTTCACCGGTTGTCTTATCCCCACACCGGAACACAACAATGCGAACACTGTTGCTTGGCGGGTGGTTAATGGATAAGATGGTGGTAGCGATCCGGACGGACCCTGCACAGGGTCCTACCACCACTATTATTATTTGGAGAAAAATATACTTAAATACATAGGAAACATCCAAGACTCAGGAACAAATACTCGAACTCATCACACAAATATTTGCCCTTACCGGGATTTAAACCCAGGACCGCTAGCTTCGCAGGCAGGGTTACCACTAACTAAGCTCACGCATCGTAGTACGAAACCTATTTAAATCTTTATTAACAATCAATAAGATATAGAATCAGCATTATTGAGAAGTGTTTTAGAGTTGTTGGTAATTCTGTGCTCTGCCTACCCCGCTCTGGAATAATGGCGTGATGTTATGTATATACGTTTGTATGTCTTTATTAGGTACTTCTAAACTTTAATATTATAAACTGAATGCTCCTTTCCGATAATAATCTGCTGAATAATTTTGGTTACTCCAAGGCCTCTATTCTACTAGATTAAACCATATTGCATTAGACATGTTATTCTTTTGTCAACGGTTCGTTGGCTCTTATTTACTTGACAGCAATGGCTGCCTTGTTAAAAATAATACCGTAATATACATACATAACATCACGCCTTCATTCCCAGAATGGCAGAGCTACAGCATTACCAAACAAGTCTAAAAAACTTTATGATAATTCTGTAACCACATTTTGCACATCCAGGCTAAAATGTTTACCAATGTATTAGTGAAAGGTTGTAAACCCATCGCCTAACAGTACTACAAGCCTTTATTCTCTTAAAATAATATATTAAAGGCATGGTTTTACTCATTAGAACAGAGGCCCAGGTTTAAATTTGACACATTCTATGTGGCCGGTGTCAAATTTTAACCACTAGAAACCAAATCTATCCTTAATTTTAATATTGGGAAGAGGCATAAAGCGTACATTTAATAGCCCTTCCGAACGTCCGAAAACCATAAAACATTTTCAAAAAGCGAACGTCACCAACAAATTAACCGTTGAACTTCGCTAAATAAAGTAAGCGGACACTGGAAGAGCTCGCGTTCGCAATTGAAATTCCCATCCCGGCGTTATTCCGTGGAGATTTGGTTAACTCCACCAAATCTTTTTACTAATGTGTGTTAGAACAGCGGATCTTTTGCAGGTTTATTCTTCGATTACGGTTCCACACGGTAAAAAAAAAAAGAAAAACAGGATAATGTCACTCAAATTTACCTAGTCCCAAACTAAGCTCTAGGCTTGTACTATGGGTACTAGACAACGATAAACTAACTTATATAGAGAAATATACACTTAAATACATAGAAAACATCCAAGACTCAGGAAAAAATAGTCATGCTCTTCGCACAAATACCGGGATTTGAACCCAGGACCCCTGGCTTCGAAAGCAGGGTCACTACCAACTAGGCTAGTTAGGCTAGTTGCTTTAAGGATCAAAATAAAAAGGAGGAAAGGAGTTTTGGAAATTCATCCCAAAAAATATGTAATTAGACCTGTCAGTCAAAGTCAAAGTCCTTGTTTTTTTTTCTAAACAGCCCCAAGTTATTGACATAGGCTTTCCCCAAAGAACTCCACAGCTTGGGTCTAACATTGATAAGGGTTATATGGGGCCAGAAATCGACCGGTCGTTGTCATGTTCGGGAAAACTCGCCAACATCCCCTATATTTCCAAATGACTTTCTTTATTGACGCACTCCAGCGTGTACTGTTACGTAGATGCCGACGTGTCGGTGCAGTATGTCACGCTGAAGCCGCCGATGACGCGGGCGTGGCGACAGTAATGCATTTCGCGTGCATTTTTCGTGTGTGAGTTATTGGGTTTGCAGCCAACGTAGTGGAGTATTTTATTACCCGACTGCCCGAAGGAGGGTTATCTTTTTCGAGCGTATGTACATATGTATGAGTATTGTAAATAATATAAGCAATGAGTTATAAAAATACACATTAAAAATAAAATGCACTATTCTTGCCCCGCCCTTTTCTAATATTCAAGTTATAAGTTGATCTTACAATTTTTTCATCACAGTTGCTCGCAAAGGGTGTTATTAGCAGACGTATAGAGTAGTTGTTGCCGATTTACTTCCCGTGGGAGTTATGTATTTTTATAACTTCCGAGGCGTTATGAGTTTAGTTTTGAAATGTAGAACCCACTGTCATACGTCATTTCAGACTGTGCAGGTTTAAAATCAGCTAAGGTTTAAACCTATTAGCAATATATGTGGAAGAATATATTGAAAAAAGTTGTCAATTTCTTAAAGCGTAATAGAGTGCCGTTAATTTTGTCTTTGTTGTTCTCTCTAATAGTCTAGTATATTTTTCGTTTCCTTGCTAATGTGACGATAAACATTGGGTGTATGACGGGCAGTAAGGGGATAACAAACTCGAAACATTAAAAAATACTTATAATACCCTCGTTAGTATAATCCTCTTCTTACTCCCATTGGTGCACAATGTACTATTATATTGCAGTCGGGTAACTAAAACTCGACGGTTAATACTTTGTTGCCTAATTTTAAAGTCAGCTGTTAACATTTAAAGAAACCAGCGCGGCAATGGTCCTAAACTCAGTGAGTATCAAAAAAAATGAATTATAGCAAACATATCGAAGAATACGAGAAATCCTATTTGAACCCACAATATATAAAACTTGGCTCATTTGTTATGACAGATGCGTCATTTAGCTACATATCTCCGACACTCGCGTTAACATCCGCAAAAAAATACCTACAACTTCACATCTTTCCATATCCACTGCTGGTTTAATTTCAAAACTCTAACAACTCTAGCAAAGCTAGCAGGCGATGGATGACTATTTTAGTATTGTAGACGAGTAAGCGACGTGGGTTGGCCCAAAATTAGCATAAGATATATGACATAGAGCTGCGTGCACGAAACTCTGGACTACATTAGTGTCGCGATGGAAAAGTTGAGTGACGTATGGCTTTGGGAGAGAAGCTCAATGCTTTATAATCTGGGTCTCTATTCCACTCGTCAAAGCCATATTACCTTTGACATGTTACCGTATTGTCATCGTTATGATAGCTCTTATTTACTTGAGTGTCATGGCGGCCGAGTTAAAAACCAGTCAAGTGCGATCTATACAACCGCGATATCGGTATTAAGATTGAGAAAAAAACAGCAAAAAATACTTTTGTTGTATGGGAGCCCTACTTAATTTATTTCATTTTCATTTAATTATTTCTTTATGAAGCGAATGTATAATAAATATTCTGTGAATATTGCAAGCGTCTACCTGTTGCCGTTATGGGAGCCCCCACTAAATATATATATTTATTTTATTCCGTTTTTAGTATTTTTTTATTATAGCGGCCACAGAAATACATCATCTGTGAAAATTTTAAATGTCTAGCTATCCCGGTTCATGAGATAGCCTGGTGACAGACAGACAGACAGTGGAGTCTTAGTTCTCATCAACTAATAACAATTTCAGGGATGAATTATCAATTGGAGATTTTAATTCCCTTCAGAGCGTACAAACAACATTTGAGCGTGCTTTCTCAATAAGTAGCCGCTAGTAGTCGCTCGTGTGATTGCACTCTTTCAACAAAATGTATTTTTAGGAGAAAAATACCTCTGTAAGACTTTTGTTCAAAAAACATTTCATGGTTATGACACGCTTACTAATAATAACACATTACAAATGTATTTTATACGATTGCGTATAAATAATATTCAATTATATAATACACTAGCGACCCGCCAGCGGCTTCGCCAACCGCATTTTTTTTTCTTTTGTCACTTAGGGGTATGAAAAATAGATAGTAGCAGATTCTCAGACCTACTGAATATGCATATAAAATTTCATAGAAATCGGTCAAGCCGTTTCGGAAGAGTACGGTAACTAACACTGTGACACGAGAATTTTATATATTAGATAACACATTATTTTACTATTACTTATATCATACATACATTATATTAGGTAAACGTTATACACCATGAAAATATCTACTTTGTTGTTACATCAAAAGTTTATTATGCCCCTTGGGTGATTATATTATATGAAATTATATTAAATGTTGTTATATATTGAAAATATATCAAAAGTTTTTATGTCGATCATTACACACCTGTTCAATACATCCTAAACGGTCCCCCAAATCGAAAAACTGATGATGGTTTTTTGATAGCTACTTAATGTTGTAAACTAAAAAATTATTACCCTTGCTTTGGATGTCCACTAAAAACATTTTTTTACTTATTTTATTATTAATCTTATTGCGTGGTATCTATGTGTACAAAATTTATCAAATAGAGAAGGGAGGTAACCAAAGTAGTGACAGGTGCGTTTAGAAAATAAAAGACAGGAGAAGTAAGTTCCATAGTCCTCTGAGTAACAAGTCCACATAAAACTATGAAAAAGAAGAACGGACAAACAAAGTGATATAAATAAAGTTTTGTTTACTATGTACTTTTTACTACAACATTTTGTATTATTGACCGCTGTTATATGAACTGAACATACTACAGTGCATACCACGTATTTCTGTTATCAATATGAATCATTCCATATTTCAACTTCCTAACATAACCTTGTGCAAGCCACTGTCAAGCCCGATCACAGTCGCTGTTTGTGTAATAAAAGGATCTTCATAGACAGATAGCAAAGGGAGAACAGAAACTTGAAAGGGTTCCGTACGAAATTCCAAATAATATGAAGAGAAAAGAAGAACACATGACAAAGCACACACAGCATTTTATTGGGATACCGTAGTTACCCTTGTATTTTCACCATGTCCGTCTGTCGGAGTAATCTTAGAGACGCTAATTGGTACTACAAAGGTGTAATTTGACTTAGTTATACATTTAAGTTACGCAGACAAAGTTGTGAAACAAAATGTTGTAGAAAAAATCGGGTATCCATATAAGTAAAGAAAAGATTTTTTTAATTTTAAAGCTCTTAAAAAGTCATAACGTAGGTGTTATTATCAAAAATACTCATCTTACACAGCGTGTAAATTTCATACGGGCATGTTTTATCCAGTCGTAGTTAACGATCATACAAATCATGTGAGAAAAATATTTTGTTAGTAACTTTTATTATTAAGGCGTAGTTAATTTATTAAGTTTTTCTTAGGAGCAATGTAACGCGTGCAACTTCCTATTACAAAACGATATTACGTAGATGATTTATTCGCTACGGAACCCTACCTTTGCTTTGCCATTTGAAATGACACAAAAAATCTTTTTATATCGGGAAATTGGATACTCGTACTTTTGTTTCAGAGCGTAAAGCGATGAGCTCTATGCGGACGCAATCGCGGGAAAATGATAGTTACATTTAAATCTATTGCAACATTAAAAACAAACAAAAGTCAAAGACAACATTGCGTGTCTCTTCACCTAAATAAGATATTTCTCAATCTATAAAATCAAACAAAAATAATTGCGAAGCGTCTCAAAGGGCCGAATGACTGATTGCCCAACGATAGCACACATCAAAGGGATCCGTAGGCAAACATGAAATCCTTATCCATCCGGCCCTTTTAATGATTACACAATGAATATAGCTAACGTCGACCTTACGTAAGTTATATTTGGTGTACACTAGGTTTTTCCCGAGACTCCGTCTGTTTCGAAGTTGTTTATCGCTATTCGCTGTAGAAGTGTTTTCTTCCGGGATAAAGAGAATCGTGTGTCCTTCTGTTAAAAAAAAAAAGAACGAAATAAATAAAGTTTTTTGACACACATTTAGACACAATTACCAGCGCCTGCGGCACAATGCTGAGTAGGGGGGTCATACACAGATTTAGGTTACCGTCTTTGCTGTGGACACACCGAAAGTTAACGTTTTTAAGGCCTAATTTTCTGGCTAAGCCCATACCCGCAAAAACGCCGTCAGGACTGCTTTAGACCTATCATATACAAACATAACTTATATGCACACAAGCTCTTAACTATTGACCACAGGAGAGACAACTTTTGTTTTTAAGAGTGTGTATGACCAGCGGCCTTTTCAACGCCATGTTTAATGTGTCATTATTCTAGTTGTTATTTGTTTTAAGTGTATTTTTTGTAAGCGGTGGAGGTGGTATAGAGAGGATCCATTAGGTATAATATGATTTTGCTCAGACTAACCTATCTGTTTATCTCTAATTCTTTCTCACATCATTCCCGCACCGAAAATTGCGATAATAATCATAATGTTAAAAGTTAAATTATAATAAAGGGACTCAATAAATAAATGCAGACTTAACATGGTGGTAACGATCCGTACGGACCCTGCACAAGGTCCTCATCATTCTCCTTCCCTTATCCCAACTTATTTGGGGTCGACGCAACTTGTCTTTTTCTTCCATACTTCTCTATTAGTCTCCATCTCTGTAGTCACTCCCTTTTTAGCCATATCATCTTTCACACAGTCCACCCATTGTTTCTATGGTCTTTCCCTACTCGTATAGCCATCCACATTCATATTTAAAACTTTCCTGACCAATGTTCCTCATTCCTCCGCCTCACATAGCCATACCAAGACAACCGATTTTCACACAACTTTTAAGATACCGTTGTCTCTTTCACACAACGTCCTAACAGCACTAAAATTAATCAACAACTCAGAAACAGTGGACGTATTGTAAATGATAGAGGTTCGAAACCATCTTCCTCTTTTTCCTCTTTTTTATTTATGGCAGGCCGTAGTTGTTCGCCAATGTCAAGTAAGTGAGATTACAATCAGATAATTAAAAAAATAAAGAATTTTTGTTTTTTTTTAACATTTATTTTATAGTGATCATAATAATACTATTATGTATGTCGTCCACGTATATTTATTCCTATAATATTTGTGGAGTTCCCTCGATTTCTCCTAGATCCCACCATCAGATCTTGACGTGCTGAAAATGGGACCAACTAGAAAATATACACAATCGTTTCTTTTTTTTAAATCGTTCATGCGGTCTTTGTGTAATCGGGGAAAATAGGGGAATTGAGAACATCCTCCTCTTTGAAGTCGGTTAATAAATCTTTACAAAATGCTGGAAATTTTTCAATCGGCCATTTTCCCTTACATTTCCGAATCCAAGTTCAACTAAACCAGCCAATGCGACACAACCCCGCATTTTTTCGTGCACTCAATTAAGCTGGTACTCAAAAGATGATGGACGACCAGTTCAATATATCATGTGCGCCGGCGACAGTCGGTCGGATTTACATCTGTTTGGCTGGCATTAGCGCTGCATTTGTACGTATTCTTCGAATAACAATAAAATTGGAATGATTTAACCACCATGTAACAAAATAAACATGTTAAATAGTTGCGTCTGTACGCAACAAAAAATGCAAGTTACGGTATTTGATGAACAAAAGATTCCTTTTGCAGGGCTCATCCTGACGACCCAAAGATTGGTCAAAGAAATTACGTTATTTTTGCAATCCCCGATCATACAAATCAGCCTAATGAAAATGAAAATGCTAGCAATAAACCTGTTATTTATTTTCACAGGACAATGCCACACAAATTGAACTAGTCCCAAACGAAGCTCTAGGCTTGTACTATGGGCACTAGACAACGATAAACTTACTTACATAGAGAAATATATACTTAAATACATAGAAAACATCCAAGACTCAGGAACAAATACTCGTGCTCATCACACAAATATTTGCCCTTACCAGGATTTGAACCCAGGACTCCTAGCTTCGAAGGCAGAGTCACTACCAACTAGGCTAGCGTGTCGTCAAAATAGTTTTCTTATTATATTACGATCTATTTTCAAACGAGCGCATTTTTCAATTCAAATTCCTCATTCTTACTGGCCAGTTATTAATCGACTTGCCATATCAATTTAAAATCCCATGTGTTCCTGAATCTCCTTTCAAATCTCAACCTATATTTTAAATTTCATTGAATCAGAATCAGAATCAGAATAATCTTTATTCAAGTAGGTTTACAAATAATAAACTCTTTTGAAACGTCATAGTAGCGACTTAGCCTAAATTGACTGCAGGTTCAAATCGCGACCGATCAGAGAAGAACCTGTAAGAAACTCTGTCGGATGTCTTTTTTTTTCGACGTTCGCAACCTTTTGTCGTAAGGACTAAACATTTTATTACAAGCAATTCAGTCCCAAGCATTGTTATCATTAATATAGTCTTTAATACTATAATATGCTTTAGAAATTAGTTTACGCTTAACGTAACTCTTAAATTTATTTACTGATAGTTCAGTAACATTACTTGGGAGCTTATTATAGAACCTAATACAATTACCCATAAAAGAGTTTTTTATTTTATGGAGCCGCGTGAAGGGCACTGCAAGCTTATATTTATTTCTGGTATTAACATTATGTATGTCACAGTTCTTTCTAAATTTAGCGATGTTTTTATGAACATACATAATGTTTTCATAAATGTATTGACTGTGCATGGTCAATATGTTAATTTCTTTAAACTTATCTCTAAGCGAGTCTCTCTGGCCCATCTTGTAGACAGCACGAATAGCCCTCTTCTGCAGAACAAAGATGCTATTTACATCAGCAGCACTACCCCACAGTAAAATACCATATGACATAATACTATGGAAGTAACTAAAATAAACTAATCGAGCGGTATCTAAGTCTATTAATTGCCGAATCTTATTAACTGCAAAAACTGCAGAACTGAGTCTACCCGCCAATCCAGCAAGATGAGGACCCCATTGGAGCTTGGAGTCTAACGTTATACCAAGAAACACTGTATCATTAACTAGGTCTAGTTTGTCATTTTTAATAGTTACAGTAGTTTGACTATTTTTCACATTAGTAGTCATGAACTTTATACATTTCGTCTTTTTCTCATTCAGTAATAAATTATTAACACTAAACCAATCGACTACTTTTGATATAGCATTGTTTACATTGACATTAAACTGCTGTTGTCGTTTAACTTTGAACACAAGTGACGTATCATCAGCAAACAAGACTATATCATGGTTGTCCTTTATAAGGTAAGGTAAGTCATTTATGTAGATGAGGAATAAAAATGGACCCAATATTGAGCCCTGTGGTACGCCCATTGAGACCAATGACCCAGGTGATCGTACTCCATTCACGTCTACCCTTTGTATTCTCCCGTATAAGTACGTTTTTATTAAGTTTAGCGCAGTACCTCTAACTCCATAGTGGTGTAGTTTCCTGATCAATGTGTCATGGTTAACGCAATCGAAGGCCTTGGACAGATCACAAAAAATACCTAAAGCATCCTGTGACCCTTCCCAGGCATTAAAAATGGTTTTAATCAACTCAACACCAGCTTCGGTTGTCGAGCGACCCCGAGTAAAACCAAATTGTTTATTGTGTAATAAATTATTATACCGAAAATGTTCCGCTAACTGTGACAAAATCAATTTCTCAAATATTTTACTGAAAGTGGGTAGTATGGATATTGGTCTAAAATTTGTGGGGTCAAAAGTACTACCCGTTTTGAATAATGGAATTATCTTACTATGTTTCATAAGATCAGGAAACTCACCACAATCAACACAGTGATTAAATACGACCATTAAGTCAGATGCTATGACTTCAATTAAGGATTTGAGTACATGGACCGACACTCCCCAAAGGTCACTGGTTTTCTTTATATTGATTGAGTTGAATGCCTTAATTACATCCAAGGCAGTAACGCGCTTGAATTCAAAGTATATACTGCATTCAGGCACGTTATCTTCTAAAAGTACAATGGCAGACGCAGGCGAAGAGTTCAAGCACTTAGTCGTGGACACTGGTATATCGGTAAAAAACTTTTCAAATTCAATTGCGATATCTGGATTGGAATCTATTATTTTACCATCTACTTTTAAACGATAGTCGTTAATGTTCTTTTTTCGGCGACCTGTTTCTTCATTAATTATTTTCCAGGTCGTTTTAATAACATCAGAACTATTCAAGATTTTGTTACTTAAAAAATTTCGCTTAGTTATACGGCAGTCTATCTTGAATTGCTTAGAATACTGTTTGACATGTTCCTTAAACTCCTCACTCGCGTTATACCTCCGTTCCTCATATAGATGATACAGTATTCTTCTACGCTTATGTAAGTCCGCAGTAGCCCAGTCACTGAAAACCTTTGCACCACCAACCACAACCGATTTGGATGTAAATACTGCGTTAAATTGTTTTATGAATGTGTGAAAGAATGAGTTGTACATGTCATTGGGTCCCTTATCAGTTGTTAGAAAGGGCAAATTATGCACTAGGTTATGTCTCATTCTTTCCACACGGTCTGCAGTTATTGGCACAAAAGTAATTTCTTTTTTTGGAATATTATTCGATACGGATTTGAATTTAATTAATTGACCCAAATGATCCGATTCCAGGTTGCTGATCACACTCTTACCAATAGGAATTATATCAGTAAAAATATTATCAATACACGTGGCACTAGTGTCAGTAACTCTAGTTGGCTCCAAAAAAGTATGTGTCAGGCCGAAAGATTTGAAAAGATTTATTAATCTTTTGGTTAGTGGACTGTTTTCTAAAATATTTACATTAAAATCTCCACATATAATTGTTTTTTTTCTCGAATAAGATAATTTTATTAGAACAGTTTCCATAATCTTCTCAAAAATTTCGAAATTGCCTAATGGTGGCCTATATACACATACAACTATGAATTGCTCTAACTCTATTGCAGCGAGTTCTAATATTCGTTCAACAGATAAGGACACAATGTCCTTACGGTCTTTAAATTTTAATTTATTGTTTAATATGATTAACGACCCGCCATGTATCGAGCTATTTCTAGTAAATAAACTGCCGACCTGGTGGTTGATAAAATTAAACATAGCTTCGTTACTAGTTAGCCAGTGTTCCGTTATACATAAAATATCAATGCTATTACTATTAAGAAATAACTCGACTTGCAGGTCTTTACTCCTTATACATTGAATATTCTGGTGAACCAGAGTGATATAATTAGATACTTTGCTGCTAAATTTGTCCTTATATTTATTACAATTTTGGTTGCCAGGGTTGAGCTCCTCTGTTGTCTTGTCATTTAATTTAAATGATTGATAGTAATTGGAACATGTTCCAAAAACCTGTCAGGTTGCTGAATAGCAGCAGGAGCCAAATTCTTGGCTGAAATGTCAAAAAAATAGGATAGCGACATAGCTATCTGTTTCTTAAAATAATTAGGCAGGTAAAATTTACCTTTTGTTAAAATATAATAATTGCTAACATAATTGTTAGAGTCAATAATGTCAATTTTTTTATTATATGTACACATGTTATAAAGTGTCACATTTAAATTATATCTTATGTCATTTTCCAACTGTGACAACTGATTACAATAAGGGAATGTAAACAATATGATTTTTTTCACACTAAGGCTATTCAAAGTTTCAAAAAAATTAATTAGTTTATTTTTGTTTACATTCCCTCTATTTCCTACAAGAATAAGCAAAGTCGTGTCTATATCAATATAGCTGTCCTCTAAAATTTTATTTTGGATATTTTCCAAGCTGCTTAGAGGTAAACAGTTGCTGATCACACTATGTCCCTTAGTGTATGAGTTCAATAATGAGCCCATATTGCTACCATACCATTCGTAGGTTTACGCCAGAAAGGTTCGAATTATACGTTTAAAGTTCGATAAGATAAGAGCTTTACAAATTAAACTGTTGATTTTGACAGTTATTTTAAAGAAGGAATGTAGGCGCCCCTGTCATGTTTATTTTTAATTTAATTATTCGTGTCCGTCCGTGTCCGGGTGTCATTTGTCTATGATATTCTTTATCAATGAATTAATTGTGACATGATGTGTCGTTGCATAGAGTTGGGACAAAGAGAAGTAAATAACCACGTAGATGCGACATTCAGCTTCTAAAAGGTACGTTCCGGGATACAAGAAAAGTCATGATAGGTCATCAATATCAGAACGATCTAACACAAATTGACTTAATCCCAAACAAGTCTAGGTTGTAATGTAGGTAGTTGGCATAGCATTATAATGTACAGGGTGCGCTTAAATATTAAAAACCTTTTTTAATATATATTCTGGTCCCGTTTAAAGGGTCTTTCTTATGCTGTAATATTTACGCAGAGTTTTGCAACCCGTGCGTGTCCCTGATTACCTACTTATAAACAGTACATAAATGCTTAAAAAAACATAGGGAACATCGAAGATTTAAGAAAAAATATTTGTGCTATTGACAAACATATTTGTTCTTACTCAGATCGAACCCGAGAATAATAAGCAGAGCCCGGAATTTCCGTAGCACTTTTGAACTGTCATAGGGACTTCCCGTTTATATACATGTGAATATCAATAAAAACAGAATACATTTTTTTAAATATGATAACGAGCAGAAGTAAACAACATGCAGTCTTACCGCGAATGAGCGATCTCTTCGAGACAATAAAATTACGACTATCTATTTCTTTTATAGATATACCTACTAATAATGAAAACCTTGTTAGCACTAAAGCTGACTTTGAACATGAAATTGATAAATGTTGAACTGAACTGATTAAATGTAGAATTGTTACTATTAACTTTTCATTGCAAATCTCTATTTAACATTTTCAGCCAACAAAAGTTATAAAAAAAAGAGATCGCTCTTTGGCGATAAGACCTTTACTTTTAATCTTCATTGATATGTTGTGTTGTGTTCTATAATGTATCGATAAAATTATGTATTTCGGAAGTCGATAAATGAGAAGTCCCTATGACACATAAAAATGGCTACGATAATTCCGGGCTCTGACGATAAGCTTAGTTTCGTTAAAAAAGAAAAATTATGTGTAATTAGTGCTTTTAGCATAACAGTCGAACTAAATTCGCCGAATCTAAAAAACCTACAAGCCATAATATAAATGCAATCACTCTATTTAAAAAAAGACGCGTATCAAAGTTATTGTTTGTTATTGCCAATATTTTTTGTAACGCAAATAACAATCCGCTTCCGGTTCCAAGCAATTTCCTGTGGGAAAGATTCAACAATCCTAAGATCCTAAACGAAATTAAGAACAAAATGGCTTCTATAATTACTAATGCGTCTGATCTTAATGCGAATCTCGATAAATAAAGGTAGTAAATTACAAAATAATATTTATGGTGTCGGCATAAATTTAGTTTTAATGGCCTGTTGCGATAACGTACAGGAATAAATAGAATTAGTCCATGGTTGCGTGATGTAATGTGATGGATGCACTTGTAAGAGGATATAAAGTCTATGTCAATTGAACTTGGCAAAGATATTAACAAACTAAACGAACCAATTCACCAAGATTACTTTTGCAATGATTTATACACTAGATAATTGTTTTATATTAAGTTTTAAAACTATTAATTATACACGGAAACATTATAGAAAAAAGAAAAAGAAAAAAATATCATTTATTGACACAAAACGACACAGTTTAAATTGTAAAATTATTATTGTATTGACATTTATTAATCCATGTATATTGATATCGGATAAGCGACCATAATTACTAGATATATAATTGCTGTCGTTTTGATTATTTGAATGTAATTTTTGTATTATTTGGGTAATTCTTCTTTTTTACCGACAATTGCCTGTCCTCATTTTACCATACGTTATCAGTTAGAGTATTGATTATTAATGTTTCAGTGTTTGACTATACGTCCAAACATTGATTCATCTATTAGTACTAAATAATCTTTCACTTTCTCTATCCAATGTTTTTTTTTATAAGTTTGTTTTTTATAGAATCGCGTGACAGAGTGGTAATGCAAAATTTAGTCTCCTCTGAAAACGGCCACCCTGTCACGATATATTCTGAAAAACCACCATAAAGAAAAACACATTATCGCCACCGAAATAATCACTAATTAGTCCAAATAAAAATTCACGCAACATATTTTAAAATCAAAAATTAAAACCATAATTATCGATAGTTGAAAAACGCAAAATATAGAAAAATAACGATGTATTGTCGGTAAAAAAGTAGAACGACCCATTTGATTATTAGTATTTATGTTGACAACCTCAGTGTAATTGTATATTTTGACATTCAATGCAATTTATATTGTAATATTACATTGATTAGGAATATAATAGGGTCATTTTATTGTACGTTCGTCCGTCCTTCCGTCTGTCTTTACGACCCTTTTTCTCGGGAACGCGTTGAGGTATGGACTTGAAATTAAAATTACTTACCTACTCAATTAAGTCTACGGTCCCTTGAACATGTAAAAAACAAAACTTCTAACTTAACGTAAAAAAAGAGTCGGCCGTTTATGCCGCAAGACGTATATTTCGACACTCTCAAGGGAATCGAAATTTGGCACGAATTGGTCTCACAGCAATAATCCGAAAATCGATAATTTGTTACTCCATCACAAAAAAAAAGGTTTTTGTGATTGTAAACTTATTTTCAGTTTGTAAACTAATCGCGACCTATGTCGATGTATAGAGACAACAGTTTTATAACGGTTAATTCAAGTTTGTTCCTTAATACAACTATACACCTTATACGTTTGTACGGAAACCTCGGTGCGCGAGTCCGACTTGCACTTGAACTGCTTTTTATAATGAAAACACGGTTGGAACGCATCTTGGCACTTACATAACCATTCGTCCTTCAATTCGTCGGATTTTAACTGCTGTCATAAATGTGTATATAACATGTTCAGAGCGTGCATTTTCATTTAGTCACTGTTTTCGTCTACGAAGCAATTCGTCCTTCAAAATTCTGGCATTCTGATCGTACCTATATAATATTGAGAAACAGTCTTGACGGGTTTTTAACGGGTAACATTCTTTTCTTAATTTAGTTTAAAATTATCTCAGGCTTGTTGAATTTTTGTGCTCACAGGAAATTGCGTTGAGCCGGAAGCGAATTCTTATTTTTGAAACAAAAAATATTGGTGAAAAATAGGAATAACAAGTTAAACGTGACTTTTTTATACTTGGATACGCAGTGATTGCTTTTATATTTCGGCTTTTAAGTTTTTCGCGTATTTTTTCGACTGGTTAGAAAAAAATGTGAACGATATAATGTATCAAATTTATCTTTTTTTACAAAAATGGGTTTGTGTTTGAGCTTAGTCTCACACGTGAGGCTAGACAAGTTGCATTCGACAATCGTTAGCGATTATGTTTCGAAAGACAAAAGTATGGAATTGACGTAAGCCACCGAGATAGTCACGTGGTACTAACGTCAATTTTATATATTTTCTATCGAAACATAATCGCTAACGATTGTCAAATGCAACTTGTCTAGCCCCACTGCACGGCTAGCACATGTCATGACGGCGCGCGAGTTACGTCTCCCGCGAGATAGACTACCTGTCTTTTTCTGATATTAAGCGCTTATGCAGTGGTACCTACACGCTTACCCAGAAAAAAACTTTATTTACGGACTCTTTTTTTAAACGAAGCTACCCGTCTCGGGTTTGATTTTAAGTAAAGACAAACATTTTTGTCATAAGCACAAACAACAATATTCGCATTGCTGTGTTCCGGTGTGGGGATAAGACAACCGGTGAAATTACTAGCATAGAGGCATACCATCTTAGTCCTCAGGGTTGGCAACGCATTTGAGGTCTTAGGATTATAGTCTTGAGAATTCAAATGTCTATGGGTCTCAGATTCCACTTACCATCAGGTGGCCTGAGTGCTCGTGTGCCTTCTCCTTAACATAAAAAAAAAAAAAAATGTTGTTAAGTCTTCGATGTTCCCTATATTTTTCGTTCTTATGTATACCTACGATGATCATAATGTTATTAAGGTAGAATCTAGTCACAAATAGAGCTTGATATCCCCAACCTCCCCGGTTCACGCTGAATGAGATGTCAAATGTCAGTCAGTGTCACGACACCATTGATAAATGATGTCCACGGAATTAGCTGATGGAAGATAGTGTTACAACAACATTATTTATTTATTTATTTATTTATTAAATAAGGTACACCAACAACAAACATATTAACAAAATTACAATAAAATAAATTTGAACATTAATATCAGATATGAATGTCAATTATTATTTATTACATTATGGTGATCTCTGATTATATAATAGGATTGTGAAGCGATTCTTAAATCGCGTACCTGCCAAAAATAATCCATACCAATTTAACTCCGGGCGATATCGTTTTTCACCCACGGAAAGACATGGAGGGGCACTATTCTAACCCGGTAATTATGTTGTTTATGAATACATATATGTATAATCCTAAGACCTTTGTACACACAATAATCTATGTATTTATATATATAAATGAATCCCTATTTCCCTTGGTCACGGCATCACGCATGAACGGCTGGACCGATTTGACTAATTATTTTTTTTGTTGTGTTCGTTATCGTCAGGGGAAGGTTCTAATAAAAGAAAAAAAAAAGAAAAATCCACCGGAAAAAGCCGCTGACGGGTAGCTATTTAGTGTAATATAAATGAGTATGAGTATCTATGAGCAAAATTTCGACTCCAAAGAGATGTATCTTCTTTTTCACCTTATCGCATTGTAATAAGGTCCAATAGTGGATACATCTGGAGTTGTGTACTTTACGAAATAGTGCATGATCCCCCGGTTTCCCCGACACTCAATAAGATGTCACTCAGTGTCGCGATAGCTTTTGATCTGCGTGTAACCGCTTGGATGATGGATGGTTATAACCTGATGGAGTGGTAATGTCCTATAACCAAACTATGCTGACCCTTGGATGAGGAGTCGCTGCTTGTAATGACGGATCACGATAATAATTATGGTTGTGTATATAAAAACCAGCATATTTGGTCTTGGGTTATATAAATTTTTTACGGGATTGGAGGTCAAATTTGCTGGTCTTTTCGTTGAACTTTTAGTTTAAGTAGTTCAACGATCTTGGTAAACCCTCATTAAAAAAAAATAATTAAAAAATTGTAAGAAACTATCACATACTGACTTGAGGACAGAATAACGGCAACAAAAAGGTTAAACCTACCATTTACAAACAAACTATATTACCAAACGCAATACAAATATTAGTTTAGATTAGTTTAGTATACGTTAAAGAGACATTTTTATTTTTCTTGTTAATAGTTGATTTTAACCGAGATAAAAACGAAGGAGGTCCTGTAACTTTCCACAAGAGTAGTAGGATTTAGATTAAAATATTTTTTTATTGGAATGGGTACGAGTATTCCCCGAAGTTGGTCCTATACCGGGTGTTGCCTGTAACAGGAGCAATAAATTTAGGGATCGTTTCCACACCACAAACGAAACAACATTTATTCTACAACTTTTGAAAATAACTTTTTGTTAACTAAATATCAATGAATTTAGATTTTCCAAGCAAGCAATGTACCGCGAAAACTACGAAGTTTGTAGGCTGACAGTAGATGTCAACTAGACTACTGGATAGAGTGCATTGCAAATGCTATTTAGTTTGTTCGACAATATCCCAAATAATAAAATACATATTTTTTTAAAGTTGTAGAAGAACTTTTTAGAGTTGCTACGTTTAAAGAGTAGAAATGATCTCTCAATTTATTGCTCCTATTACAGGCAACACCCGGTATAAATTTGGAAAGTTGTGTAAGTACCTATAATAATTATTAAAAAAAAACTTTAAAACAAAAATTAAACCGCCGAAAATTTTTATAGTTAAATAATAAAGGTTTACCATTTTTTGATTTTTCATATTTTCATAAATTATTTTGATAAAAATGTTAAGTGTATATTCTTTTACATTTTTCACAAATGAACTAAAAAATCATGGCACGTAAGTCCGGGAAATCCTTACGTGTGGTACCTTTCTACTTCCGTTGGTATTATTCCCTCCTAAATTAATATTACTTACTCGCAGATTACAGGCAAACCTCAAAAACAAACGCATTACCGTCCGTCGCAAGCGCATTAAGCTGCCGCCACTGATCTATGGCGCTCTTGTTTATGGCAACCATAGACGTCGGGTGAGGATGAGTTCAGTGATTTATTCCTTCACTAGAAGGTAAAATACCAGTGTAAATAAGTAAATAATCAAATTAATAACTATCACGCACAATTTCACACAATTTATCTGTAGTCCGTCCGTGTCAGGACATTTTCAAAGTAAAGTGTAGTTAAGGAAAATTAAGAAACGTTAACTTTTGTCAGTTCTGAGACGAAATTAGCCATATAAATGTATGGCAAATGTTCGTCACAAAACTGACAAAGTTAACGTTTCTTAATTTTCCTTAACTAGGCTACACTTTATTTTGAAAATGCCCGTGAATTGAACTTGGAAAAGATGTAAACAAAGTAGTACTGTTTGACATTTAACCTCAAATATTCACCAAGCGTGTTTTTATTAAATCATTGTGAAGCGATGCTTAAATCGCGTAACTGTCAAAAAAAATCCATACAAATTTAGCTCCGGGCGATAACGTTTCTAACCCCCTAAATCTAAACCGATTTCCACGATTTTTTAATATGTTGTAGATATTGTGGAAAACTAGGTCTGTACGTTTCCGCGTTTGTTTTTTTTTCTTTCTTGGAAAGGAAAACGTAAAAACAAACTCATTAGCGCGCGACCGTCGTAAGCGCGTAAACCTGCCTCCACTGATCTATGCCGCTCTAGTTTATGGTCACCATAGACGATGAGGGTACATTTCAGTGGTTTACCAGAGTTCCTTAACCGAAGAATCTCGGCTCTTACTAAGCTAAAAGATCTTGTCTAAGTAAATAAATCTATATATTGAATACTAGCTGATTCCCGATACTCTCCGCGTAGAAGTTATTTATCGATATTCCCACAGGAAACATTAAATTTTTTGTGATAAAAAGTACCCTATGTCTTTCGTCGGGACTCAAACTATCTCCATCTCAATCGGTTGAATAATGCAAACGAAATCGCAGGCAGAATCTAGTGAGTAATATTTAACAAAAAAACTGACTGTTTTTTGCATTCGACAATCGTTAGCGATTATGTTTCGATTGTATGGATTTGATGTTAGTACCACGTGACTATCTCGGCATTCACCCGTGAAAAAGGCAGCCTTTTAACTGACAGAAGGAATCATGAAATAATGACAGTTATTCGACGGAAGCGAACTGAAAGACGAACACAATTTCGGTATGAGAATACGGTGAATAAGGTGAGACGAACAGAAATTAAAAATTAGTCCGTTATCGTCTATGAGCGCCAGTAACGCTTTTACTTTTTAGGGTATAGGATTCTCAATACTTAGTTTACAATTATAAAATGTTTGAAACCATCTTGCAGGTGAAATCGATATGATTTAGTTTTATTTATTGAATTAATGCCGTAAAAGCTTTGTGAGTAGTTTTCTAAAGGTCTAAGTAGGAAGAAAAAAAAGGCTTAAATAGGTCAATGTGTGACAAACCTTAGTTCGTCGTTGGTCGTCCATGCATGAAGCCTATCCATTAGACAAAACGATGGACGTTCGCTTGGGCGGGCGGATCGTCGACGAACTAAAATACAAGTGGTGTGTAAGAATCTCACCCCAGTTTCTCTAGGGAAGCCCTTTTATCATTTTTAAGCGACAGGGGTTAAAAACCCCGATTATTGCACACAAAACCATATGCAGTGTGTAAATGGTATACGAGCAAACATTTAAATCAGACGTAGGTTATAGCTCTACAAGTCAAGTTGATCTGAATTTTTATTAATAACTGTAATACTTACATAGGGCGCAATTAATTTTAAAGGTCCCATCGAGCAGCAATGTACTTGAAACCTTGTCAGTTGAAACGAGATGTAAGTGGCAGTTAATTGCAGGTTAATTGGGCTATTTCTAATACATTGCGTGGCGAATTAATTAGTACAAAAAGAATACAACTTATGTTAACGATACACACGTTTTTATGTCAATTAGGATGCATATTAACCGTCGTTAAAATAATTGCTCATATTGTATTTCTACACTGTATAAGCCACAATACTGTGCCGACACAAACCCGGCATAAAGTCGATAAAGCGAGCGTCGGATCATCATCTGTTTTGAGCAAAAAGGTTGGTCATGAAATAGAGATCGCGTCCAAAATAATTTGGGCTGTTTGTCGCGACTGCCTGTACTCTGCATGAATTATTCATTGACGAGTCTATGCTGAGGAACGGTATTGTGCTTAACGGAAAAAAATATATATGAAAGTCGATAAAATTAATGTTGGCAACATAAAAATTTCAGTCTTGAAATAGCAAATTAAGAAAAGAACACCATCAAAAACGTTGTTCTTTTAATACATTTTTATTAATTTTTAACTGATTATAAAAAAGAATGAGGTTCTATGTGCTACTGTATGTATTTTTTAAGGTTTCTTCGTCAATTTTGGACCGATTTAAAAAAAACTTTTAATCTATAGGGTATACTCCCGAGGTAGTCCTATTGTCACAAGTCGGTATGTAATGAGGGAATTTGATGACAATTTAACCACCTCGGGAATATACCATATGAAACGAAAAAAAATTTTGGTCACATGACCTCCGCATAATATGCCCATACCATGCAAGGCGATGGGATCTCACTTTGTCGATGATAGGTGCTACTTTCAGGCTGCCTCTTATATACTTTTGTACAAATGTAGTAAAATAAAAAATATCCCTTCCTATTTGTAACCGTCTCGAAAACGGCTCTAATGATTTAGATGTAAATTGCGGATAGTGATTTTTCGGGTCAAAAGTCGATCTGTCAAGTCGTCATCTTCGGAAAAAATCGGGTTCTGCCGAAAAATCGGGTTCCGAGGTATTTGACATACATAGACGACACCATCAAATCGTGATCTAATAGAATCGTATACACCCGAGCTGCTCAGTTGCCCGTTATTTTACATCGTATTGTTAAAACATCGTCCCTCAAAATAACTGACACAAAAATAGCGTAAAGGCTATTACGGGGATAATCAGCCGCTTAATCTCTAAGGCAACCGAACACACCCTTTAATACATAAGGTCATAATGTCATATTACGCATTCAAGAGATTGCAATTAAGCTTACAAAGGAATTAAAACGATTCGCACAATAATTTAATGAAGAGTGGGACTTATCTTGGTAGTATTAACCTAACGCCAAAGTGTTGTAACTCACGGTAACGGATTTTTGTGCTGCGGATGCCAAAATGCCAGTAGTTGGTCTACGAGACACTAAAAGGCATAGAGCATAGACAAATTGTAAATTATTCCAATTGTAATTTCACGGGTGTTATCCCCACATTGGAACACAAAAATGCTGCTTGCCAGTAGATTAATGGATAAGATGGTGGTAGGCATCCGGAGGGACCTGCACAAGGTCCTATCAAGGACTAGTAGCTATAGAACAAGCCTATACCTAAGTTTGGGACTAAAACAATTTTTGTGTAACATTCATTATTTATTTATTTAATCTTTATTGCACAGAAAAGGGCCGAATCTTAAGTACCCGCACCCAACGTGCATGCATGACTCGATGTATGAATGTGGCAGAAGCGAAAGAGATTTGTCAGGATCGTAGCAGGTGGAAAGAAGTGGTCTCTGCCTACCCCTCTGGGAAACAGGCGTGATTTAATGTATGTATGTATGTATTGCACAGAAACAAGTACAAATGGCAGACCTAATGCCTAAAAAACCAATCAGAAATGTACATTATTTAGTAAGTGAACGGAAAAAGAAGACAGATAAAACTAAAAACTTTACATAACATTAAACTAAATACTGACCCCATGATATTTATTTTTATTTTATTTATTTATTTCTCTAGGTATAGTTTATGTCATATTATTTTACCGTCTGTTATCTCCTTTGCGATCTTTTGCAACTTTACGTCACAAAAGGAAATATTTTGGGAAAATAATCTAACACATGATGGTGGCAGTACTAAACAGGTGTTTTTATAAGGTTATGGTTTTGAATTGGGATAACTGTTTCTAGTGGTAATTTGATAATCAACACTTAATTCGAAGTCAATAAGTTTTGCAATTTCACCATGACTAGACTTACGCCAAAACAACGCCAAATTCTGCAAATATATCGAGACTTTAATTTGTTTTACACGCGATTATACTGCTAATCACAAGGAGCTTACATGCTACAATGGCGTAAACATTATGTATTACGAAAGTTTATGACTAATAGTCAATTATAAGTTTTTAAGTGTCGTTTTGACTGTCTTACAATGCTACTTGTCTAGCCCCGAGATCTATCACCGGACCGATCCTTTATAAATCTGATTACCTGCAAATCCACACACACACCTAAAAGTAACGCAATAAGAGCTAATTTTGCTTAAATTTTAAATTTCAAACCGCAAAACACTTGGTAATAAATTGAGTTTAAAATGTTAGCAGTTGTTAACAGCTTGTCGTTTTAAGTGTCGTCCGACAGATTTACTGCGGCAACAAACGTATATTTAACTGATTGGTATGTTTAGACATAGTTATTTTGATGTAAACAAAAGACAAATTTATTCGACTATAATATAAGGAAGAACTGAAGACACGAACTCGAACTATACCTAAATGACCCAGGGCTCGGAGCCGTTTAAAAAATACCGGTTAATACCGGTTTATTTCGGGTTTACTCTGAACTTTTCTAAGGAACGCCAACGTTTTGAGAACTTTATTTTAACCTTAATTAACCGGTTTATTCCACGAGCGGCGAGTCGAGAAACCAAAAGCTTTGTACTGAATAAAAACACTAAGTGGAGCTTGTTTATGGTGCGTGATGTGCGTCTCGAACAACCGGTTTTTAAGCTCAAAACCGGTTAATTCAAACATAAAGGTTTCTCCAAATACCGGTTAAAACCGGTTCATAAGAAACAATAAATTACGAGTATTAACTAGCTTTTTCTCGCGACACCGTCTGAGTAAGATAATAGAGCATCCTATTGGTAAAACAATTTTCGGAATCGATCCATTCGTTTTGGAGTATATTGGTAACATACCAAAATACAAATATTTTCTCTTTGTTATATTATTCTTAGTGTAGACTACATGTACCCACAAAAAATATAATTGTAGTAAATAAGCCAAGTTTTCATTATGCCACCAAAAGTAGTGCTTTTAACTATCTAGTGCCACCTTTGGCACTAGATAGTTAAAAGTCAGACCAATTTATTGCCTCTATTATATTATAAGCTCTAAAACTTGACAGTTTTCTAACGATATCATTTAACATATTGGATATTCAATAAAACGGACTACTAAGTACTTAATTATACGTAGGCGTATTCAAAGGCGAGGTATTTCCTACCAGAGATTGGCATTAATCTATTAACTTTTTAAACAACTAATTAATCGATTAAACTATCAATCGTCACAAAATTAATCACGAATAATTTAATCGCGGCTAAATTAATCGACGGAGTACACGAGAAACGATTAATTAATCGTCATTTTAATTATGTGATACTAGGGAACATGAAGGTTATAGCCAGTGACCATTATGGCAAATGAATTAAGTGCAAATTAAATTATGATAAATGAAGGGATACCAGCCACGTTCGACAAACCTACACACTGTTTTGCTATTAAATCCTACTCCTACCATAATTATGTACCTACAACTTAAATTATTCTCGAAACAGTGCGAACCCTGCTCCACATGTCTTCACACATTCTCCCTTCAATTTACAAATCGAATCAGCTCGCTAACAGCGGCGGACCCTCAAATAATGCCGCTTCATTAGATCCCGCTCCCGAGGGATAGCACTTGTCCAACTATAGGGCTGTCGGGAACAAAAACATTTATTACGATATTCTTTAGCAAGGTTACGAACTAGGCTAACTGTGGAAAATACACGCTCACAGTTGCACAAACACGTATACAATATACACGTTAAACGTCGCATTTTTGCGTTAGTGGTCAAAAACATCCTTAACAGATTAATTTACCGCCGCAGTTAGGGTATCGTACCTTCATAATCCCTCTGTGCCTAAATATGCCTTTCGGAAACGAAAGAAGGTACCCCTGCTGGCGGACCCTGCCTCGCGGACCGTGTCCCGCCGCAAGTCACCGCTGGTTCGCGCTCTGCAACTGCTTAATGCATTTCTAGATGCGGCTCCTGATACTGACGTGCTTGCATCCAGATGGGTGTCGGTACGTGATGAATGTCTAGGTTTTTGTGTGATGATGAACGAACGGCCTTCATCTGTTATTTAATGCTTTTATTGTTTACTGTTTGTGTTGCTTTGTCCTTATCTAAATGTAGTCTAAAATATAAAGTGCTTTAGTTTTACTGTTATACTGTGTAATTTGAATAAATAAATAAATAATACTTTATTTCCTTGGAGTGCTTGTTTAAGTTAAATAATCCCTAAAATAATTGTGACCCTTCTTTCAGAGCAATAGGGCTAGCCAAGATGCGTTTGTTTTCTATCAACTAGAAATGTAGGGAGTTCATCTAACCTCTCGTCTGTAGAGATACCAAACATTGGCACCTGCCACAGATATCCCAAACTGTGGCCTCCATCTTAAATTTATATGCCCGATCTGTGAAACACCATAACTCAAACATTTTCAGATTTCGATTTCGAGTCATAAATTTAGTATTATAGAGACCCAAGTCGAAATTCAAAATATGTTTATAAGGTCACTATAATTCTAAAGATGCAATATGTATATTAGCAGCTCCATTAATCTGTGCATTATAATGTTGAAGATAATAACAGGTTTTCGTAGTTCCGAGATTCTGGCACTCCCAAGGATACGCGTCAAATTGAAAGCTACCACAACGTGGCAGTAAATGTCAGGGTAAAGTCTCCACAGACAAAGGGATAAGCGGCTAAAACGATCTGTCATCAACATAGTACGTTAATCCTATCCCTCTTAAATCGCCACTGACTAGGATCAAGAGCAAGCCCATATTTAAGAGGCCACGTATGATAAAGTCTTGAGTAGTCCGCGATCTGGACTCATATTACCATAATGCCTATGTGTCTGATCAATGGCTATATTATTATTAAACTTGGTCATATTTCCTTGAAACTGTTAAACGTGAAAATACGGTCGGTAAACCAAATCCTCGACAGTTTTATTTTTCAAACATGACATCTTTTTCGCATATTTTTGGTTGAATCTTTGAAACCCTACAATCTTTAACGATGATTTTTGGCTCAATAGTTGAGTACTTAAATCTTTTTACTCCTCGTAAAGCACTTTTTAAATAAGTGTTTTAGTTTTAAACACGACACGTTGGCCTAGTTGAGAGTGACCCTGCCTCCGAAGCCAGCGGTCCTGGGTTCAAATCCCGGTTAGGGCAGATATTTGTGTGATGAGCGCGAATATTTGCTCCTGAGTCTTGGATGTTTTCTATGTATTTAAGTATGTATTTCTCTATACAATTAAGTTTATAGTTGTCTAGTACCCATAGTACAAGTGTACAGCTTAGTTTGGGACTAGGTCAATTTGTGTGAGATTGTCCCCTGATATTTATTTATTTATTTAAAGTAAACAGCAATTATTAGACTTTGACGCTGCAACTAAGGTGCTAAACTATCTCCATCTCACGTACTTCGCGCGGAAGCACATAAACCCATCCCATTTTGATTCTTGTGTGGACGTGGCAGCATATATACATACATACATACATAACATCACGCCTTCATTCCCAAACTGGGGTAGGCAGAGTGTAACCACATTATCAGGCCAAGAAGTTTACTAGTGTATTAGTGACTGGTTGCAATCCCATCGCCTAACAGTACTACAAGCCCTTATTAACTTAGTCGCCTCTTACGACACCCACGGGAAGACAGGGAGTAGCGCTATTCTAACCCGGCAACCACACGGACACACGCAGCATTTGTGATCTCTTAAAAATACTTGTTTCCAGCCTGGTTCAGCCCTGCAAAAGCGGCTCCTGGCCTAATTCGACGCGGATGGATATTTACTTGACGCGGGTGCTGACAGTCCGATCTTAAGACTCATGACGGACATGAGCCGTCTTCCAACTAGTATTTTTTGGTACTTATGGTATTTCATCTCAAGTCCTCAGGGTTGGCAACGCAATTGCTTGATTATCAGACGGCATATGTACTTCTTTGTTAAATTAAAAAAATGCCGTGATAAAAATTAATCTGAATTAAGGCCCTTCGTACATCGCCTACCGCCAAGCAACAGTGTTCGCTTGTTGTTTTACGGTGTAGGGATAAGACAACCGGTGAAATTACTAGCATTCCATCTTAGTCCCCAGGGTTCGCAATGCATTTGAGATCTTTGGATTGTAGTCTGAAGATTTATAGTCTTGAGAATTCAAATTTATATGGGTCTCAGATTCTACTTTCAATCAGTACCTAGGCCGAGCACGCTGCCACGGGTCAATTTTTGACATAATGGTCGGGACTATAATTCGTCTATTGCATATTGCAACGTAAGCACAAAGGACTAAGGTTTAAAATAAAAGTGTGTGTTTGTGTGATTTGAGTCCTTTTATTACTAAGCAACTTAATCCCCGGGTGGCTGTCATTTTAATAATTTCGTAATAATATTTGACACTAGTTCCCGTTTGACGTCATTTGACACTAAGTCCCGTTGTCCCGTGCTCGGCCCATAGCTGGCCTAAGTGCTCGTGTGCCTTCTCCTTACCATAAAAAAAATACAAAAAAAATGGATCGTAAGCGTAGTCGTGTCGGAAGCGTATCGTCAAGGCGCAACGACTACGAGACCAGCAGAGTTCTACTAACGTATCGTCGCGTAGACGTATCGTTGTGTGTATCGTGTTGTGATGACTGTAACCATGCTAGTAACCAACATTATTTTTCCAGAATATACCTACTGAAGACCTTCACGTTAACGGAAATTCATCACCAAACCAGTGGTGCTATTCAAGTTGCATTCGACACTCGCTAGCGATTAAGTTTCGACTGATAAATATATGGAATTGAGGTAAGTGTCACGTTACTATCTCGGTGGTTTACGTCAATTCCATACATTTATCAATCGAAACATAATCGCTAACGATTGTCGAATGCAACTTGTCTAGCACCACAGATTCGTGATTATTTGACAAATTACTTTTTGGAACCTAGCAATTCTCTTCCGTGGCAGTCGCAACATTTTATATTATTTAGTTTTCAATAAAAATATAAATATTATATCGCATTACCCCATTAGCCATTATGTATTATTATTGGCCAGTCTAAATGGTTTTCGTGGCCAATTAAATCTTCTTTATTAAAAATTGTAAGTTTAATTTGTACAACAAAATACCCCCCTACAAATTGTGTATTAATTTCTACAACAAAATACCACCCCTATACATTGTGTATTAATTTAAAACACTCTTCGATTTTAAGACACTACATTATAATAGAAAACACAAACGTTATCATCAATGGGCGATTAAAATGGTGACGTATAATAATTATTTTATGTATTTTAAAGAGCTGCCTCTTACCATATTGCTTTCGATGCCCTCCTGTCTCGCCTTTACTGTGTTATTAATAAGAGCTCCCATAACGGTTATTATAACGCATTGCTTAAGACAAGGTGGAATGAACTTTATTCGGGCGTACCTATCGGTAAAAGTAGATATTTCTTTTTAAAAAGAAAAATAAATTTAAATAAATATTTTCCCGTGTTCAGGAGGCACAATCCTTTTGATTCCTATAGTAATTTAGTAATTACATGCATAACATCACGCCTTCATTCCCAGAGTGGGGTAGGCAGAGCTACAGAAATACGTGTACCAACAACTCTACAAATATTTGTTTAAATAATAGGGAACAAGCATATTTTTTTTCTTAGGCTCTCTGGAAAGTGCTACGAAAGAGAGGAATAACTGTATACGCGAAATAATTGTCGTGTAATTTTTCATAAGATATGAAGCTTTAAAAAGTCATAGTGCAAAAACACTATATACAAAATCGGCGACAGGAATGACGTCACAGCTGTTGTTCCATGTTTAAAATATAAGGACCTGATCAAGAAATTTGCATTTATTTCTTAAATTACTATGTTTAAGCGAATATCGTTGAATTAAAATATTACGTCAGTAAACTGAGGATGCCGAAAAAAACAATCTAAACATTACAAGATGTTTTAAAATTTTAACAAGTTTTGATTCTGTATAAAATCTTAATAAACGGGTCAAAACTTAGTGTTATGCGTTTTATATGTTTTTTGTACATTTTCTCCTAAATTGTATCAATGCCACATAGCCCGTGTGGTTGCCGGGTTAGAATAGTGCCACTCCATGTCATTCCGTGGATGTTATAAGAAGCGACTAAGGGAATAAGGGCCTGTAGTGCTGTTAGGCGATGGGCTTGCAACCTGTCACTAATACACTGGTAAACATCTTAACCTACTTCTGCAAAATGTTGTTACAGAATTATCAACAAGTCTTTTTAGATTTGTTGGTATTTCTGTAGCTCTGCCTACCCCACTCTGGGAATTAAGGCGTGATGTTATGTATGTATGTTGTATCAATGAAACTCAATTCTGATTGCGCGAATCTCACGCATGTTCTCTATTCTGTAACCACATTTTGCACATTCAGACCAAGGTGTCACAGAAATGAAACCATGTCATTTGCACTTCCAGTCTCAACTTTGTAGGATTTGTAACGCCAAGGGTGAAACTATCGCTAGGTAAGTCAATACAGAACTAGGTTACATCTGACGTGTATATGACGTACAGTCAGTCGCAAACATGTTTAAATGCTTGTAGAATGGCTAAATGCACCGCAGCGCTCACGGATAACTGCAGTTTGGAGTCAAGCTCAGCTCCTACGTCAGCAGCTGAAGGGCATCTATGTAGGGCGGGGGCTACGGACTAAGGAATATTCCGCTGAGCACTGAAAATAGTTGTTGGTGCAACAAGAGAGCTAAGTTGGTTTTTGTAAACGAATACTTTGACCATTTACATAGGTTAAACATGTGACTTGTTAATTTTATTGATATTTTAGTTAAAAAAATTTGCATTTAATGATTATTGTGGCATTTTTTCTCAGGATTGGCAACGCATTTGAGGTCTTAGGATTATAGTCTTGAGAATTAAAATGTCTATGGGTCTCAAAATCCACTTACCATCAGGTGGCCTTGAAATGAAAAAGGTTACTGTTTAATGTTATGTGACTGTTTAATTTTATTGATATTTTAATTAAAAATTATGCATTTTATGATTATTGTGACATGTTAACTCTGCTACTCGGTTCTGTTCGTCTTATTTCAATTTTATTTATATTGCTCTAATTCAACTAAGGGAATAAAGGCTTGTAGTACTGTTAGGCGATGGGCTTGCAACCTGTCACTAATACACTGGTAAACTTCTTGGCCTGATTGTGCAAAATGTGGTTACAGAATTCATACATGTCTTTTTGGGGTTGTTGGTATTTCTGTAGCTCTGCCTACCCCACTCTGGGAATGAAGGCGTGATTCTATGTATGTTATGTATGTATACGCTAATTTATAGTCATTACATTTTTCATGCCTGATACTGGCAAACTGTGTGAAACAATCTTTTTTTAACATAGCGACCTGTACTGCACCACAATTTAAGTAAAATAAAGATATTTGATTTGATTTGCTGCGAGTGTTGATTTTGAATCCCGAGCAAGCGAAGGATTCTAGGTTAGAATCCTGAGTGCAGCGAGGGATTCCAAGACAAGAGATGCAAATAACTATGTGTGACGTTCGATCCCATAATGTGGTTAAGGAAAAAATAATAATCGAAGTCTACAACAAAATAATAAATATTTATTTATAGAAAAAATAAATATTAGGGTCTAGGTAGAAGCCCGTCTGATCTCGCTCCCACAGTTCGGTACTCCCCTGACGTGGACGGCGGCGGCGAGATGGTCAACAAGATGGCCGCGGGACGAATGTTGGTCGGTCAGGGAACACCGTGGCACTTGGTGGTCGTCGTGCTGCTCAACCTCTCGCCATAACCTTGCGAGGTGCGGTTTGTGTTCCGGCTTCCCTAGCCGTGGTATAGCACCCTGTGAATAAACGTCCACAGTAAGATTGCATCCGCTGATCGTGAACCCCTTGTAGTTGTAAGTCTACTATCTAGAGGAGAAGCCGGAAGCAGATGGTGTGGGTGTTCACTATCAGAACGGAGCAATACAATTAAGCTGGAAGAGCAAAGCAGAATGATTTGCACTTTTTGTATTAAGAAGGCACAAATGAAATATGAGCACTTTTTTCCAAGCTAGGCTAAAGCACAAACAAGCGGCTTAGTCTATAATGCTACGCATATTTTTAGAAATAATATTTATTAGCAATATACATTTACGTATTTGTTCTACCACAGAAATATATAGCTGAGGCTATGATTTTAATATTATAATTTACTATAATTAGATGAAAGGGAAAGTTTAAACACTATGCGCATACACGTCCACAGATATTACGGTATGATTTACATTAGCACTAACCTATAACTAATAACTACGGAATCAATTAATACTTGTTCAACACTTACCCTATTGGGGTGCGAAACGACACAGCTTAAACTTTATATGTATTTGTGGACACTTCCAAAAACGTTGGAATCCCAACTATTAAGTTTTAATAAGATTTAGAATTGATTTGTCTGTGCGGTTGCGTAAGACGACACGTAGCAGAGCTAGTGAACGCGACCGACACAGGTTGGTCGCAGAAGAGGCGTCGGCGCAGTCTGGCGCTGGCGCAGCGGCGCAGGCCGTGGCTCGCGAAGGAAACTTACGGAGATGCGCGCGCATGTACAGTCGCGCCGACCAAGTGTTTACTTACGTTTAATCCAATTTTTAATTTACTTTTCGTAACTTTAATTTTATTATTGAGTTAATTCATAGATTTAGTATTTGTTTAGAATTAATTAATAATGTTAATTCAGATTTAAAATATAGATTATTAAGATTTCATTTATAAATTATATACATATGCCATTAATAAAATAATGTGTTTTTTTATAATTAAAATAAAAAAACACATTTAAAATAAATAGAATTTCATTGTAATAAAAATTAATATAAGTAATTAATTATAGTTGTATATTAATACGTATGTACAACGTTACATATGGTCTGTTGCATATAATATTGTTCTCCTCAGCAGCGAGAAAATATGACCTTAAGGCAAAAAAGAGAATATGGTGAACATTAAACCACATCCCCCAGCTGCCCCGCGTGGCGCCGCACCACGACCACCTTTGTATAGTGAACAAACATTAAAAAGTTAATTTGTCTCACGCTCGCAGCAAAATTCAATCTTTAAACAGCAAAACCACCCTTTTTGAGGTGCTGAGGTGAAAAAATAATTTCCTACTACTTACAAACAGTAGAGCAAAAAGCACTAAGAGTTACTGATCAGTTCACGAAAAGTATCATCAAGTGCTTGAAGAACAGTAAATAAATAATAAATAAATAAATAAATCACAGGACAATGTCACACAAATTGAACTAGTCCCAAATTAAGCTCTAGGCTTGTATGTACCATGGGTACTAGACAACGATAAACTTAATTACATAGAGAAATATATACTTAGATACATAGAAAACATCCAAGACTCCGTAACAAATACTCGTGCTCATCACACAAATATTTGCCCTTACCAGGATTTGAACCCCCTAGCTTCGAAGGCAGGGTCACTACCAACTAGGCTAGCGTGTCGTAATAAGACAAACAATCACGATTACTGATTAAACATTATAATTACTCGTAATACTAATTTATTTACGTACTATACTAAATTATTGTCAAGACAGTAAAATTTGGCCGCAAGCTTTAAATGTTTCTTGTAAAATTTGGGAATTGTCGTTTTGGGAATTGTACTTTTGGGAAGAGGGCGCGTTTTGGGAAGTGGTCCTTATGAGTCAAAAGGAACTGTTTTTGGACAGGTAACAATTACTGTTTCGAACGTTAGGCTGATATAGTACGGTACAGAGCAGTGAAAGTTCATGTTTATTCGGTTTTGCATACTGTTTTTTTTTTCAGTGTTTGTACAGTACAGCGTAGAAAGTGTTAAAAGACTATCGGGCTGGTTAAAACCGATTAAATTGACTATGGCGACGCGTTAGTCTAGTTGGAAGTGACCTACGAAACTAGCGCTCCGGGGTTCAAATCCCGGTAAGGGCAAATATTTGTGTGATGAGCGCGAGTATTTGTTCCTGAGTCTTGGATGTTTTTGAAAGTGAATTTCTTGCTAAAACTAGCTGTACAAACCAAGGTGTTGTCAACTCATGTAAACTTGTCACCAATTGGTCACCATGACGTCATCATCCATAAACGTAGTTTATATATGCAACAGTGTGCAACAGTGTGCAACAGTGTTCGACCATGATATTTTAGCTTATAGAACTGTCTCATTTTGGCACAATGAATCCCAATAAGACTGTGCATATCAGCTATCTGTATATTACCTTTTATTTTATCGCTCGTTCTATGCCTTTAGTTCTTATTCTATGTTAAGCCCGAATAGAAAAGAGCCCTATTTTAATTTTTTAAAACAGCGTTAGACGATATATAACGCCTTTAAAAAAATAATGCTGCAAACAAAATACTCTAAGGTTTTTGTCTTTTGTTTTTAATACCGGATGGATATAAAAAAGCGATCTAGAAGAGAAACCTAATGGCATCCGTATTCCTAAAGTTAACGGTTATGTGATGACATTTGAGATAGCGATAGACATCTATCGGCCTATAGCGAAACGAAAGGCTGCGAAAACAAAGGCCACTGACCGATTATGACGTTTGGAATATATACGGTAGAATACTTAACCCTTCGTGTTGTGGAGGGGAAAAATTTCAAGTTCCAGTCTCTTTAGATTAGATTCTATACAAAAAAAAATAAGAAAAACCATACAAATATATTATGTATGTGGGGCTGGACAAGTAAAACTCTTATTTTTAAAACACAATAGGGTAAATTACAAGACGTCGTCGTTAGTTCTGAGCTCTCCATCTTGGAAAAACCTCCAACTTAAAAGCAAAACATCCGTCTCTTTCACTCTCGTTCACACGTCTATCTTACTATCTCTGTTTCTCTGTCATACGTCATCTGTCAATCCGTTTCACGCATTCCTACATGTATCTATTGAATCGTGGCCTAGGGGAATAGGGATTCATTTTTTATTGTTTTTTATGACAAGGAGAAGGCATACGAGCACTCAGGCCACCTGATGGTTAGTGGAATCTGACACCCATAGACATTTTGAATTCTCAAGACTATAATCCGAGACCTCAAACGCGTTGCCAACCCTGAGGACTAAGATGGAATGCCTCTATGCTAGTAATTTGACCGGTTGTCTTATCCCCACCCCGGAACACAACAATACGAACACTGTTGCTTGGCGGTTGGTTAATGGATAAGATGGTGGTAGCGATCCGGACGGACCCTGCACAGGGTCCTACCACCACTAAAAACCTCATTAATCTATTTATATAAACAGATTAATGAGGACGTATAGCCGTGAAGCGCTGGTTGTTTATAACCCTAGCAACCTTGTCACATTGACAGCGACAATAAAATCGTCTCTTACATAGGTTCGATAGCTGGGCCTCTATTCAGGTGCGTTAAAACGATATCGTGTTTGACACGTTTAAGAATCGTTTATGTCAGTCGCCATTATTGTAAATGACATAAGAGTTATGAAAACGTTGACAATACGGAAACAGGTCAAATACGATATCGTTATAACGCAGTTGAATAGAGGCCCTGTTGAACAAATCAAACCACTTACGATTACAAGACAAATGCCTAATTTTACTTTTTATTTGCCTTATTATATAATTTACTTCTTTGTTACGGTCTCCATAGACCGTGTAAAGCAGGCGATCTGCGATTGTAACAAAGTACAGTTTAGTGCTTTGTCATTTTAACCCTTTAGTGGTTAACAGCAATATATTTGCCGTCATATATTTTAATTTATTACCAAACAAGCACGGTATTTGCTGTTTTTTTTTATGTTAAGGAGAAGGCACTCGAGCACTCAGGCCACCTGATGGTAAGTGGAATCTGAGACCCATAGACATTTGAATTCTCAAGACTATAATCCTAAGACCTCAAATGCGTTGCCAACCCTGAGGACTAAGATGGAATGCCTCTATGCTAGTGTTTTGTTAATTATTAACAACCGAAATTATAATCCTACTAATCCCATAACAAAAATAGAAGTACTAAAATTCACTCAAGTTTTTCGACATGATTTGAGGTACTTTGCTATGTCCCGATAAGTAAACAAAAAATCTATAAATAAAAAATGTTTCTTGCTCGTTTTTTCTGATAGTCATAAGTAGTCATAACACTCCTATTTCAGAGATAATTTAGGCTGTGCAAATTTGTGAGAAAAAAAAACAATTTGAAATTGAACTCCCATAGTAAATTAATGAAATTCAAAACAAATTAATTGCTTAGATGTGTCGTAGACGGACAACGGCAAATATATTGCCGTCTCGTAACTCGTAAAGTATGAGAACGAAAAAAGTTCAAAAATCACTAAAAAAATAATCTGCATACTACCAAAGTTCATTTATTATTTTAAAAACCGGGCAAGAGCATGTCGGACCATGCTCAGTGTAGGGTTCCGAAGCCGTTAAGTACTACAAACATAAAAATCAACAAGTAATCACTAAATTGGTGCCGTGTTAGATGGTTTTAGTAGGTATAAACACTTTAATAGCCTGTATCTCAAGAACCAATGATGTCTACTTAGTCGTGATAGTTTTCCTTTAAAATTGGTTATATGCGCTTTCATTTAAGTTTTTTTTCAGATTTTAGTATTTTTCGTTTTGGCTGGGTTGGGGGGGGACACTTGAGTCTAACAAAAAATAAAGCGTAATATTTTTAAAAGATGGGTAGGGGAGGTAACCTAAAACAAAACAATTTTTTACATTTTACTGTACCACTTTGTTGGCGTGACTTATATGCATATTCATTCCAAATTACAGCTTTCTAGTACTAAGAGTCTCTGCGCTGGGCTGCGGACGGACGGACGGACGGACATGGCGAAACAATAAGGATTCCTAGTTTGACTGCGGAACCCTAAAAAATGTACGTTAAAGGGCTAAAGTTATATATGAACTGCTGCACTTATTTGACAAAAGCGTTAAACCGACAAGGTACCAAAGTGTTCAGCTACTTATAAGGACGAATGTACAGCTGGTATCAACTACTATAAGCAGTCCGTCTATGAAGCCCTTATTCAGGTCAAACAGTACGAAAAACTAACAATAAAATGTTGTCACTTCGCCCTTTACATTCACACCTCACTTTCATAACATCGTATGATACTTTTACGTATACTGATAAAATCAACCTTGAGTGTATCACTAAAAGAACTCAAATATATTCAAAGGAATGAGCGACTTGTACCGAAAAATAAAAGGGTGATATTCAGCCAGTACTTTTGCAAGTCGTTTAGCGGACTAATCGCCAGAACTAACTGCTACCAACTTACGTTTACAGTCGCCGGGGGCGCTGCTGTCGACCACATGAACCAAAATAATAAGAAAATGATTTGGGTCGTTTTTCACCCGCCGGTAAAATTAAGTTTGTAATGCCAATAGCCGGTACTAACTTGCGACGAAGTTACATTTGCACTTAGCGGGGCGCTACTGGGATTCGATTTTTGAATCTCACTTATAATAAAATTAGATCAAGTCACGCGGTGATCTTGTTTACGAGTGGTGGCAGTGGGGAGTATTTGATACTTTCGAGGTAGTCCGATTGTCACCAAATCTGGATCTGATGAGGGGATCAGTGAGGAATTGAGGGAACTCCTCAAGTATTGTAGGTAAAAATATAGCGATTTTAGTGTTTTTAGTAATAAATCTAGCATTTGCATTCAAAAAGTATCATTTCGGGAAGTGGAATGGATGATGAAGACCACAGATGGCCATCGGAACTCCTCAACGGTACCTATTTCAAGGATGGCGATCAGATATCTCGATTAATATAGTTGAGCGACTACCACGAAGAACATTTACTTGTTGAACCACCTTCAAAAACGCAAAAAATAACTTCTTTTAAAGTTGTAGGCACCTGCCTAATAGGTTAGTCCAACTGAAGTCGGCGACCACAATATTTTCAGCCAAAAAGCCGACTTCAGTTGGACTAACTTATTAGGCAGGTGCCTACAATTTTAAAACAAGTTATTTTTTGTATTTTTGAAGGCGGTGTTTTGTTTTTTAAAACATTTATAGAATTTGACTTACCGCCTAGCTTCAAGTAACTTGAGTAGTAGTTCTTTAGTGACCTAGAAATCCATTTGTTTGCTTGTAACTAGTAATGGCGTAAAAAACATCGATGGCTTCTACGAGGGAATACAAGAATAAAGATAAACGATAAAAGTGGTTTATTCAGGAAGTAGGCAGCACGGGCACTTTTACACGTCTACTCTACCAGCGCTTCCTAAGAGGAGACCACTACTGAGAAGAAACGATGTTAAAACTCAACAGTCAGTAATTTTTCCAATACCTTTTGCTTATGATATGACAATAATATTATAGAACTTAACAAAGCATTATACTGGGTGATTTTGGGGGTCATGAGGGTGAATTAATGTATGGAACAGCTGGTTTTTTTTTGGCGATTTTGTGGTTGGTCCCATCGGAAAAGTTGTTCAGTATGACCATCATATTCACTTTTTTTTTATGTTAAGGAGCAGGCCCGAGCACTCAGGCCACCTGATGGTAAGTGGAATCTGAGACCCATAGACATTTGAATTCTCAAGACTATAATCCTAAGACCTCAAATGCGTTGCCAACCCTGTGGACTAAGATGGAATGCCTCTATGCTAGTAATTTCACCGGTTGTCTTATCCCCACACCGGAACACAACAATGCGAACACTGTTGCTTGGCGGGTGGTTAATGGATAAGATGGTGGTAGCGATCCGGACGGACCCTGCACAGGGTCCTACCACCACTAAACCACTTTTGGCCATTCCGGATCATGACCCCAAAATCACCCAGTATAAAACAATGGATGTACCTACGTAAGATAAAAATATAATGCGTAGTTAAGCAGGAAAACGTGTCGACACTTCTAATAATCACAAAAGCGAATAAATAAATAAAATATTAATATCTTTACTTACCCATGACGGTGCAAGACAACATTCAATAAAGTTTCGATACATTCTCCTACAGAAACCATATCCCATAGACAAGATATATGTATACATACATGACGACTAAGCTATTATGTTATTTAGGTACCTGGCTTAGGCCAAGCAATTTTGTCTGTTAGATAATCCTCGACCCTATAGTAAGCTTTACACATAAACGACTTTTTCAAGTAATTTTTAAGTTCTGAAAAAGGAAACTTTAAATCTAAGTCGGGACATTTATTCAAGAAATGAATGCATTGACCTACAAATAATTTACATACTCAATGGCCACGATATTTCCTAATGGTAATTTTATATTTATTTATTTCTAGTATTCAAATTATAAATGTCACAATTCTTAATAAAAGAGTCTTGGTTCAAATATTGGACAAAACAAACATAACTACATACGAGTACACACACTCATCCCCCTCCTTCATCGGCAGTCGGTACTTTTAAAAGTATTAAAGTGAATAACATCTGACCTTTTTTCAGTCCTAACAGAATAGAATTATCCCGACTTACTTACTCGGATCATTTCGTGCAATCATTTCGGCGTCGGAGCGGAATGATAAATGATACCCGCCCATAATAGGCTGTCATTCCTCTGTTATAAATGATCGAACTGCTACACGCATATTATCATATTATCTTACCATTTGTAAAGATGTGAATACACTTGGATTTTATCAAAATAAACTCTGACACAGTTACATGACAGATAAATCCTTGCAACTCCTAAACATGATAACTGAGCCTCTATTCTACTACGTTATAACGATATCGCGTTTGATATGTTTTAGAATCGTTTATGTCACAGTCGCCATTATTGTAAATGTCATAAGAGTTATCAAAACGTTGATAATACGGAAACACGTCAAAGACGATATCGTTATTACCGTGTAGAATTCCAGCCCAGGGCCTCTGTTCTACGCTAAAACCATATTGTTTTTGTCATGTTATCGTATTGTCGACTCAACGTTACGATGGCTCTTGACTGACAGTAATGGCGGCCAGTTAAAGAAATACGATGACACGGCAAAAGTCGTGTATCCCACTTGTCCCATTAGTTAAGTGGTGGTAGGGCCCTGTGCGGGGTCCCATCGCTACCACCATCTTGTCCATTAACCACCCGCCAAGCAACAGATTTCGCATTGTTGTGTCCCGGTGTGAGGATAAGACAACTGGTGAAATTACTAGCATATAGGCATTAAACTTCACCCATATGGTGATGACGGTAATGGGACTTGGGACAAAAAAAATTGTGCCATTTGTCCTATGGGGCTACTGGGACGAAATTGTCTCAGTTGTCGCATTTGGGACAACTCAATGGGACTAGTGGGATCAAAAGCAATATGGTTTTACCCAGGACAGTGTAGTTCATGACGACTTTTTACCTTCTTGAAGACAAGATCACAGCAGTGCAATGCAGTTGCGATCTCAGGGCCTCTATTCAGGTGCGTTAAAACGATATCGTGTTTGACTCGTTTAAGAATCGTTTATGTCACAGTCGCCATTATTGTAAATGACATAAGAATTATCAAAACGTTGACAATACGGAAATAGGTCAAAAACGATATCGTTATTACCTTGTAGAATTCCAGCCCAGTATAACCACCAAGAAACAAGGGATTTTTATGTCCAATATAATTATGAGCATCCTAACGTCTGCGTTTTCTCTTCTAAATCATGTCTTGTATTTGTTGGCACCACTACATAATTCGACAGTGGAAAGGTTAAAACGCTTAAGCGCCATACTTAACCTTGTGTGGCCTAGGTTCAATATCATTCGTTCGAATTATGAACCTTGAGTCGGTCAACTAAAGTGTAAAATATTTTTTTTCAAGGTCATATATATATTGCATAAGGCCTCAGGGGGTTAATAATGGCGATTTAGTTTAAGCGCCATACACCTAATACTGCGCTTAAGCTTAACCTCCATACTTGATAGTGACGCTTAAGCATTTTCACCTTTCCACCGTCATATCGTACCTACGGTGCAACACTGTCACTTATGCAAAAAAGCATTTTTCTAGGAGAAGCATTTAAAGATTTAGTGTGGTATAATATTATTATACTTTCTGATCTAGAAAAGGCGATTGTTTGATATGATTACTGCTACTTTTAGCTTATTATGTTGCTTCAAGGACAGGGTACTTAAAGCGACGACGTTATGGCATACTTAACTCAATTTTCAAAATTTTGCAAAAGCGACAGTGTCGCACCGTAGGTGCGATATGAAAACCCCTTTTTCCAAATATGTCGTCTAATTTGATTAACTTGCAGAAATTATAATAATCTGACGGTTTACATAAAAACACCCAAATGCTGTTCTATGTATGTTTACCTTTTATCGCCATTCCCTTTGGAAATGTCAAATTTTCTTGGATAAATATGCTATTCTAGACTATAATCTAAGATATGTGCTAAATTTCATGCAGATTCGTTCAGCCGTTCTGGCGTGATTAAGTAACAAACATCGAAAGTTTTTATCAATAATACATACATACATAACATCACGCCTTCATTCCCAGAGTGGGGTTGGCAGAGCTACAGAAATACCAATAACTCTAAAGACATGTTAATAATTCTGTAACCACATTTTGCAATAATAATATTAATATCAATAATATTAGTAAGAATTAAGGTAATAGTGGACTGTACATACTTCTCCAAAATATAACCAAAGCATCAATTACCATTACGGTTGAATATTCGAGCCTAAACTGAAAAAACGCAAGTTGCAAAAGTATACATCCCAATATTTTTGCAAAAACCTCATAAAACATGTTTTCCCTTTCAAAGCGATGCGTGGAATATTAATATTAATTATCCGCGGCGCCTTGTGTTTGCACGAACATGTACTGTTAGCTTATTCTCTTAAAGAACTCGCCTCTAAAATCGTAAACGAAATAACCCTTTAAGAGGCCACATACATATATGCTCACACAAGAAACAAAAGGGATAGTGGGCTTCCGCGAGAAGAAAGTGAGATGGAGATAGTTTGCGCGCGCCATGATCTCAACGTCAAATTCAAATAATTAAATAAATAAAAATAAATATCAGGGGACGATGACCAAGTCCCAAACTAAGCTCTAGGCTTGTACTATGGGTACTAGACAGTGATAATCATACTTATATGAAGAAATACATAAAAAACATCCAAGCCTCAGGAACAAATGTTCGCGCTAATCACACAAATATCTGTCCTTACCGGAATTTGAACCCGGGATCGCTACCTTCGGAGGCAGAGTCACTTCCAATCAAACAATCAATCTATCAATTACTGTTTACTTTTGGCATGACCTTAATAGCTTTCAGTACTAAGAGTCTCTGAGCTAAGCTGCGGACGGACGGACAAACGGACACGGTGAAACCATAAGGTTTCTTGTTTGACTACGGAATCTAAAAAGGCTAACGTTATTATTCTTCAAAATAAAATTCTACACGCTAATAACGATATCGTCTTTGACCTGGGCCTCTATTCAGGTGCGTTAAAACGATATCGTGTTTGACACGTTTAAGAATCGTTTATGTCACAGTCGCCATTATTGTAAATGACATAAGAGTTATCAAAACGTTGACAATACGGAAACAGGTCAAAAACGATATCGTTATAACGCAGTTGAATAGAGGCCCTGGTTTCCGTATTGTGACCGTTTTGAAAACTCTTATTTATTTGACAGTAGTGTCGTCTAAGTTAAAAGCAATAAAGATAAAGATAAAGGTCATTTATTTGTATAACACAGGTAGGTACATATTAGGAAGTGTCACCATGTTGCGCCGCGAAGCATACAAATTGTAGATGCAGTTAACGAAGTTGTAGCATGCACATGCTCGCAATACCGAAACACGTCACACGCATTATCGTTTTAACCCAGTAATGAGGGGCTATTGTCTAACCCACTCGCAATCGCAACCGGCTTCAAAGTGGAGCAATTGTTTTCATATTGTATGCAGACGAGCGTTCGATTTTCAAAATGAAAACGATCGTGATTGCGAGTGCGTTAGACAATAAGCCCTGATTTCAACTGTGGGCCTAACATGTTCCCACGGAGTCTAGTGTCCAATGACGTCAAACGAGAACTAGTGTCAAATATTATTATGAAATTATTATAATGAATTAATGACAGCCACCCGGGGTTTAAGTTGCTTAGTAATAAAAGGACTCAAGTTACACAAAACTCACTTATATTTTAAACCTTAACACTTTATTCTTACGTTTAAATATGGAATAGACGAATTAAAGTCCCGAGCCTATGTCAAAATATTGTCCCGTGGCAGCGTGTTAGGCCCACTGAAAGCGTTCGGTTGCTGACCTAACTTATAAAACCAGACTCATCTAGCCGTTGATGTGTTAGGATCTGAGGATTAGTATGTTTAATGCGAAATGCTTTTAGAACTAAGTGCGGCTAGGCATACCTAAGTCTGTCTGGGGATTAAAGGGGCTGCGTCACTTAACTCTTATAATAAAGCTTGCATAGTTCGATAAGTTGATGACAGACGAGGCGAAGCCTAGTACTGCTATTGGCAAATCTGGTAGGGTACATGCATGCACGTTATTTATTGTTACTATTCAATTTTGGACTTTTTTAATTTAACGTACTGTTTCGTGTTCTGTTTTTATTTTTGGTGTTTAATAAAGAATATTAATTGTTTTATATTGTATTGTAATTCCCACTTTTCAACTTTAGAAGGATTTTGTTACAATCAATTCATCATAAACAAGCCTTCACCATCATGGTGTGACTTACAAGGGGGTGATTCTCTCAACACAGCACTGCGTCGATCTCAAAGGAGAAGTTTTATCCAGCAAGTTCAAGAAGTCCCGTCGGAGTGTACAAAACACATTTTAGCGCGTGCCTTCTTAATTAGGCAGCTTTATACGATACTGAATTCGACTCACCTGCCTGTTGCCTAATTGAGAAGGCACTCGCTAAAATGTGTTTTGTACGCTCCGACGGGACTTCTTAAACTTGCCGGATAAAACTTCGCCTTTGAGATCGCCGCAGCACAGTTGAGAGAATCACACCCAAGGACAGTTGGGTACCTTCCCAACTGTCCGGATCCGATTTGACTTTGTCTCTTTCAAAAATCGCTACACGCTTTTATTCCCGCCATAGCTATAATATTCCGATAGTTCCATTTTTCCCAACCGACAAGAGTTCTGTCTACTTCTGTTTTCTCTGGATCCACTAAATATTATTTATCACTTATCACGTCTAAATAAATATATTTTCTCCAATTAACAACAACCTTAATCCAATTATATCTTAACAGTAGTGACCCTGCCTACGAAGCTAGCGGTCTTGGGTTCGGTTCCCAGTATGGGCAAATTTAATGAGCGCGAGTTTTTTTCCTGAGTCATGTGTGAATTACTATGCGTTTATGTTTATCGCTGTCTAGTATCTATAGTACAAGACTAGACCTTACTTTGGGACTACGTCTATTTGTGTGATGCGGAGCCTTAAGTAATAAACTAAAAGTAAGTAACTCTTCAATTAACCTGAAAGCTAAGTATACCCAGTAAGTTTGTTAAGTTTTATTGTTAGCTGAGATTTAACCTTTTGAACGTCTTACGTCAAATAAACATGAATCACTCACACGCCAAAAATTATGCAAAATTTGACGTGATCCATAAGAAATAAGAAATAAACTGTACCTGTTACCTATATAAGTGTCGGTGGCGTTGTAGGCACGACAGCTCATGACCACTTTAGGGGTCGTTGGCGTTCAAACGGTTAATGAGACATGTTCGTTTTACATAAATGCTTACGCAAAAGGTTCTAATTTTTATTTACGTCTATCCTATTATACCCGTGGTACCAGTGGCACTAATATTTTTGTCCCAAAAGTCCCGTAACCGTTCATCAGTCGCCCATTTTCCCAAAAATCATTTCATCGTAATACGTAGGTAAGTTAGGTTAGGTTTATTTTATATCTTGTCTGGAGGGCCAAAACCACCCAGAAGTAGGATTTCCTAGAAGCGTACCGTCTGATTTTTATCCTCACGGAAAAAGTTCAACAAAATGACGTTACTCTCAAAGTGAAATTTCAGGGGATGTCAAAAATATATCTTAATTCGACCATTCTGAGAACTTATACCTCGAAAGTGTGAAGCCTCAAAGGCCTGATCTCTCTTAAGTCTAGCCGTCTGTTTTCTTCGCCCTCCTCAAAAGTTATTTAACTAACCACACGATCAAAATTCACTTAAATAATTAGACCACTTACCCAATTTATAGAGTTGGTACAGTCAAGGACTTTAATTGTTATACCACTATGGAACCCTGTCATTATGACAGTGTTAATCATTAATTTTAGCTTTCTTTCATGTGGATTGATGCTGTCATTATGACAAGGTTCCATAGTGGCATGGCAATTAAAGTCCTTGACTGTACCTAGCAAGAAAAAACTTGACACCCGTCAGCAGCTTCGCCCCGCTGCAATTTTTTGACTTTCCCGGTGGATTTAACATTTTTATTCTTTCATAAGAACCTTCTCCTGACGATAAAGAACAAAAAAAAAAAAAATAGCGAAATCGGCGATGCCGTTCATGCGTGATGCCGTGACCAAGAAAATAGGGATTCATTTTTACCTATTCAACCTACCCCTAAGGGAAAAAAATAAAGCTAACAAATAAAAAAAACTAATTCTAAAGGGAAATTAAGTAGAGCTACCTTCACTGCACTCAGTGGTACGAGGAATGACCATTCCTTCTCGCACCACACTGGTAGAATGAGTTGGTGATACGACGAGAAACAAGAGTACGTACGTAACAGTAACATATCTACGAGTATACTCTGTATCATTGAGTTAAGCAACAATTTTACTCTAAAATAATTGCTTGTCCCTTTCTGTCAAATTCCAATGTCATAATGACAGAAGGACCAGTCATATTTTAAGCGCCACCTATTGCGCGTTTATGAATAGAGTGTCATAATTTGGCACAACAATAAAACTACAGCTAAGCCTAGATACATCCCGGTCCAAATCGTACAACTACCGTCAACTAAATCAGGGTTAATCCGGCAGTTAAACGAAAGCTTAACGGCTCGCGCTTTACTGGAGTTAAGATGACGAGGCGTAATGAAATGAAATAGTTTGTTGTTTGGATTTTTAGGACGAAACAATGAGGGATGGCTTTATGTACTCCGCGCGAAGAACGTGAGATGGAAAAATTTGTTTACGATTAAGAAATTACAAATAGGTACCTACTTAACTATTGAATCAAAAATCGTCGCTGAAGACCAAGGTTTCAAAGATTCAACCAAATCATGTGGAAAAGATGTAATTTTATAAAAGTAAAACTATCGAGGATGTTGTTTCTAAACGTATTTTCACGTTTGGTTGGTGGCGACGTAGTTTTTTAAGAAAATACCTACACCGATATTCATGTATTCATTGATTATTCATTGCTTTACCTTTATAAAAGTTCAGCGATGTAACATTGAGAAAATACGCAAATAGGGATTTACGCGAAAAGGATTTATTATTCTGGTAATACTTGCGAGTGAATAAAAAACATACAGACAGACTAACCAAAATCTCACCATACAGGTTCCAAATATTTTAAATAATTTCGTCTTTGCCGTCAAAATAATCTTGCAACTTATAGAAGTTTTACGGGCTAAAACACGATCATGGACACAGGCCCTAGCGAAGATGCGTTCGCTAATTAGCGCTTCTATTCGTTTTGTTTTTAAACTAATCGCGTCACTGGTAGATCACGTCATACAAAAAGTCACGTGATCTATCAGTGACGCGATTGGTTTAAAAACTAAACGTATAGAAACGCTAGTTAGCGAACGCATCTTGGCTAGGGCCTCGCGTCTATCTACCTAGTTATACGAAATAACAAAATTAGTCAAACAAATCTAAATGGTTATACTCCGTCAAGGGTGGGTCATAATTTCCCAAAAGGGTATTTCTCCAGATCGAGCCATTTTGCGTGACTTCGGTGGACGTTTTTTTTTTTTAAAATACTTATTTGATGTAATACTTTTCTTAAACTAGGTCAAATTTAATAATTTTAGGTGGCAACTTGCCTCGGATCGGCCTTGTGTAGCCAGAGATATTTAATATTTAAAATAAAACTGCCACCGAAATCAAAAAACGACCCACTGAGATCAATATCTCAATAAATTCCACTACCGAATTCAAAACTGCGTCCACCGAGATAATTATTTTTAATTAAAACAAAATAAATTTGACAGTTCTTCTTTATTTTTGAAGTTTAGGATTGACAGAATGGTTAATACTTTAATTATTTACTTGGACCCATGTCTGATCACAGATAATAGGTAACTAAATTTAAATAAAAGGTTTTTCTCTTAATCTTTTGCTGCTACATATTTTTCTATAAGTAGTAATTTATTTGGTTAGAGTTTCGAGACCACAATACGTCTCAAAACTCTAACCAAATAAATTACTTTTGATTAACAACGCACATAATCAAATATTAATAATCACAATATAATAATGTAACTAACAACAAATATCTACTTACCTACATTTAATAACTATTTATTTTGGTTTATTACAATGAGATCATCAATCAACGTAAGTGGTTTTTTAGGTGCCACACCCCAAACGCGAAATTAAATGCAGTTCTCGATTTAGTAAAAGATGACTATCATGCAAACAAAACATTGTTTTACCATCGGAAATGTAAAATGTAACACTGTTTGTTTACCCACAATAAATTGAAAACTGAAATAAAATGCTTAGGGTGTGGCCCAATATAACCTTAAAACTAAAAAATATAATCACAGTTTCAATAAAAGAGATCTATGGCCATAAAAAACAGAATTTAAATCTTAAACAAGATACCAATAACTTATTACTATTAATCAAATATATTATATGATTCTGAATCGTCAAAATCAAGAATATTTGAATTATTATGTATCAGAATATCTTTATTTTTTTTTCTCGATGCAGTGTGGAAAATACAGTGTCAGTTAATGACGGAGTAATGAGTTCTTCGACGTCTGAAATTTGCCCCCAAAAACTGTTATTTTCCGCAATACTTATCTCAGATAGTTCTACATGACTGTTCTCGCGACCAGTTTTGTTCATTTCTATTGTTTTTGTTTTACTTTGCTTAACCTCCTTTTGTACGGAAATTAATCTCTGATCATTTCTTTTAAGATCATTTTTATCCTTTGTTATCTGCTTGTTTTTAATTAGTTTTAGGCTTTGCTCTTTCTCTTTCAACATAAGTGTAGGTACACACTTTTTATTAGTTTTATTTTTTGATGATTTTTTTATGAAGCGGGTGTCTTTGGCTTTATTTTTGTCTTGTACTGATTTTGTTATTGTTTTATCTTTAGCATTGTTATCTACGTTGTCTAAAAAGTAATATCCAACATGTTGCCCATGCTCACATTGAGTAGTCTTATGCAAGCATTCTAGAAGTGAACAACTAAGCCTTCTCATAGATAAACATTTTGTACTGTCTGCGTTCCAAATAACTTGATGGGCGCTTAAAGTACCTTTAAACTCTCGAAGGTTAGACGGAAGCAGTAATTCTTTTTCAAACATATTTGTTTCTTCGACTACTTCAATGATTACATTCTTCGCATGTTCCCTAAGGTGATGGACTAGGGTGTGCAAGTCCGCTATGTCACTACCACGAGCAACAATCTTGTCTGCAGTATTCTTCAAGTAACCACCTACACCATCAGGGGCACCTTTACCGTGGCCAACTTCACTATAGTTCCATTCAACGCACTCAAGGCTTGGGAAGTTCCAATGAAGGCTAGACATTATAAAAAACATTTTTCTGTTTCGATATTGGGCTGACGGAGGCAGATATGAAATACAATGATCTAACTTGAGGAGATTCAGTTTCTAAATATCTTAAGATTGGGAGTAAGTGTACCCAAATTGCGACAGCATCATGTCTGAGCGATTTACTTAAAGTTCAAAATGACTGCGTGTAGGTTGTTCCTTCCTTTTTAAAATATAACACTGATGTATGCAATGTTATTTGTTGTCGACTGCTGCCGAAGTGGAATGATTGTATTTCATTCGCATATTTTGTACAATAATTTTCGCTAAAGTCACGGTGAATGATACACTGGTCTTCGCTTAATTCGGCTTTTATCTTCTTAATGTACCGGCGATGTGATATAATATTTGCAACGTGACGCATGTAGGGTACCACTTTTTTGTCAAACTCATCTACCAAACCTTTTGGAGAAGTGATCACCTTGCCTTTTACTGTTTGTAACGTAGTTTTTTGTTGGCCATTTTTCTCATACGTTTTTTTAACCTTCATCCAAGACATGTAATAGTTTCGTTTGAATTATCAAAATCTTTATACATCAAACATTTAGTCTTGCAAATATCACACTCTCTTGAAAGACATTTGACATTGGTTTTGTCACAACATAAAGTGTCTAAAACGTCTTGTGCGTTGATTTCTGATATAATTTTGTGCCTTCTCAAAGCTGATATGACGAGATCAAAATTGTCATGTATTTGGCAGAGGCAGGTGTCTCTATTTTGAACATTTGGTATTAGTACCCAGAACGGTCTTAATTTGCAGAAAAACGAATAACTTATTGTGTATTCCGGATGCTCAAGTTTAATTTTTTTATATAGATTAGACAAAGACTCCGATAAAAATCGTTTTTGTTGTTTAATTTTGTTTTTTGTAACACAGTCTTTTTTTCCTAGACACATGCGACTATTCTCATCATCTTCATAAAACATTTGTACATGTATTTTCATTTGCTGTAGCATAGTCAAGATCTTATTATTTGGATCTTCTGAAATTAAACTATCTTCTTTGTTTTCGTCCGGTGTAATAAGTCTTTTGCTTAGCAATTCGTTTTTTCGTTTCAATCTAAATAATTGCTTTCTGTAATTCTCTTTCTGTGTTTTTAAGTCAGTGATTCTGTGATGAAGTAATTTAAATTCTTTATTAACTCTGTATTTATATTTTTTCAAGTTGGACTGCTGAGAAGGTGCTTTGTGTTTCGGCGTTCGGATTATTTTAGCATGGCTTTCACTTAAATTTGTAGATGTCTCTAACAAGACCCTGGAATGCAACCTTGCTCTCACCGAGCTATCACTTAATGGGCTTGAAGGCGCCGGTGAATTAGTACCAGATGAGACAGAAGGAAAAGGGCTCGATGCTCTAGGTGGATTTATACTAGATAGGCTATGTGAAGGCAATGGGGATTCACTGACCGGATCGCTATTCTCCTTTTCATTGTGTATGACTTCTATTAGCGTATCTTTATTTGCAGCCTGCTTTTTCTTCAATTTATGCTTATTCGAACTTTGTCTACTCTTTTCTCTCATAATTTTTTGAATGCGACGGGGCATTGTATGAATACTTTTAACTTTTCCTTCTGCTTTACGTTTTTGGTATCTTTGCCTATCCTTTTCTTTAAGCAGTTCGTAAAGCGTGGGGTCACTTTTTATTTTTGCTTTCCGAGCTCGTTCGCAAGGTTTTTTTTTTTCAAGTTTTTGTTCTTTTGTGAGTTTACCCATTTTGGTATCTAAAACAAATATCATTGGCGTAAGGTTGGCGTAAGAATCAACAAATTATTAACTTGTATTTCGTAAATTATTGATTTCGATGGATATAATTTGAATTCGGTGGTCAAAAAGACCACCGAATCCACGGAGATCACACCCACCGAGATCAATATATAACGATTTTTAACAATTATGAGAAGAAGAAAAAAATAGAATATTGAGGTTTTGAATCATAAAAGTCGTCCCTTTGGGAGTATTTCTCATCTGGTTAACTTTTCACAAAAGCTATAAATTCTACAAATAAATCGCACCACCGAATTCAACAATCACCCTATTCGAAAACCACCGAGCGACGAACTTACCTCGACAAAATCTGCCCAAATGCCGCGAGACACGTGCACTCTCCCTTCAGCAATGGCGGCGTGACTAAATGCTTACCGACAAGCGGGCAGTTTAGTACCTAACATTTTTCGGTAGAGGTGTGGGTATTGTTTTGTAAATACCACTGTAATCAAGCACTACTCTCGGACGTATTGAAATATACGATACTGCTCTTAAACTGTTCCCATTTATATATTTTGATATATATAATGTGAATTGTTAACTTTATATACACATGTGAAATAATATCAAATATTATTTTTTAAGCTTAGATGTTGCTTTTCGAATTATTTTGCGAACAAATCTGCGTTGCGGACGCTCCACCGATGTCAAGTTTCAGCACTTCATTATTTTTTCCTCGATTATATAAATAGTTACAACAAGCTTTATGTATTCTCCATTTAGCTTTAAAGTATATAGCTTATGCATATTTTTTTGTGAAAACGTACGGTTTTAAATTCAAGCACTTTTTGCCCCGAACTCGAAAAAATGACGATCTAGAGAAATACCCAAAAGCACTGTCTGCATTAGAGTCGATGGAGCACCTATTTCTGGGTTGTTTTAGCCCTCCGGGCCCGATATAAGAACGAACCTAACCTAACCTACCTACTTAACACATACTGAGCAGTGTAACTAATCGGGTTTTTTTACCATTTTGTTCTATCGTTTAACTAAAAGTATAACTAGGTAGATAGACCATCATGGGGGCACGGAGAGACGGTTTTAACAGTTTTTTTGTTTTAATGGTTATTGTTAACTTCTTTTTAGGGTTCCGTAGTCAAACTAGCCATGTCCGTCCGCAGCCTAGCTCAGAGACTCTTAGTACCTACTAGTAAGCTGTAATTTGGCATGAATATACATGTAATTCACGCCGACCAAGTGGTAAAATAAAATCTTTAAAAAAAGTAAACTAGTTTACCTCCCCTACACGTAACGCGGGGATGTAATTTTTTTTCGGCTTCGGTACCCTACCCTGAGCATGATCCGACATGCTCTTGCCCGGTTTTTTATTTTTTTCGGAATCATAATGTAAACCTTTATGCCCATAGCATAAGCTATGAATTTTGAAGACGGTAAAGGTAAATTTAACAGCCATTCCTCGTAAGATACATACCCGTCTAACTTCTCTATAGTGTCTGCAGAAAATACCTTTAACATTTAGTGAAACACTGCGGTGTCGGTTGTCTAATGGACGCCAGATGGTGAAAGTGATATCAGGAGCTATTGTCTTGTAGCGGCCAAATATATAAGTTATTCCCTGCTGTTGGTTTGCGATATAAAAGCATAAGGAGATACTCGTGCGTGTGTCATTAATTATAATTAATTTGTTATTTCCACTTCTCATTCGTGTAAAGTTCATCTTTATGCTAAGTATAGCCTGCATACACACACACGACACGACGACGACGCGTTGGCCTAGTTGGGAGTGACCCTGCCTCCGAAGCCAGCGGTCCTGGGTTCAAATCCCAGTTCGCAGCGAGCGCAAATATTAGTTCCTGAGTCTAGGATGTTTTTTATGTATTTCTCTATATAAGTATATTTATCGTTGTCTAGTATCCATAGTACAAGCCTAGAGCTTAGTTTGGGTCTAGGTTAATTTGTGTGACATTGTCTCCTGATATTTATTATTATTTTATAAAATTGCATTTTATGCACTAGTGCATAAAGTGTTGTCGTCATCTAGACTAAGATAAAGCCCTACAGCCGAGACGATAGACAAGGTGACTGCACAAAATAAACTTGTTATTTGAATACATTTATTGGGTGTTTCCCCGTGGTCAAACTATTTTGCCAAACTGACCTTAGACGGAGCCCCGGCTGAGGCCGGGGCTCCTGCTTCTGGGTGGTTTTGGCCTTCGGCCATCTGAAGATAACTAACGAACCTAACCTACCTACTTTTTCAACCATGATTCGTATTTGGTGATCAAATCTTGGTGTGCTCGTCGTGCGGTTTGGCAAATATAGTTTGACCACGGGGAAACACCTCATTTATCTATACAACAGCATCTAGCTGTAAAATAAATTTTAACTAAGTATTAGAAAAAACATTATTAAAAAAAAAAAAAAACGGACGACTTGGCAGTATTGCCACAGGTATTGCGTTCGACCTACTTTAAAATCTCATGCAGATTTTTTTTAAATACAATTAAGTGTAGCAGTAAAGAGGTTTTTGTCTCATTTTGAACTAATAATTAGTTGGTTTATTTTTGCAAATCTTGTTGTACATCACGCCTGTTTCCCAGAGGGGTAGGCAGAGACCACTTCTTTCCACCTGCTACGATCCTGACAAATGTTACGTGTTGGTGTTGTTGTGTTACGGAATTTCATCACAATGCCAAGTGACGAGGAAATAATGCACACACCTAACAAACTAATGGGAATTATGCAAAAGTACTTATTGAACAGACATTGCCGCCTAAATCCAAGAAAAACGTTTTCTACATTATCACTGGGCCTCTATTCAGGTGCGTTAAAACGATATCGTGTTTGACTTGTTTTAGAATCGTTTATGTCACAGTCGCCATTATTGTAAATGACATAAGAGTTATCAAAACGTTGACAATACAGAAACGCTTCAAAAGCGATATCGTTTTTACCATGTAGAATCTCGGCCCTGTTTGTTCCTCGTAATCGAAGTGAAAAGCAGAGTGTATAACTCGGTCTTAAAATCTTATTTTTTTTTAAACATAGATATTCACTTTCTGCGTCTCTCTTTCTGTCGTTTTATGTCATATCCCCTAACTCCTTCAAAACTTTATGTATATAAGGGTCATACACACTCTTAAAAACAAAAGTTGTCTCTCCTGTGGTCAACAGTTAAGAGCTTTTGTGCATATAAGTTATGTTTTTATATGAAAGGTCTAAAGCAGTCCTGACTGTGTTTTTGCGGGAATGGGCTTAGCCAGAAAATTAGGCCTTAAAACGTTAACTTTCGGCGTTTCCACAGGAAATACGATAACATAAATCTGTGTATGACCCATAAAAACTCACACAAAACGAAGCGAAGCGAGGATGGGTCGCTAGTTTCTCTATAATATATGTATGTTTATCATTGTCTAGTACCTATCCATAGTACAAACCTAGAGCTTAGTTTGGGAATAGGTCAATTCGTGTGAGTTTGTACATGATATCTATTTCACTGCAATTTTTTTCTTGACATTTTTATTTATATTTTTGTAAAAAATATATTTTTTTTATAAAAATAATCCTATGTTACTCCTAGTACCTCCCAGAATATGTGTACAAAGTTTCATGATGATTCGTCAAGAAGTTTTTGCGTGAAAGCGTAACAAACATCCACGCTTTCACATTTATAATATTAGTAAGGATTCCAATAATAACTTGCGATAAATATAACCTAAAAACATCATGACTAAAAACAATTATGGCTGACGACATAGGCCCGTAGTACGAGTATCTACATACACTTTTCTATTAACTTCTCACTCATTATGTTATCTTCAATTTCGTATTGTTTACGTAAAAATGCGTAAATTTCCTTCCAACTCGTCTATAGCGAGTAATGAAATTGTCCCCGCAGGGAGCCTCGAATGGGGCACCCTAGCGCGTGCATTAGGGGCTCACTCTCACTCGAACACGACGGTTGGTTACCCCAGCATCGATCCTTTGTGGAGCTTTCTTTGTTTTGTTTAAGTATTTTTTACATATAGAACAGACCAAAGAGTCAGTACGGGTTTGTTAAACCTACATTAGAACCTTGTTGCTAATAATCAAAGGGATTCTTCGTTTTCTTTTTTTTTGAGGCTATATGTTAATTTATTTGGCATCGTTTCTGCCAGGAGCTGTGCGAGGTAGCGAAGCAGAGGAAAAAATCCATCAATAGGAGAGCTACGCTGAGCGAGACTAGGAATTCTAGTTGTGGTTTTTCTCCCTCTTGATCGAGTTACCTTAAACGCAAGATGCCAATGAAGTCATTATACCTAAACATGAGATTTGCCTTAAAAGCTGTTTGCCCTAAACGAGGGATGTCTATGAAGCAGCATGCCTGAAATGTAAAATTGACTAAGAAGCAGATTACCTAAAGTCGATGCCTACTAAGCGGGATGCCTAAATGGTAAAATGCGTACAAAGCAAAGTGTCTAAGTGGTTAAATGCCTACACATCAAAATTCCTAAGTGGTTAAATGCCTACAAAGCAAATAACACCAAAACTACAATGCAACGCCCAAAAGGGTTGGACCAAAAACTGGTGCCATAATTGTCCACTACATCGGGGCTATGATGCCTGTCTTCTTCATCGTTATTCTCTTCTTCGCTAACAATTTTCCAGTCTATGCACATATTAAACATACCGATCTCAGTCAACTTGTATTTCAGGCAATCTGCTTCTTAGTCAATTCACATTTCAGTCATCCTGTTTCTTCGGTATCCATCGTTTAGGGCAATCAGCCTTTTAAGTCATCTTCTATTTCGGGGAACCAGAGCAAATGACAACTTTACTTTATAGATACTTAGGTCTATTTTGCGCTGTCAACCATGACGGAAATATCCGTCAATGGCGTTGAAAAGGTTAAATTTAGGCAATCTGCTTCTTAGTCAAATTTACACTTCAGGCATGCTGCTTCATAGGCATGCCTCGTTTAGGGCAAACAGCTTTTTAGGCAAATCTCATGTTTAGGTATAACGCCTTCATTGGCGTCTTGCGTTTAAGGTAACTCGATCAAGAGGGGATTTTCTTCTCGCACACCGCCCCGCTACCTCGCACAGCTCTGGTGGAAACGCAGCCTTATCCTCTTAAGAGCCGGTATTCCATAGAAAGTACATAATCGACGCAATTAATTTTCAACTTAATTTTAATGGCCATAAAGTTAATTTTAATTGGTTTTAAAATTATAAATGCCATTTAAGAGCAAAAAAAAGTAGCAAAAGAATCTCCGAAAAAAGTCGTCTGTGGTATGGTAAGTAGGCGTCTCGAGATTGTTGTACTTATTTCGAACAACTCCATACAGCTCGAAAGATCTCATACAAAAGCTTTGCTGGCAAAGCCGCATATTTTAGTTTTCCGGGTTCCGTTCCCGAACGGAGCCCTACGGGACTCTATTAGGGAGTTTTCCAAAAAAAGTGTACATCGTTAAAGCCAAAATAAAGAAAATTTAACTTTTTCCATTTCGTCACGAAACTTAACGTATCTAAATGTATGGGTAATTTTCGTGACGAAATGGAAAAAGTAAAAATTTCTTGACTTTGTCCCTAATATGACTCGCTGTAAGTCCGTCCGTATTTTAAAGTACCGTAATAGATAGCGGTTTTTAAGGTTCCGTAGTCAAACTAGGAACCCTTATAGTTCGCAGCCCAGCGCAACCCAAGGTGGCCCTCCCCTACACGCAACTCAAGGTTGTTGTTTTTTTCTCGTCTTCCCCATAGTATGGGGTATCGTCGGAGAGTCAAGTGTCGTCGTCGTCGTCGTCGTCGTCGTCGTCGTCGTCGTCGTCACAGCCAAAACTACAAATAGTTAAATTCTGAAAAAAATCTTAAATGAAACTACTTCTTCTTCTTCATTAAGTAGACATCATTGGTTCTTGAGATACAGGTGAGTAAAGTGTTTATACCTACTAAAATCATCTAAGAGGGCACCAATTGACTTTAAATAGAAAATTAGTTATTACTTGTTGATTTTTATGTCTGTGGTACTTAACGGCTTCGGAACCCTACACTGAGCATGGTCCGACATGCTCGCGCCCGGTTTAGTTTTTGTGGTTTTGGCTGGGGGGCAAACGTATTGTATTTCCATTACAAATTTCTATTCACATCTCGCATCGTCTCGCCTCGCTTCGACCGTGGAAAAATACCTTAAATCTCTACAGCTAAGAGGAAGTTATCGATGTTTTTTTGTTTTTTTTTTTATTAAAATAGCTAATTTATTTTGCCTTGTATTCCGTATAACTTTATTAAAATTAAAAAGCAGGTAGCCTACCTAACCTTACTTTTTACAAAAGGAGAAGGCAATGAGCCTTAGACATTTGAATTCTCAAGACTGCAATCTTAAGACCACAAATGCGGTGCCAACCCTAGGACTAAGATGGAATGCTTCTATGCTAGTAATTTCACCGCGACCAATGCGAACACTGCTGCTTGGAGGTAGGTTAATGGATAAGATGGTCTGCACAGGGTCCTACCACCACTAAAACATCATACATATTTAAAATGTAATAGATTAAGTTTTCTATCCCACTGTTTAGTAATAATAAATAAAATTAAAAAATAACCCCAGCTTGTGTCACTTACTGATAACTGGCCGGTTAGGAAAATCTTACCTTTCAGGATCCCGCGAAAGTAAACAGTCATTAATCCAATAATTTTAATAACATATTGAGAAACACGCGCTGTTACATTAATTTCGTTTATGCATTGTTATTCCCTCACTGTTGCTTCACCAGTAATTTGATAGCCAGCGAGATGCGAGATGCGCCGAGCGCAGCGAGGACTCTTCAGGGCCGCTCGACAGTTATTAATGTCTAGACTAAGAATCAAGCCGTGTTTGACTGAAACAATGAAGATAACTATGAAATAAATAAAATGTAATGGCTATATAACCCCTCTTTAAAAACTGACATTTGTTAAGCGTAGCTCAGACTATCCCGATTAAAATACCTTCCCTTAGCAAAATAAATGGTTTTGGAAATATTGGATTTTTGCAAACTTTTGAACAGCCGTATCCTAAAAATATTAGTGTACAAACGAAGACACTGTTAACTGACCACCGATAGACTTTAATGTGTTGCGAGAAGGTCTTTGTTCGAATGTAAATGTACAGTTAACAGTGTCTTCGATTGTACTGAAACCAAATTGGTTTCATTTTGTTGCAAATATGTGTCCCTAATACCTACTTTTTACCGTAACAGGTCGATGATGGTAAAAGTTGTCAAAAAGAGAAAAAAAATCGATTTCAAGGTTTTTTGAAGTGATTAACAATGATCCGGAGGGCTTTTTTCATTTGAAAAGCCCTCCGGATCATTGTTAATCACTTCAAAAAACCTTGAAATCGATTTTTTTTCTCTTGAGATTGTCATACATAATCTAGCCCTGTCACAACTACCCCTTTTAATGTACGATTTGCAGTACAAAAACGTTTTCCATGTTGAAAAAAAACTTTTGCGATCTTACGCTTCTCTCCACTACTTTTTCTGTTTTACTGGTAAAAGGTACAGCTACATTCAAGGTCCAAGCTAACAACAGGGTTACTCTTAAAATTCCCTTTTCGCCAAAGGACCATTTCACCTAGATGACATAAGAGTAAAATACACAGTCAGCAAAGAGTCAATTCAGCTGAATGACATGATAGTAGAATACTCAGTCAGCAATCAGCAAAGTGTCAATTTAGCAGGACGTCACAGAGTTGAAATGAGCAAGTAGCCAAACGTTCGGAAATATAAATAGTCCGTGTGATTAGAATGCCTAATTAACCGAAAGTAAAATTAGTTGATTGCCATGAACATAGGAGTTATTACCAAAACGTCTGGAAATTAAAATAGTCCGTATAATTAGAATATTTAATTCGTCGAAAGCAAAATTAGTTGATGTCATTATCACAGAACGTGTGCCAGGATTTAAATAATAGATTATAATTGATTGTGTGGAAAGGAGTTTGAAATTATCAAGTGTCATATCAACACTTGCCATTTAAAGATCCAGACGTTTTGCTAACTGGCTATTTGGCGTTCATGTCTATTTAGTAATTAAGACATTTTGAGATACAAACGTTTCGCTACCGGGCCATTCAGCTTTTATGTCTATTAAGTAATAAAGACATTTCTAAGATAAAGACGTTTCGCTATTAGTGTATTTTTTATTGTAACATTCTAAGATCCAGACGTTTTGCTAAAGATACATTTAGCGTTCATGTCTATATAGCAACAAAGACATTACACAATCCAGACGTTTGAGCTATATTGTCATTTGGCGAAAAGGGAATTTTGAGAGTAACCCAAAGGTCCTTTATCGCTAAAAGGTTGGAAACCACTAGTTCAAATAAATAGTGAAAACTCGAATCTTAGAAGCACATCTGCCTGCACGTATTATTCGAAAAAAGATCAAGACTTTTTAATCCACGTATTCTTTAACGAAGATTCTCGATTTGACAGTTGTCATCGCGGTACAAAAGGTAATTCGAAACATTTTGTCTCAAACAATTTTGTACCGACTTGACGGCTGTCAATTGGGAGCTTTTGTAACGGCATGACTATTGAGAACAATAAAGAGCCTTGACAGGAGCGCCTGGGGCTAACCCCATGTGCTTCTGTTTAGTCAATAAAACAAAATGCTTGTTTACCGAATAATTGTCCTCGCACGTGATATTATCATGGACTTATTTCTCTATTAACTCCATAGGACTGTCTATAAATAACTTAACATTGGTGAAATACACCCGAACCCTTATTTCAAAAAAATTCAAAAAGTTGTGGCATTTAACCTTTTTGATTTTGATAGAGTAAAAAAAATTCGTTATAAAGAAAAAGTGATCCTAAAATATGTTGAGCAGGCTCAACATTGCAAAACAAAGGGCTGTGTTACCAGCAGAGCTGTGCGAGGTAGCGGCGCGGTGTGCGAGGTAAACATCAACTAATAGGAGAGCTGCACTGAGCGAGGCTAGGAATTCTATTGGTGGATTCTTTCCACACTGCTCCGCTAACTCGAACAGCTCCGGTGGAAATGCAGCCTTAAAGGAGTGAAACCACTTATTTAAAAAAAAAAATTAGGGAACAAAAGATAAGCCGTTTTATTAATTGGTGCAAATCTAATGTTCTGAACTATACGATGATCACTTACTTGAGAGGATGACGGCAGAACCACTGGTAGGAAAGGGGGAATTAAGTACTTTTTCACTCAACCGCTGATTATTGCAGATAACAAGCCTTGCATCTTGTAGGCACAGTGATCGATCGTAGCAAGGGCTAGCGGATATATGAATTTCGGAGCCCCCTCGCCTCCCACAGCAACGCCGAAATATGCCACTAAACCCCCCGCTGCCGTGTACCACGCCCAATTGTTCCCCTTGTCAAAAGCATAGTACATCACAGCCAGGATGTTAATGAGGATACACGTCCTCCCCAAGTTGGCATCCTCCTTCCCTGAGACAGCCATGACGAAAGGAATAATCCCCGATATGGCATGCAACGATGACACTACATTGTCACTTCTCCTTACGTCCGCCATTAGACAAGCCAGGGGAAGGTACTTGGAAGCGGCCAGGCTGATCTTGTACACTTCGGCGACGTCTTTCCCCATCGACGATTCTGGAAATGTTTGCATGGAGGTCTCAACCATGACCGAGTTGAAGTATTCTAACAAATAAACGGATCTCAACTGTGATCCCCGTCTCAAGATATAAAAATGACAGTTTTCCATAGCTTGACATTTACTTTGACGTATGTCGTGACGAGCACCTCAGCAAAGATGAGATTATTTTATTAATACAGCTCTTAGTTCTACAACAGAATAAGGTTCTGTCAAAAATATAATTTCCAAAAAAAGCTTTATTGCAGATTAAGTGCTTGCTTTTCACCGTCATCACGTTACCAGCTACTTGGTCTACGTTAGTACACCCAAAGATCCTCTTGCCATATTCCTACTCCATCATCAGCATACAACGTTATCGCGGGGGCAAAAGCAAGTTTGTTATAGAACACATGTAACAGAATGTCTATTTAGTAAAAAACTAATATTATGCCAACGCATTCTAAACCTCAGAAGTTCCTAAAGAACCTAAGAAGTTCTTCACATCTAGCACGATTTATTCTCTGGAAAAGGCATAGTTGGTCAATGAACCTATCAATCCAATTAAGCAAAGCATTACATTAAGGCATACATACAATAAACATACGAAATAAGGAGGGATTTACGAGATATATTTTGTATATTGTTATCCATAGCAAGAAAACAATTTTTACTGTTAAAGTAACAATTTAAGTAAAAATATATTACTACAACATTTACCGCCCTTCAATTATGAATGCGATGGTACAATCAGAATTTTATTATTTCTTCTTTTTTAAGGCACCAATGCACACCTTTCCTTTAGAGACGCGCCACTGTGCGAGTGACAATTCTGTTGTTGCCTATTGTCAAATAGTTTTGCCCTCGAGATAGCGATGTATGATCATCAGATCAGCTCACAATCACCAAGTACCTTGCATCGTATTTGAGTTTACATACGATTGTATTCAAAATATGAGCATTTAAGGGGACTCTGTCAAATTTGGCACAAACATACTAATCAATAAACTAACTACTTGATACATTCAAGCCGCCCGCACACAAGCAGTGTCCCACCACTCCCGCACCCACAGCTAATCCAGAGGGCTTATTGTCTAACGCACTTGCAATCACGATCGTTTTCATTTTGAAAATCGAACGCTCGTCTGCATACAATATGAAAACAATTGCTCCACTTTGAAGCCGGTTGCGATTGCGAGTGCGTTAGACAATAGCCCCTCCGGTCCCAGCAACAACTGAGCCCGCTATCCGTACAGAACATCCTACCCGAGTGGACGAGGCACTTGGCTGCAGACGCCAAACAGCTTGGAGAACCCCCAACGCGCGCATTCGGCGATGGCTCGCACTTCACACGGAACATCAAAAAGAACATCAGTGCGTGCAGCAATATTTCTCCGAGCTGCACGCACAAAAAGAAGTCGAATGGTTCTCTTACTCCCCGTGGACAGAGAAGACCGCACGCTGCCGAAGACTGCCCGGGGCCACTCATGTCCAACCACACTGCCTGCCCTGTATTTCGAAAGGAAGCAAGAAAGAAAAGCGCTGCCATGGCACTTTCCTCTGCACTGTAGAGCCTTCGCCCGCCTGGGCCCCTTACACATCTAGCCTCTCTCCCTCGACACCCGCGGAGGAAAAAGCCAGCGCGCCGTTAAGCCGTTGCACTGGCGAACGCCCCGACCCTCAGGAACGAACAACCCATAAAGAAGCCCAGAAAGGTCACCAAACCTGCGTTGGTACCCACAACCGCCCAAACCCTGCGGTATACAAATCACGCACACGTTACAAGAACTCACGTTACACCGTAGGAGAGCTCGCGCCACCCCCACCCATGGAAAACTACGAGAAGAAATCCCGGGAACAGGAGGAGCGATTTCGGGGTATCTTCACCGAAATTAAAGAGGCTAAATCATTAAAGATGAACCAAACTACTTAAAACCTGAACTGCCCTTATAAGCCAAAAGGCGGTATGTCAAATTCAACAGCCAAAGCAGATTCAACCCTCTTCCGTAAGTGATAAGGTTGCATTTGCCACAGGATTTTAGGCTGAGATACCGCCTTTTGTCTTAGCACGGCAGTGAAATGGGTTTAAAAAGATACGCATGGAAGACTCCAGAGCAGTGCAGTGCAGTTCCTGGCAGTGCTCGCCCTCCCGGACCTACAAAAGCACGTCCCTGACGTCGCCGACGCCTAAGACAGCGAAGCCAAATTGACAACCTCCACTGGGCCGTCAATAACGAGCTGTGAAGGTCCGGAGAACCCACTGCATGTACTTTTCAACTAAGCCCGCTTCCTGACTTGTCGTTATGCGTGCAGTATAACGTACTGGCGGCGTAAACGCTGCGCATTGATTGGTGGATGCCTAGAAACCCTTGCCGATTCCGTGTTTTACTGCAAGCATACCGACAAGTCAGAAAGCGGCCTAAAGCACCCAAGACCGGGCGTTACGGGCCGCGACAGTGATGATGATGCAAGCCAATGACTTGTGGCGCGCGCCTAAGGTGCGGAGCAAGCTTGGCCTGCTTATATCGTGTAAGAACCTATGAACTAACTTTGAAAGTTTATTACTCCGAGCAGTCCGTGCACGAATAAGTTAACGTGCATCCCCACACACGCATAGTTCTGGATATGCACATCACGGATCCGATTTGCACAAACAACGCACAGGAATGCATGGGCGATCGCTGCGGGGACATCATCACTCATAATAGACTCGAAAATTTACACTGCACTTATACAAAAAGCCTTAGATTAGAAGCCTTAAAAAAACATCGAAAGCCAGAAAAAAATCTATATACAAATAAGTTCTTGACATGATATATAGAAAAGAAGTAATTAAATTTATGGCATGTCTATCGCCAAAATGATCGCCAGTCGATAATCTAACTTGCCAGCTACTAGTAGGTATACCTATTTTGCATATAATCGTAAAATTTTTGAAATATCTTTGTATTGACCAGTATAAAAAAAAAAAAAAAAAAAAAAAAAAATGAAAAATGTATTTATTACTATTTAACTTGCTTGTAGATTTACAGTTGATGAGGCCTCCCTTTAGGCTTACAAAGCTGTGTTGGGACACCTCGCTCTTCCTACAATCGACATAAATTTTTAGTTATAGACTAATAGTCGCTCAGTTTCATTATATGTTTTTCCTTGAAACCACTTTGGAATAATTGTTTTACAGTGATGGTAATCATTTCTGTAAATATTTAAATGCTTATTTAATGTATTATATAGATGGCTAGACAGCCTGGGAAATTGTCTGCTCGCAAATATGGTTCTGGTCTTAGAAGCCTTAATAACAATATCTTTTCTTCTTCTACTTTCTATGCGTGAATCGTAAGGTAGGGTCTTATGTATTCTCAGAACAGTATAATTAATATACAGCTGCCTAACAGTAAGGAGTTTGGACAAACTGTACAATCCCATAGTGGAGAATCTTCGTTTTTTAAAGTGCATGACCTTGATTAAGCCTCGTTGAGCTCGTTCTACCTGTAGATACTTGGTTTTTGCTGCCCCACCCCAGACAGGTATGCAGTATATCAACACGGATTGAACTAAGGATATATAGATGTCCTTTAAGAGATCCCTATCGGAGTTCATTGATTCAGCGCTCGTCCCGGGTACCACGTCTCTCAATATTTTGAAGATCCAGGTCAATTTTCTTAGTCTTAAAGAAACATGTTCGAGGTGCGGATACCAGGAGAGGCGCTGGTCTATGAAAACACCCAGATATTTAGTGTGTGCGACCTTCTTGATAACGGGGCATGTACAGATTCCTATGCTAGTTGTATTGCTGCAGCTGTGAATTTTAATGGTGAAATCTTCATTAGGTTGGGAGTTATCATATATACCAAAGCAAATATAATTTGTTTTGTCAGTATTTAGCGTTAGTATACTATTTTTTAGCCATTTATCTATCAGCTTTAATCCTTCCTCAGCATTTACCTTAACATCATCCCACGATTTACCGGTAAAAGTCACAGCTGTATCATCGGCATACGAGTAAATTTTTGCATTTTTGATTTCCATATTGCACAAGTCATTGATGTACACAAGGAAAAGTGTAGGACCAAGTACACTTCCCTGAGGAACGCCACACGACACTTCTTTGGCTCCACTAATGCAGTTTTCTAATTTGGTTTTTTGAGTTCTATTTTTGAGGTAGTCTTTAAATAGTGTTAGTGCCATTCCCCTTACACCGACTTTTTCCAGTTTGTGAACAAGGATGGGGAGAGAGACAGTATCAAAAGCTTTTTTCAGATCTAAGAAGACCGTCATGCACTTCTCACGTTTATCAAGCTGTTCTACTATCAGGGAGCAAAGGCCAGTAACAGCCTAGTAGTATGAGACTATACTTTGAAACTTTGTCTATTGCTATCTCTTTTGCTCACGATACGTAAGTATTTTGCAAAAAAGTGACAGAGCGAACTGAACGACACGACGAGACGAGACGTTAGCCTAGTTGGGAGTGACCCTGCCTCCGAAGCCAGCGGTCATGGGTTCAAATCCCGGTAAGTGCAGATATTTGTGTGATGAGCGCGAATACTTGTTCCTGAAGCTTGAATTTTTTCAAGTCCCATAGTACAAGCCTAGACCTTAGTTTAGGACTTGGTCCATTTCTGTGAGATTGTCCCATGATATCACTACATAGTATAAAACAAAGTCGCTTTTTCTGTCCCTATATCCCTATGTATGCTTAAATCTTTAAAACTACGCAACGGATTTTGATGCGGTTTTTTTAATAGATAGAGTGATTGAAGAGGAAGGTTTATATGTATAATACTCTAATCCGGAGCGAAGCGAGGGCGGGTCACTAGTTTATTTATAAGTTCGAATTACGGATTTCAAAGTAGAGCCGCTTGCCCATTAGACCGTTCTGTCACCGACCGACGCCTCCCTTACACTTACCTGTTCCTATTACGGTCATGGTATGATACGGTGTAGTGGGCAGAGACCTTTAGACTTAACTAATAAAATATTTCTTTGCCTTTGCGAGTGTACCCCTGCACCCCCCTGCACCCCCTGCACCCTCCTGCACCCTCCTGCACCCTCCTGCACCCTCCCGCTGACGCCCATGGGGAGTATAAATCGTACGTCTATTTTGCAAAAGAAGACTGAGTCAGAGCATGACTAATATTACGTTTGGTAATAATAATTGTCCACCCTATGTTCACTACGAGTAATTTTGTATCGCGACAATAATAAACTATTGTCCAGCTAGATTTACTTAACTCTACGAGCATGTCGCTGTTGCTACCACCACACAAACTGAAGTCCATGGCAGTGCAATTTTGAACTCTTCTGAAGCATCTCCTATAGCTACAAATTCCCCCACCCATTGACTATTATATTCCTCTAGGAAGCGACGTTTCTGAGCGACAAGATGTTACAGAATTGCATATTGGCAAAGGGACGGCAGTCAGTTCCTCTTCTACTGGGTTTGCGCAGAACTCGTTTATCATAAGGACCGTATCGTTAATTATGGAAACAAGTTAGAATTGCTCTAAAAAAAAGTTACAATATTTTATCTTTTCTGTCATATGTCAATCTGTTAAGAATACAGTTAAGTGTTAAAACTTACTATAAAAAATTGTATAATTCGTATACATTGCAAGATGAAGGGTTTACAATACGATAAAAAGGTTTAGTATGAATAATACTTTAAAAGATTTACCTGGTCGAGGTAGAAAACGAGGCCCTTCATGTCCTAATTTGGACAAAAAGATATGCGAATAATTTCTCAAAAAAAAGAGATATCGATTCGGGATTGTGCGAAAAAATGTCGTACTTCTATTGCAATGGTTCAGCGTGCCAAGGAACGTAACTTGCTTGTAACGTATAAAAAACAAAAACAACCTAAACGCAGCAAAACCCAGGAGTCTTCTGTCAAAACTCGGGCTCGGAAATTGTACGACCAAATTTTAACTAAAAATGAACAATGTATTATAATGGACGATGAAACCTATGTCAAACTTGACTATAAAACCCTACCCGGACCGCAGTTTTACACCGTAATAAAAGGTATGAAGCTACGAAGGTCTCTAAAGACGACAAATTTGCGAGAAATTTGGGAAAAAAGTGATGGTTTGGCAAGCTATTTGTCAATGCGGCATGAAAACGTCTCCGTTTTTCGTAACGGGAAACTTAAATTCGGATGTGTACAAGAAGGAATGCCTCCAAAAGCGGGTACTACCACTCATTCGAAAGCACAGGGGTCGTACATTATTCTGGCCCGATTTAGCTGCGTGTCACTATGCTCGCCATGTGTTGAACTGGTATCGAGAGAATAATGTAGAATTTGTCACGAAATCATTAAATCCCCCGAATTGCCCAGAGATTAGGCCCATCGAGAAATTTTGAGCTCTGATGAAGGCAAAGCTACAAAAACAAGCTAAATCAACAGATAACATGGACCAATTCAAAAAATACTGGATCCGTACCCACAAAACTTTCAAAACAGTCGATGTCCAAGGGCTAATGAAGAGCATCAAAAGCAAAGTGAGAAAACTGGCAAAGGGGATCAATAAATAACTAAAAGTAGTTTTTATGGTTCACTTTGAAGATCTAAAAATCGCGTAGTTTAAGTTTTTTTTTTGTAATAAAAAGTATTTATACAGATTAAACCATTTTATTTGTTTCCATAATTAACGATACGGTCCTTATGTCCCACGGAACCGTTCAAATTCCCAGGGACGACGAGTGCAGAGATTTTAATATGGTAACCTGAGCTGTGGATGATCTGTCTGTCGAAGTCCAGCTACTCATCCGTTAAGTGACAACTAGGTTCAAACCCCTTGTAGGTATACATCCCCAAAAGGGGATACGGTAGAAATCGGTTGTATTCTATCGTATTTTCGTACCCTAACTCTTAAAACTCCCTTTTTCTCGTGATGCCATTGATTTGTCCCGTCAATGGGACCACGAGGAACACTTGTTTCTCGTAGTCCCGTCAAATCTCATTCCCGTATCCTTAATATAATATTATAAATGTGAAAGCGTGGATGTTTGTTACGCTTTCACGCAAAAACTACTTGACGAATCATCATGAAACTTTGTACACATGTTCTAAGAGGTACTAGAAGTAACATAAGAACTTTTTATAAAAAAAAATATTTATTACAAAAATAAAAATAAAACTATCAAGAAAAAAAAAATTGCAGCGGGCGAAGTCGCTAGCGGGTCACTAGTAAAATATATGTGTGTACTACAAAGAGATCTATGTATTTGATAACCGTGTCAAAATAGGTAGGTGATGATGATGATGGGTGGGGAGTCTCCCGGTCAACCCGCCCTGTTCCCCATGGTTGTAGGATACTATGGCCCGGCGACGCTCCGATCCAGCATGGATCCCTTCTTGTTTTCTTACTGAACAGATGTGCGTCCTGTAAGTTAAGCGCTTCAGTCGAAAAATCTAATTTCACCAAGTCGATGGAGCTCCGCTTCACGGAGCTCCAATTTCTGGGATGTATTGGTCCTTCGGGCCTGATATAAATACAATCCTAACCTAATCTACCTACGTATTACGATAAAAATACTATTGGGGAAATTGGTGATGACGAATGGTACTTTTGGGATAAAAATATTAATGCCACTTGTACCACGGTCTAGTGGGATAGACGTGGAGTATCTTACATTCTGCATAGATTTTATACGAAGCTAATTTATAACCACGCGTGCGTAGCGTCCACCGCCGTGGACCAGCTTTATTATTTTAAGAAACTCACTTTTCAGCTCGACGGATGAATTACTAACCGGCGAGTTTAAGTAGTTCCGTCGGAGCGTACAAACAACATTTTAGGGCTCATTCTCAGTCAGGTAGGTAGGAGATACCGTAATGAATTTGACGGGTGCATTCGCATGGTCTAAAATTGTGTGCTAAAGTTTTTTGGTCGAAAATATTTGATATGTAATATTTAATGTCACACTTCTTTTTTAGCAATATTTTTTTTGTCATAAAGCAATTCTGGTCGAAAATTGTATAGGCTAAAAAAATATTACTTACTAAAGGATGAATCTAAAATATGGTTGGTTGTAATTGTTATTCAGCCAAATACAATGTCCTAAAATTTAAATACCGACATTATCCATACATGGATACATGGACAGGCGGGCGGGCGGGCATGGTCAAGGGGGTCACATGATTACTCAACTAATTTATAGGTTAGGTTAGAATTGTGTCAAGGCGCGAAGTGCCACAACTAGCGCCACAATGCCTCAGAATCCTAGTAACAACATTCTGAATAATAACGTTATTCCATACAAATGTTCTAAGTTATTTTTCGACCAAACAATATTATGCAAAACAATTTCGATCAAACAATTTTGTCATTTGGGCGTTTCCAAAAAAAAGTGTATATCGTTAAGGACAAAAGTTAAGAAAATTTAACTTTTTCCATTTCGTCACAAAAATTAGCCATACATTTACATACGTTAATTTTCGTGACGAAATGGAAAAGTTAAATTTTCTTAACTTTTGTCTTTAAAGATGTACACTTTTTTTAGAAAACGCCCATTTAACCCTGGCTTTTCAAAAAGTCTCGTTAAAAACTGGCGTTTCGTAAAAAATTTAAACATTTTGTAAGTAGAAAAATGTCAAATTTTGTTAAAAAAAAAAACATTTTTTAAATATAGGAACCCAGGGTTAACCCCAGGGGTTGGGGTATGATTAATCATTTGACGAAACGTTGCTATGCAAAAAACAGGCTACGAAAATAATTGCCAAAATACTGACCAGCCATTTTTGACGTCTTATGGTTTTGTTTACTCGGCCGCCATTACTGTCAATTAAATAAGAGCTATACGGAAACACGTCAGAGGCACATTGCCTTTGTGGTTTATCCCAGTAGAATAGAGCTCTGCTCGATCAACCGTGGAAAATTGATAAAGAGGACGTTATGATATGAGATAGTGGACGTTTTAACACAGTGGACGATTTGATAAATTAGACGTTATGAGACAGTGTACGCTTTTACACAATGGACGATGATCGGACGATCCGAGTAAATTAGACGTTTTGAGATAGTGTACGTTTTTACACAGTGGACGATAATTAATTAGACGTTATGACCATACATCGTTATCGCGAGAGAAACTATGATTTGACAGTACTCAAAGATTATGAAATAGGCAATAACAGAAGTGACACTCGCTTAGTGGCGCGTCTCTATAGGAAAGGTGTGACTAATAGAAGCTTTAAAAATAAAAGTTCATTTTTTAAATACCTACTGTTTACACGCATTCCTCTATTGAAGGGCAGTTAAATGTTTTTTTTTATATCACCGTTACTTTAAGAGTACCTAAATCGATTCAAAATATTTTCTTAGCATGGAGAACAATATACAAAATATATCGCGTAATTCTTTCCTTATTCCGGTTTGAGATTGTTTTAATAGTAATTCCTTAATTTTATGCCACATCTTGCTCTAAGACACATGGTGCCTCAATTAAAAAAGCGAAAAACTGGTTTTAAAGCCTTTTATGAATCATCTAGTATCAATGTCATTAAGCTAAGCAGTACCATCTACAGCATCAGCATTTAAAGATCGAAGATTAATTATGGTTACGGGGTCTCAATACGTGTGCAAAATTGATTGCAGGATTTAAAGCAAACAGCCACAAACAAACATACGCGGTGAAGCTAAATAAAACAGTTTAAAAAAATTTAACACATTGCTGGCTTATTATCAAAGATTCGTTGACCAAATATGCCTTTTCCAGAGAAAGTCTTTCAAGATATGAAGAACTTCTTAGAGGTTAAGAATGCGTAGGCATAATATTCCTTTTTTACTAAAAATACATTCTGTTATATGTGTTCGACTATAACAGATTTGTTTTTGCTCCCGCGATAACGATGTATGGTTATGAGACAGTGTACATACGTTTTAACACAGTGGACGACCTGACACAGAGGACGATAATAAATTAGACGTTATTATGAGACAGTGGAAGTTTTAACACAGAGGACGATCCGACACAGTGAACGACAATAAGAAGTTATGAGACAGTGGACGTTTCAACACAGTGGACGATTTGATAAAATGGGTGTTCTGGTTGTGTCGATGATTCTGTGAGTTTGAACATAGTGACCAGTAGTAAACTAATGCTTTATTCTCGAACGTCCTTTTTTTGTTGGTAAACAGTGCACAAATGCTCGCCGGGGAAAAGAGTAAAGGTGGGTACGAATTAGAGCAGCCTCGGGTTGAGGCACGCACGGCTCACCTATATTGCTCAAATTCGTACGCGCTGTGCGCGAGCAGCGGGCAAGCGACGCGCGGCAAGCAGCCGAGAGTCGGTCTTTTGACCGTGCTCAAAGGCGCCTCGGAGTGCGTGCCTAGCGTAACTTGCACGTGGATCCGAGCGTGCTGAGAACAGAACGACAAGTTCTACCTTGTCTGTGGGCGAGGCTCGTACAAATTTGATAAAGTTGCTGAGCCGTTCCACCACCGCCATTTTGAAATGTCGGCTCGCGGCGAGCGCTCTTCCTCACCCGCGCATGTTTATGTTTATGTGCAACAATTTAGCTCGCGAGCAACTCGCCTTGCGGGGCGATGCCTCCGGCTGAGCCGCTCACATTCGTACCCAGCTCAACAGTAACAAAATACACTGAAAATATGAATAAATAATTTATTCTGTTTGATTTAATACGGTCACATTACACATTACTCCTTGCGCTAGATCCTCTAATTCTGAATTACTGCGAATTTGTTAAGGAAGTAGACCGAATAAATAACCCAAGTTCTCGACCTCGAGGACTGTACATAACTTTATCAAAAAAAGAACTAAACATTTTCGATCATTTATCAGTCTTATCACTTATCAATTACAAAAAATACTAGAATTTGTTGTAATTTAACTAGAATCGACTCTTTGGGCTTATGGTTTTTGAATTATAGCTTTCATAACTAATCAAAAAACTGAGTCTGCAACCCGACTGCCTTCGCTTATTTATTGTTATAGGTAGGTATTTATAATACCTATGTTTACCTATGTTTACCTGTAGCAGGCTTGTCCAAACCTTTCATTTGATACACATATCAGTATATTTTGGACATTTTTTTTTAACAGCCGCTAATGCCGCCATACATATATTATGTACACTTTTTTACTTTACCTTTTTTTAAACATCTATGCCCGTATTATGGTGGCCTTTATCGCGTTTGATAAAGCATTCTTCACTCTCACACTTACATATTGGTCAGAAAGTGACAGATGTATTATCCACGTTTTTACACATCGATAAACACGACCGAATAACCCCGCAGATGTCTAACTATTTGAAGTAAGAAAAAGTCAAATAACTTTACATTTTGGTTCAAACTGCGGAAAGAATTTTCTAAAAAATTATCGACGTACATACCCACTGTATAAAACCAGTCCTTCTGGGTTAAAATCGATACTAAGCAATGGTCTAATAAGGTTGCGCTCGCTCAAGGTCGAAGACTTGGATCCACTGACCAAGTCTCCAAAAATTCAGAACCACCGGATCTCTTCTTTATCATGTGGACCATTTTGTCGTATTAATTCTGCATTTTCAACCTCCACACTGGTCAACTATCAGCATCACAGCTATAATACAGTTTAAAATTATTTTTTTCCTAGCGAGTTTAATTTTAAACGTCCTATAAGCGCAATACTCCATTAGGGCTAGAGAAAAAGGATAGATTATCTTAGGGTTGGACTGAGGGGTTAGATAATACGTTAGTATCGCAGCTCCTGCGGTATAGCAGCCCCATTCCGAGTGGTTCTCTAAAGAGTGGTGACCTAAAGCGAGGATGTTCGAGGCTAGAACTAAATTGCCTAAAGCTAAGTGGTCGCCGGGCTGGATGAGAGAGATCGTGAAGGGAACGAGGCCAGAAAGGATGTGAGCGCTTGCTACTAAATAGTTGTTACGATTCAAATCTGCCATGACGCAGGGTATAGCGAGGAACCGCGTTGCTTTTGTGCTGATCGCGTAAATATCCGCCACGTTTAAGTTGAATCTTGCATCTGAAACAAATTCAAGAACGATCAGAAAAGCAGTCTCTAGGTGTAGAGCAGCTATCCTAACTATGTTCGTTATATAATACAATACAATACAAATATTATATATGAGCACCACATACAAAGTAAAATACAAACGAAACGTTACTGAGTCAATAGGCAGTCTTATCGCTAAGTAGCGATCACATCCAGACAACCTTACAAAAAAAAAAAATACTAAGTGACTTGGCAAAATATCGTTCTGACGAAAACATGTCGCCATTCGAAATGAAATTGGCAATATGATCCAACTTTTACTCGAAATCTGCTGATAAAGGGGTTTCCATTCCACCTGTTACGCCAAATTATTTTTGCTAGCATATATTTCAGTGGCGATTCTCATCTATTTCTATGAGTATAAACGGTGAATAGACCTAGCTATGAAAAATGTACAAATTTATTGCTGTCTTAGGGAAGTTGCTCACACATTCAAGACTCGAAACGGCGCCGATGAGAGAGCACGGAAGTTGCGCGTCGCATCTAGGTTTTACATGCCAGGACTAGCGTTGAAAATTCCAGAAAAAATCGATTGTGACTTTATGAAATTTTCTTTTTTTTCGGGTTTTTTTAGGAAAAATAACACATGAATACACATTCCTGGTGGATTTCACATTCATAGTCAATTACTGTCACTCTCGCCAGCTATTTCAATTGTTACTGCAGCCATGTCGTCGGTGTCGCTCCTTTGTAGGTGCAAATTAGAGAATGTAGTTTAAAAATAAAAGCAGGAAATTTCGTTTTATTTTTCTATAAAAATTCGAAAAAAAGGGGATTTTTCCAGACTTTTTCAACGCTAGGCTGGACATAACAGTGCGCTCACAGTCGAGCAGTTGAGGCGCGAGTTGAAGGCGCGGAGTCGAGGCTAAGGCGCGGTGGGGACCCACATTGCCACTGCCTTTTGGTTATTCCATCTCTTTTGTTTTTCGTATATTGAACCGGAAAAACGCATAGCCGCCCGCAACTCTACACAAAAACCAAGCCACGACCGTGCCGCAAGGACTGCCTTGACATCCCAGTGGGCGACTTCCCTAAGGCTTGCAAAAGTAAAGTCCTAACAAAATAAGGACTTAAAAGCATTTTTGCCATGTACTTTTGCTTCGGTATTTAACGCCCACAAGGTACGTGTAACATAGCAGTCGAGCACAGCTTTCAAAAGATTAACAAAATATACTGTACGTTGACTATTGAGGTATCCCAAGAGTCCGAATAAAAATAGGTTTCCGTGGAATCCAGGCTGTGTGAAATTGAACCCTTGCATGTGTCCCACACCCTGGCCGGCGACGCAGCACAACACCACGTGCGATATGGAGGCGTTGACAGCATTGTCATCCAGCACACCCGTCTTTGTCTCCTTTCCCATCCCTGCCTATAAATACATGTATTATAAGTATAACTAAGGTATAAAAATAATTACTAAATGTTACGTCGTCGACCACTACATATTACTTCACTAAGTAAACGTGACGATAGAGCAAAAATGCGTCAAGAGATTTTCATCTGAAAAGAACTGTCAGTATAAGTCATCTTTATTTGAACGCTGTAATGTAACACTACGCCAAAAATCTAATATCGGGGTAAGTGAAACATAGCGGTCTGTCTCCCAATGTGATCGAGAATTTATCGATATATTTCACAATGAATACTTACTAGCTTACGAAACATGTTAATCGATAATTGTTTGGTTTATCATGCTATCTAGTTGGAAACGGCAAAGGGAAGTGACAGGGGAGCATTCTGTTTTTAATGTCTGGGTTTACACACAATTGTGTGTGTAAATAGATCACTATATTAGATCCAGTCTAAACATAATCAAAAAAACGACCGGGACATTACAGAAACTTTTTATTATGTCGTTATTTACAAATGAAATAAGTTGTAGGTTAGCTCTCAAATTAGCAGTGCGCGGTGTACAAACCATAATGCTAATGCTATACTATAAGCCTTTGGCTTTGCCATAATGTTCACTGTTATTTTTGTGCCATGTATTATTCAAAAGAGGTTTGAATTAATCAGAGTTCAAACAAGAAGGGAACCCATAGAATTTCGTAATATGGCCGTCTGTGTTGTTTGTCTGTCCTTGTGTCACAGCCATTCATCACAGCAGACCAGACATCATTATGGCATGTGGCTCCCAGAATACTAAAATTGTGCTCACATTTGGCTGGATTTTATACGTGCGTTGCTTTTATCGCATGAAGTCGCGTTTCAGTAGTGTAAAAGGTCCCTAATTAATTTAAACATATGGCAACATCAGCGTCAGTCAAAACCTTAAAAAAAACTTGTAGTAGTCTGTGGTCCTAAAGCTGCCATTTTGCATGTCTTGTATTTCTACTTACTGCGTACGTTTTTCAACAAATAATCTGATAAATCTAAGTGCACAGGTAGACATTATATAGAAAAGAAGATATACAGAAAATTTCTTATCAACAAAATGGCTGCCAGCGATTCTGGGACCGATGAGTCTCTGTACCCAATCGCGGTTTTGATCGATGAGTTGAAAAACGAAGATGTGCAGCTCCGACTAAATTCTATTAAGAAGCTGTCCACCATTGCTTTAGCTTTGGGTGTGGATAGGACCAGATCGGAACTAATCCCGTTCCTGACGGAGACTATATATGATGAGGACGAGGTCTTGTTGGCGCTCGCAGAACAACTTGGTAAGCAAAAGAAAGGATTACTCATACAAACAATGCGTTTTTATTCCAACCGCTTTTCGAGTCAGTTTTCTGTAAAAATTTCATCACTGTTAATTTTAGCGTGATAAAGTATCAGTTTTGCTTTTCACGTGTATTACCAGTTTCTTATTTTTTATATTTATCTACAAAATAAGTAAAATTACATTAATTAAGTTTGAAGGACGTCGAGTGAGAACCGGATTTTTATATCACGACCCAACTAGGTACTATTGATTTTATGCAACTAGTTGTAAATCGCCCTTATGAATATATTATTTGACATTTGAAATACTACTGAAACAAGAATTATCTATGTAGTCCACTTGAAACTTATTCATGCTAATATTTCATTTAGGATTGATAGTTTGCAAGTCTAAATTTAGAGCATGTTAGAATAAAATGATCATTTTTATGCAATTTATACAATCTCACACATTTCGCAAACAGTCTACAACACAAATGCACTATTTTCTAGGTAACTTCATCAATCTCGTGGGAGGTGGTGAGTTTGCCCACTGCCTGCTGCCCCCACTGGAGTCCCTGGCTACCGTTGAAGAGACTGTCGTCCGCGACAAGGCTGTTGCTTCACTGCGGGCTGTTGCAGCCCACCACAGTCCCCAGGCTCTCGAGCTGCACTTTGTGCCCCTAGTGCAGCGTCTGGCTGGAGGAGACTGGTTCACATCCAGAGCTTCTGCTTGTGGGCTCTTTAGGTAAATATTTCTGCTTCTACAATTGGAGCCGGAATTAAAAATTTTGTTTATCAGAGCCAGAATTTTATTTACCAGAGGTGAATTTAACGAATCTAAAAGGAAAACTATGACGTCTATGTAGGCATCATTGGTTCTTAAGATACAGGTGATTAAAGTGTTTGGGTCATAAAACACACTCACTGTTAAAAACAAAAGTTGTATTTCCTGTGGTCAGTAGTTAAATGCTTGTGTGCATATAATTTTTGTTTTTATATTATGATAGGTCTAAAGCAGTCCTGACGCCGTTTTTGCGGGAATGGGCTTAGCCAGAAAATTAGGCCTTAAAAACATTAATTTTCGGCGTGTCCACAGGAAAGACGCTAACCTAAATCTGTGTATGGATCCGTATATTCCTACTAAAACCATCTAATGGCACCAAGTAAAACTTTAAATAGAAAATTATGACTTGAACCATCAAGTCTTTTTAGAATTGTTGGTATTTCTGTAGCTCTGCCTACCCCGCTCTGGGAATGAAGGCGTGATGTTATGTATGTATGTAGTTATGACTTGTTGTTTTTATGTTTTGAATTTTATTGAGCTATGAGTTAGTAACTTAATGGAAAAAAGTGGGCACCTTTTTATCAAGTTGACTACATGAAAGTTGAATGTTATTAAACTTTGTTATATCCTGCTATACACTGTTTATTAATTTGTGCAACAAAAAATCATCTTTCGATTTCAAGATAATACTTAAGTTTATTAAGGTAGGTATAAATTAGAGCAGCCTCGGGTTGAGGCACGCATGGCTCACCTAGAATAGAATAGAATAGCGTGAGCACCTTTGAGAGCCGTGCCTTTATTTATTTTAATAATAAATAATATGCGCGAGCGGCGCCCGGCGACCCGCCGAGAGTTGGTTATTTGACCGTTCTCAAAGGCGCCTCAGTGTGCGTGCCTCGCGTAATTTGGACGTGTATCCGAGCGTGCCGCGGGCAGAACGACCAGTTCTAACTTGTCTGTGGGCGAGGCGCATACAAATTTGATAAAGTTGCTGAGCCGTTCCACCAGCGAGCCGATTTCTTTCTTCTTTTTGTTAATAATTCGGTGAGTTATGATAAACGCAGCCGCGTCTCGCCCGCGTATGTTTATGTGCAACAATTTGGATCGCGAGCAGCTCGCCGCGCGGGGCGAGCATGCCTCAGGCTGAGCCGCTTAGATTCGTATCCAGCTTTAGAAAACACAATTATAGTAATGTGGGCGACACTGGACGCTCGGCCCCCTCTTAACTGTAAAGTAAACTAACCTAAGTGGTGTTTCCACAGTGTCTGCTACGGGCGCGTGTCAGCACCACTCAAGGCTGAGCTCCGCCAAAACTTCCGGCTCCTGTGCCAGGATGACACCCCCATGGTCCGTCGCGCGGCGGCGTACAAGCTCGGCGAGTTCGCTCGCGTCGTTGAAGTGGAATATGTCAAGAGTGACCTGATCCCCATGTTTGTTAACTTAGCTCAGGTAGGTGATAGGGGGATATTGAAGGATGGGAAATGATTACGAATGGTTGTGCCCTGCCAACCAATAAAGTTGAATTATGTTTTGCGGGTGGTCGGACCTTGTGCAAGGTCCATCCGGATCGCTACCACCATCTTATCCACCTACCGCCAAACAGCAGTGCTCGCATTGTTGTGTTCCGGTTTGGGGATAAGACAGCCGGTGAAATAACTAGCATAGAGGCATTCCATCTTGGTCCTCAGGGTTGGCAACACATTTGCAGTCTTAAGATTGCAGTCTTGAGAATGCAAATGTCTATGAGTCACAGTTTCCACTTACCATCAGGTGTGTGCTCATTTGCCTTCTCGATGCCATAAAAAAAAAAAAAAAAAAATGTATGTTAAAGCTTCACTGCTTATCATCATCAAAATTTGATAACGGTAATTGGGGTATGTAATGGTGGGTACGAATTAGAGCAGCCACGGGTTCAGGCACGCACTGCTCAACTATTTTGCTCTAATTTGTACGCGCTCACGCGCTGTGCGCGAGCAGCGGGCGAGCGGCGCGCGGCGAGCCGCCTAGTCTGTCTCTTGACCGTGCTGAACTGCCTCTCAGTGTGCGTGCCTTGCGTAAATTGGACGTGTATCCGAGCGTACCGCGGCCACTACGACAAGTTCTAAATTGTCTGGGTGAGCATGCCTCAGGCTGAGCCGCTCAGATTCGTACCCACCTCTACACTTGCAAATAAATAAAACACAAAAGTAACAAAGTTATTATCTCAATGAAGAGCGAGCGTGCTTATCAACCAGCTGCGACGGTTTTTTAAATTGTTAATTTTAGCGCTTCGCACAGTTTGCGCGTTAGCGGGTTAATTGGCAACGTCATATAAAATTAAAAAAAAACTAAACATGGTAATAATAGGTTTTCATACAATATTGCTACCTTTATAATACCTTAAAGCGTAATCCCGGGATTCTGGGATTAGACTGTGGTTTCTAATTGGGCTCAAATGAAAAAAAACTAGAGTAATTTCTTAAAAAAGGTTATTGTTGCACACACAACATTACCCAAAATTACAATATACTTTAATAAAAAAGAAACATTACTTAAACCTTTTTAGAATTTCGAAAATACAATCGCAGAAATATTAAATTATTTCAAGCTTAATAATATAATATACAATGTTATTGTCAAGGTTCAACGGACTATGGAATGCAAATTAGACCTGTTTATGGCAATCCCGAAAATCCCGGGACTAGCCAAGTACAGTCCCGGGATTTTCGTGGTTAGAAAATGGCCGGGATTTGTGGTATTCTCTAGGCGTAAGCTAAGTCTATAAAAAATATGTCACGATTTTATTTCGATACAAATGTGAAATGTACGGTGGGTACGAATTAGAGGAGTCTCGGGTTGAGGCACGCCCGGCTCACCTATTTTGCTCAAATTCGTACGCGCTCACGCGCTGCGCGCGAGCATTCCGCGAGCGATGCGCGGCGAGCCGCCGAGACTCGGGACTTTTGACCGTACTCAAAGGCCACGAAACACGCACACTGAGGCAGTGTGCGTGTTTCGCGTAATTTGGACGTGTATCCAAGCTTGTCGCGAGCAGAACGACCAGTTGTAACATCCTACCGCCGAGGCGATTTGTTTTTCTTTTTGGTCGCGACGCCACTTTGCCTCACCCGCGCATGTTAATGTGCAACAATTCGGCTAGGCGTGCCTGGTTGAAGCTGGCCGCTCAGACTGGTGGCAGCTATACTCTATTTATTTTAACATTTGAATTAACGAACTTTAAGAAGCAGTGATCGTAAACCTTTTTGTCGGTTTTTATTATTATAGGTTTAACATTGATACTCGATCCATATTAAATTAACATGTTGGAAACACTCAATAATAAATTTTAACAAAATTTATTACCGTAAAACGGGGAAAATAAGAATGACGGGGTAATTAGGAATAAATATCTCCTTTTTAAAACTGCTCTGTTGTGCCATTCATTTAAGAGAGATCGACTGTTTTTATTTTTACCACAAGATAGATCATGAAACACAGTCCACAGAGCACTCGAAAACGTTTGAGAAATGAGTGATGTTTGAGTTTGACGTTTGACTTTTCTTTTTTTTTAAATGAGTGACGCATGAGTTCTGAACTCCTGCTTCTTTAGGTCTTTTATCAGAATCAGAATCAGAATAATCTTTATTCAAGTAGGTTTACAAATAATAAACTCTTTTGAAACGTCATAGTAGCGACTTAGCCTAAATTGACTGCAGGTTCAAATCGCGACCGATCAGAGAAGAACCTGTAAGAAACTCTGTCGGATGTCTTTTTTTTTTTTTTCGACGTTCGCAACCTTTTGTCGTAAGGACTAAACATTTTATTACAAGCAATTCAGTCCCAAGCATTGTTATCATTAATATAGTCTTTAATACTATAATATGCTTTAGAAATTAGTTTACGCTTAACGTAACTCTTAAATTTATTTACTGATAGTTCAGTAACATTACTTGGGAGCTTATTATAGAACCTAATACAATTACCCATAAAAGAGTTTTTTATTTTATGGAGCCGCGTGAAGGGCACTGCGAGCTTATATTTATTTCTGGTATTAACATTATGTATGTCACAGTTCTTTCTAAATTTAGCGATGTTTTTATGAACATAAATAATGTTTTCATAAATGTATTGACTGTGCATGGTCAATATATTAATTTCTTTAAACTTATCTCTAAGCGAGTCTCTCTGGCCCATCTTGTAGACAGCACGAATAGCCCTCTTCTGCAGAACAAAGATGCTATTTACATCAGCAGCACTACCCCACAGTAAAATACCATATGACATAATACTATGGAAGTAACTAAAATAAACTAATCGAGCGGTATCTAAGTCTATTAATTGCCGAATCTTATTAACTGCAAAAACTGCTGAACTGAGTCTACCCGCCAATCCAGCAAGATGAGGACCCCATTGGAGCTTGGAGTCTAACGTTATACCAAGAAACACTGTATCATTAACTAGGTCTAGTTTGTCATTTTTAATAGTTACAGTAGTTTGACTATTTTTCACATTATCGTTAATCGTTTTTATTGATTGCCACATTTACTATTTCCATGCGTATTTTAACTTTTTATATATAAAAATCTGAAAATAAATATGATAATAATTACACACATTGTCATAATTAATTGAATAAAATATAACTTCGTGTAATGTTTTCGATTTGATTCTGTTGTGTGCCTAATAAAACGCCTAAAATATACTCTCGATAGGTTTTTTTAATGCTAAAATAAATAGAGTATAACCGTGTGGTGGCGCAGGACGAGCAGGACTCGGTGCGGCTGCTGGCGGCGGAGGCGTGCGCGGCGGTGGCGGCGCTGCTGCCGCCCGAGGACATGGAGCAGCTCGTCATGCCCACCGTGCGCGCGCGCGCCGGGGACACCTCGTGGCGCGTGCGCTACATGGTCGCCGACAAGTCAGTGCGCTCTGCCACGCTCTACTATTATCATTATTCATTGGCTCGAACAACTATTCTTTGTACCTCGTTGCCATGGTGACGTCTCTATATCTATAAAAACCAGTGCTCGTCGCTGTACTAGTACTTGTCACGATACTTTGAATTGCGATAAATAATATAAGATCAACGTTACTTTTATCACCACCACATTTTAGCGATGTGAAAATATGTTGACTTTTGATGTTTCGCACGCCAATTTTAAAATGCGGAACTTATTTTCAAATTAAAGCACCTGACATTTATTCATACAATCCGATTGGCTAACATTTTTTTTTTTTAATTTTAAGAAATTTCGATGTGGTCACCATATAAAACAAATTCTCCCAAAACACGTGAAAATGTTTTGGGTAGATATATAAATTAACGTCATATCACAACGCCAATAAATGTTTTCTCATAACATGTCGAGCACTCGGGCCTCTACCTTAAATCCACCAAACATCAGTTTTTGTAGCAATTGCAAGCCCATTTTTTGGATCCACCCAATTATCAATTTATTTAGTACCAACATAGATCAATGTGTTAGTAATCAATGCTGCGAGACTGGCGTAAAGATTGCATAATGCTAAGTTGGCGGTTTTCAAAGATCAATATAATATATACGATTGTAGCGACATCTAGCGGCAACTCGTAACACGTAGAAGATAACGAACTACCGCGCCGCAAACAATGTTCAATAGCGCAGCTAAATCTGTCATTCCAATGGACTTCGGTCCCCAAGCATATCACCCGCCTGGAAAGATATCTCTCTATTGTCCTCTCTTTCAGGTTTGACGTAAAAGGATCAAAGATCACATCAACCGCATAATTATATCAAATCAAACCCATACATTTCGAATTGATAGAAAACAGAAAAGTTGGCATGTATGCATGTTGTTTTTTTAGTTGCATATCATACATATATGCCTATCGCCAGTGAATTTATATGTAGAGTTGATAAATTGAGAGCTAGCTTGCCTAAAGTTTGCCTGTAATGTTGATTATTAAATTAATTTTTATTTGCAGGGTGAAACATGTATACTTGATTATTTAAATATACCTTCCACCTGTAACCTGTAATATGACATGCGATAAACGATTTCTATTCTATTCTAAAGTCCGTTTAAACGATAATGGTCGCCAGGTTCGTGGAGCTTCAGCAAGCCGTGGGGCCGGAGCTGGCGCGGGCCGACCTGGCGCAGATCTTCCAGGCGCTCCTCAAGGACACGGAGGCCGAGGTGCGCGCCGCCGCCGCCGGGAAGGTACGGACACCCACGTCTGTGGACTGCGACATAGTACCCATTATAACATCCCCAATGGCCCATCCACGATAGGACCGGCAGCGAAACCTACATGTTTGCAAATCACTTAACCTCGGAAGGCCCGCCATACTACAAACCAGACAAGGAAATAAAGTTCAGTCTCTTTATTGTCATCACTCATCAAAATATAGTTTAAACGCGATTGCCTTGAGTATGTACTTCCTGTGGAACACTGGGCCTCACGAGGTTAAGAGGGCAGTTTATTACTATTATTGTTTTCTAGTAAACAATGTTATCTTGAAAAAGAAAGACATTGTTTTTGCTGTACAAACAAATACACAACGTATAGCATATATGACAAAGTTTAATAACCTTTATTTTTTTCCATTTTGTTACTCACTCATAGTTCAATTATTGTTAAGTTAGGGTAAACTTTACAGTTATTGCCCACGACCAGTGATTGCCCTCTTTATTTTTTTAGAGACTGCAATCCTAAAAAAATAAGCTACATAAGTGTAACAAGCAGTAACACAGCTATGTTTCTATGTAAGCAAATGTTTTTTTCTGTGATTCAGTCAGTCTCTAAAAAATGTAGTGGGCAATCGCAGATCGCGGGCAATAACTGTATGGTTTACCCTATGTCATATTCCCTATATATTGTGTATTCATTTGTACAACAAAAAGCCTTCCTTCGATTTCAATGTAATACTTTAAGTTGTTTAGTAACCACAATAATAGTAATTGGGGCGCTACTGGACGCTCGGCACCCTCTTCAACAGTTTTACCTATAGGTTAGTAGATTTCTAAATTAATCTGTTTCCAATTTAACGGGAAAAGTCCACCAGAACTCAGCTAGGTAGCGGAAAAATCTACCAGTACATGAATACTCCGTTTCTCTAGCCTCACTCAGTACAGCTCTCCTATTGGTGAATTTTTCTAGGCACACCGCTCTGCTATACTATAATGCACAGCTCGGGTGGATACTCACCCTTAACCTAGTGTTTGACTGAATTTCAGAACATCAATGTAATTTATTATTTGCTCTAATTTCCGGAATATCAGAAACATAATTGTTTAAATGATATTTATACCAAGTATAGGTTCTCATCACCATTTGGCATTTGTTACATTTCCACCAGTCATCCCCTTCAATATCAAACAAGTGCATTTTCCCCAGGTGAAAGACTTCTGCATGAATTTGGACAAGGCACACCAGGAGCACATTATAATGACGATGATCCTGCCACAAATCAAGGACCTCGTGTGCGACCCCAACCAGCACGTGAAGTCGGCGCTCGCTTCCGTCATCATGGGGCTCAGCCCCATCGTGGGCCGCCAGAACACCATCGAGCATCTCCTCCCACTCTTCCTCACACAACTGAAAGACGAATGCCCAGAGGTCCGCCTGAACATCATCTCAAACCTCGAATGTGTCAACGAAGTCATTGGCATCCAACAACTCGTCCAGTCCCTCCTACCGGCCATCGTAGACTTAGCTGAGGACACTAAATGGCGCGTCCGCCTAGCCATCATCGAACACATGCCTCTACTAGCCGGGCAACTTGGACAGGACTTCTTCGATGAGAAACTCACCGGCTTATGCATGTCTTGGCTTATTGATCATGTGTATGCTATCCGTGAAGCCGCTACATTGAATCTTAAAAAGCTGGTCGAGCAATATGGACCTCAGTGGGCTGAAACTAACGTCATACCCAAAGTACTGGCTATGTCCCGTGAACAGAACTACTTGCACAGAATGACTTATCTGTTTTGCATAAATGTGTTGTCAGAGGTGTGCGGCAAAGATATCACGACCAGAGTCCTCCTGCCCACAGTGTTGTCTATGGCTGATGATAATGTTGCCAATGTGAGGTTCAATGTTGCCAAGACTCTCCAGAAGATGGCGCCGTTCCTCGACCAAACCGTGATCCAGCCTCAAGTAAAACCAGTGTTGGAGAAGCTGAATGTAGACCCAGATGTAGACGTCAAATACTTCGCCTCTGAAGCGATTGTGGGAATTGCCGGTTAAGTAGCATAGTCACATGGATATGTATAATTAATTAGTATTTATTCCATAACTAATGCCCAGTATAAGATTACCGATTACTATGGAGGGTTTAAATTTTATAGAAAATTTGCAGAAAGTAGATCAATCCTGCCACCGAGAGTTTATAATTAATATGTACCTTTTGTAATAAAATAAAATGTGAAAAAAATTGCAGATTCGAAGGAACCTACCAAACACTTAAGTTAATTTGGATGTTTCATAGCATTTACTTTGCACTTATGAAATTGTAATTAGCATTAAAGATATCAATAAAAGCCATTATCCAAAATTGTTTTTTTTTATTTTTACGAACAGACTGCCTGCGATTGTTTTTTACGCTGCTACGGACTCCTACTTAAACCATAGATATGCTGGAACAAAAAGTATCGTAGGTCCTTCCTAAGGCTTAGATTTAATTACCGGCAGTCGGGTATAATACTTATGACAACACATTTGTCACCTGTTTCACTGCGTACCCACAAATAAGGACGTCATGAGGCTTATTTGAAACTTGCTTTAATTTAATATATTAAGTTATGATCCATAACTTTCCTTTAATAATTCAAAATATTCATTTTCTCGCAATCGAATTTGACCCTTCGTATGCCTAGTCCCGTATCCGTACCCGTACCGTAGTATGCCTTGTCCAGTATCCATACTTATAGCCTCGGTTGCTTAGTACCGTATCCGTCCCCAATCTAAACCCAAGGAACCCTTACAGTCGCGCTCTCTATTGACAAAGTTTCGACACGCAAGGGGTACAAGCGTTCGCGCTCCTCCGGCATACGACAGCACGTAGGGATACGAGACAAGGCATACGAGGAGTACAAGTGTGCGAGCCCGTCCGGCATACGAAAGGTTAGATCTTGATTAAAATGCCACAATGACACTTGAACGAATTATTTGCTCGGGTGGCTAAATGTCTCGTGTCCCTTGATAAAAATTGTTTTTTTATCGCAATAGAAGTGAAAAGTGAACTCGAGACTAAAAAACATAATGTCACTCGATCTTCATCTACCCTCGCAGCAAAATCGTGTCATAATGGCTTACTAGTCCCTCGTTGAACAATATACTAATTAAAAAATACCCCGGTTTCGACGTTTGAAAACTTGGCAGCCGGATAATAATGTATTACTCGTAGATATCCAATCACGAAACCAGGCGAAGTGTATTATGACAGAACCCTACTTTTTTTTAAATTTGACAATATTGTTTTTCAAGTCAATTATGCCTGAACCCAAAACAGTCGCGAAATTTCCTCATGGTTGGTTATAAGCCCATCAGTCGATTACAATACCTACAAAGACAAGTTAGGTGCGTAGCGGAGCGTTACCCTTCTGGATCCTGTATTTTTTTTTGTCTTAAACGCGAGAGTTTAAAAGTACTTTGCCCTTGAGTCGTAAACCTTCCGCGCTGGATTTAAGGTCTAATATTATTGTTACCGTTTTTAGCTAGAACAAAGTTGATTTTAGCGGAAAATATTACGTACTTTATAAAGTACACTCAGTTTTTCAAGCGTCCATTTCGTTCTTTATTAAGGATGCGGGGATCTGGATCCCCGCACCTTGGAACCTTCTGGAAGGTTAAAATGTGGTGTGGCAACGAGAGGCCGGGAACCGAGCGTGCGAGTCGCTACTGTTCGTCTAACGGCCGAACCCTATATTTAAACCGCGGATAGATAAGGCTTACCTACTTCGAGTTGGAATTTGACATTTGCCCATACAAAATGTGTCAAATTTTAATCCGAAGTAAGCCGCGTTTGAATATAGGGTTCGGCCGTTAGACGAACAGTAGCGACTCGCACGCTCGGTTCCCGGCCTCTCGTTGCCACACCACATTTTAACCTTCCAGAAGGTTCCAAGTTGCGGGGATCCAGATCCCCGCATCCTTAATAAAGAACGAAATGGACGCTTGAAAAACTGAGTGTACTTTATAAAGTACGTAATATTTTCCGCTAAAATCAACTTTGTTCTAGCTAAAAACGGTAACAATAATTTTAGACCTTAAATCCAGCGCGGAAGGTTTACGACTCAAGGGCAAAGTACTTTTAAACTCTTCTAGTTGTGAAAATGGAAAAAAATGGCTTGTTTCATAACTGGTTATGAAACAGTGAAAAAAATCCTTATTCATAACCAGTTATGAAAACCTTGGTTATGAACGTGGACGAAGGGATTTAATTATCTTCTCGCCTCACCGATGGAAAAGCACCTTCGTCAGTGATGGACGAATTGGACGTCTTGTATGCCTATAGGGAAAATTGCATCCAATTTCCCCTTCGTAGACTTGGCCCCCTTGCGACTCCCTTGGTGGACACAAGGCGTCCTTGGCTCCATTTATAGTGTACTTGATTATCCTGATACATATTATCATTATTTAAGCATTTACGTTCTTCAGTGTATTTTCGTAGGGTAAATAAAATAACAATGAACTTCTATACTCTTTATATTTCCATTCAAAAAACAACAGTATCCTATTCATAGCAGTTTGAACTGAGCCACGGGCGATCTGCGACTGGAATGTCTCCCAGTTACGGGTCTGAACGAGTCGTTGTATATTTACATACGATACAGTACTTCACAAATGCTGAAAGAATCAAGCTGGAAATATATCACAATTATACAACATAGTAACATTTGATTTTGATTAAATATAATTGTATTTCATTAAATATTTTTGTGCACAATATTTAATTTATTTAACGGTACGTCGTTAACGGTAAAACATCTAGCAAGGATAAATAAAGAAATCTATTCAAAATATATTTAGTATATTGCGGTTCTAAATGAGCCTACAGGAATTATGTACACGTGGGGGCAACTACAGCGACGCCACACAAGGATATATAACCTTACCATAGACAACTTTAAATAGCAACACGTTAGTTAATTTCTGTAACCCGATTTCAGGGCGATACATTACATAAACTATTAACAACTTACTAGTAAACAATACAATATCTTACAAGTTAACGTGACGCGACATTTATTTTTCAAAGTACGTATACAACGTATGCCATTTGCTCGACTCGTGAGTTTAAGAATAAAAAATGACGGCTGTCAGTTTGACGTTTGGTTTTCCCGCGCTTGGAAACGTCAGTCGAGTTGACATTGACAGAGAGACAAAATGGCGGGTCACGTGTGGATCTGGGATGGTTTACAGGCGGTTGGCGTCGCGCGGGTAGAATTCTGCGAGCACGGACGCCGGGATACGCTTGAGCATCTCCTTGGGGAAGATACGGAGCAGCTGCCAGCCGATGTCAAGCGACTCGAATACTGTGCGGTTCTCGTAGTTACCCTGCGGAGAAAACACGCGTTTTTCACATCTAAAGACTGCAAGTAGAGTGGTATGGGAATTCGGAAAAACTATTGTTTATTAATAACTTTTGAGATTACGTTTTTGTAGAGAATCAGCAAAGACAGTAGTTTTTTACTTATTGGTATTTGGCAACATTACCAATTTTTCTTACTCAATTGAATGTTAGTGTTGCCACTTCTAAATACTACAGCTTCACTTCACACAACCTCAAATGGGTTGTTGTGTATTTGCCTGTCTAAACCCAGCGTCAAGTCATGGGTCAAATCATGAGCTGTTTCGGCTTTCGTTCGATCGGAAGCAGAACCTGCGACCGAGAAGAGAATCACTGGGTTTTAGTGGTTATTCCGGCTGTTCTCGGTCGGTGAGGCCCCCAGACCTTGGATAGTATAAGTACTAGTGGTAGTGAACATGGTAAAACAATAAGGTTACCTGTGTGATGAAGTTCTTCTCGAACTTGCCGAGGAACTCAAGGTAGAGCAGATCGTCGGGCGTCAGCGCCTCCTCGCCCACCACGGCCTTCATCGCCTGCACGTCCTTGCCGATGGCGTAGCACGCGTACTGCGGACAAGAACACGTTACACTTGGGCACTGAACGGAGTCTTCAACTAGGGTTAGATTTTCGATAGATAGGAACATTGCAATAAGCTAATAGCTGAGGCAGCCTAGCGATGCTTCAGGGTGTATACAAACATAGTATAGTACCCAGCTGATAAGAAGTCAATGTAGTACCTAAATATATAAAATCGTAATAAACTGGTTGAAAGTTAGTGAAGTGTGATTTATATGCTTTTTTACATTTTCCCTTAAATCATATCAATGAAACTCAATTCTGTTTTTCATGCACGTTCCTATTTGCGTCCAAGGCTAGGCCTTCATTGAGCCTTTATTGCAGCTTAAGACCATAAGTTTTAGGTTTCAAATTATCGCAGGTAAACTCCAATCATAACCCTAAATTGTTTATCAATCAATAACTCACCAGCTGGTTGGAAACGTCGGAGTGGTCCTTGCGGGTCATGCCCTCGCCGATGGCAGACTTCATGAGACGGGAGAGAGAGGGCAGCACGTTGACCGGCGGGTAGATCTGCCTGTTGTGCAACTGCCTGTCTACGTAGATCTATGGGGAAAAAAGGAGATTAGTGGGTTGTTTTGTTAAATTACCCGGTTATGAGTGACAAGAAACACTAAGTGTTAAGTGTCCATTGACAATTTGTTGAATATTACCTAAGGGACCACCCTAGGCCAACGGCCTTGACGCGCGATTTTCTTAATATAAAAATAATGTCTAGTAGCTTTATAGAAGATAACTTACTGGACCTTTTGTATATTATTGTAAAATCTGCAAATTGGAATCTTCCTCTGATATGACTTACTCTTAACTTTTGTTCAAACCAAAACCACCACCCTTCATCATTGATACAAATTCTTTGCATGAAGAAAACTTCATAACACACGTTACAAAAGTTAGGTATTTCCTCGTTCTGTTAGCTTACATAGCTTGTAAGTTTTGGCTAGAGGCCAAACTTGGTCACAGCTCGAAAACATATTGGATTTGTGCCCAACTTATAGTCAAGTTGAATAATGATTTTAAGTTCTGTGAAGACGTGAAGTTTAAAGGATTGAACAAGCTGATATTTTATATGTGCGGTCCGTCCGTCTGTCACAAGGCTGTATCTTTTCAACCGTAATAGAAAGACCCTAGAAACTTTCAGAGTGTATAACTATGGCTGCTACAGTGGTACGTGTATTGTTCGCGGCTCACCTGTCCCTCGGTGATGTACCCGGTCAAATCGGGGATGGGATGCGTGATGTCATCGTTGGGCATGGTGAGGATGGGGATCTGCGTGATGGACCCGTTGCGGCCCTCCACGCGCCCGGCGCGCTCGTAGATCGTGGCCAAATCCGTGTACATGTAACCTGGGGGGGAGATCAATCAACATTAACACATTTGCTGCTACGACGCGCTACGTAAGCAGTGTTTCGTAGCAGATTTATCAACAAGCCTTTTTAGAGTTGTTCGTATTTCTGTAGCTCTGCCTACCCCACTCTGGGAATTAATGTGCGTCGCAAACAAAATTCCAAATTAAATTACCTGGGAAACCACGTCGTCCGGGCACCTCCTCGCGGGCGGCGGACACCTCTCGCAGAGCCTCGGCGTACGAGGACATGTCGGTCAAGATGACCAGCACGTGTTTCTGTCAACAGACCACACTTATACTCGTCGCCAATTTCGTACTACACGTAACGATTTTAACACTCCTGGCAACACTGATCAAACAGCAAAATCAGTGAATCAGCAACATTCGATTTTGCGGCGAGGCTGAGGTGAAAAATGTTATGTGCATGACGAGACCTAAGTTATTATATTAGCATCTCGTGTATTTGAATCTCTCGCTGCACTCAGCATTCTAATCTAGAATCCTTCGCTTAGTCGGGATTCAAAATCAACACAGCAAGAAGCAACTTGGCTCTCTTGTTGCACATACAATATTTCACCTTAGCCTCGCAGCAAAATCTAATATTGCTCACTGTCTATAAACAGCAAAACCACCCTTTTTGAGGTGCTGAAGTCAAAACATTATTGTTTATGTATTTTCCGTGGGAATAAAAATCGGACTTGAAGCACTGTCAGATATTTGTCGCAGCAATTTCTTACAGGTGTATTTGCGGCCTATAAAGTCGAGAGATCTTTCCGAGACTTGTCGCTCGCATCTCCCTTTCTATCTAGTCTGTAACGATAGAGATGCACTGAGCGTCAAGCGAGAAAATACAACTTGTACTAGCCATAGAGACATGGTGTGATGACCGCCTCTCTTTTCCAGGTCTCTTCAGACCTCTTCCCATGGCAACATTGCGCTACAATAGGGAACATGCATGTTTTTTTTCTGACGCTCTCTGGAAAGTGCGAGTAAAAAAGAGGAATAACTGTATACGCAAAATAATTGTCGTTAAATTTTTCATAAGATATGAAGCTTTAAAAAGTCATAGTTCAGACCCCGTGAAAAATCACTCCATACAAAATCGATGACAGGAATGACGTCACAGCAACAGCTGATGGAACAACAGTTCCGTGTGTAAAATATAAGGACCAAGAAATTTGCATGTATTTCATTTTTAAGTCAATATCATTAAATTAAAATATTACGTAAATAAAATGAGCATGCCGAAAAAACAGTCTAAACATTAAAAGAGGTTTTAAAATTTTAACCAGGTTTGATTCTATATAAATCTTAATAAACGGATCAAAACTTAGTGAATTTATATGCTTTATTAAATTTTCTCCTAAATCGTATCAATGAAACTCAATTCTGATTTTCATGCATGTTCTCTATTGTATCTGTTTTATACCTTTTCTTTTTATTACGTAGTTTGTTTCCATTATTTTATTTTCTAATCTTTGAACTGTTTCTTTCTTGTGCTCGTCGAATAAATGTTCATATTTCTATATAACTTACCTCGCACTGGTAAGCCAAGAACTCGGCAGCAGTGAGAGCCAGACGAGGCGTGATGATCCTCTCGATGGTCGGGTCGTTGGCCAAGTTCAAGAAGAGGCACACGTTCTCCATGGAGCCGTTCTCCTCGAAGTCCTGCTTGAAGAAGCGGGCGGTCTCCATGTTCACACCCATGGCTGCGAACACGATGGCGAAGTTGTCCTCGTGGTCGTCCAACACCGACTTGCCGGGGACCTGGGGAAGTTTAATTCATTGTAAGACACCCCACAGATGATCAATTTATTTGTACAATCACACTGATTGCAGTGATTGCCCAAACTTTTCGATCGTCTATGGCTATGATTGAAGTTAGCGCAATCATTTTAGAAAAGTTTTGTTTGTGAATGAATGAATTTTGTTTGTGCCATCACGTGTGATTGTGTAGTCTGTAGTAGTGATCGCTCAATTTGCCGTTTTGTTTTTTCTCCTTTAATTAAATTATCAGGGCGTTTTCCAAAAATAGTACCTAAAGTTAAGGACACAAATTATCAACGGTAATGTTTCCATTAAGTCACGAAAATTGGTCATATATTAATATACTGCCCTCATAAGCCAACAGGCGGTATTTCAAATTGAATAAGTATATCAGATTCTAACCTCACCTGTTAGTAATATGGTTGAACTTGCTACATGAGTTTTGTCTGGAAGCTACTATTTCTCTAAAAGCAGTAATTGTTAATTATCGTCACGTAATGGGGGTAAAGTTACCGTGGTTAATTTTAGTCCTTAACAATAGGTATTTTTTTTGGAAAACACCCATCAGCGTAATTGCAAACAAATCCTCGTCATTAGAATCTTGATGTAGTGGTTTTTCACGTGACGTTTAGCCTGATAGAGTTGAGTTGAGTTTTAAATTTAAATAGATTATAGACCACAATGATTGATGATTGACTCAATCAATTGACACGTGTAGGGGCAGTACCTGTTTCAATCTGATTAAACACAAATAGGATGGCGCAAACATTTAGTAGGTCTGTGGAGGGCCTTAGATTTGAAAGGAAATATGAATTTCTTTAGTAAATTGGCCACATCATGGTCCTTTTATACATCGGTAATATGGAGTGGAATCCACCACCTTCGCCACCTTCCCAAACATAATTGATGGAGGCGGATTTTAGGGCCCGGTACTTACTTACTTACTTACTTACTTACTTAAACTTCTTGGCCTAATTGTGCAAAATGTGGTTACAGAAATGTCTTTTTAGAGTTGTCGGTATTTCTGTAGCTCTGCCCACCTTACTCTGGGAATGAAGGCGTGACGTTATTTATGTATATTATTTATTACTTTATTACCTTGTAATGTAACTTACTTCTAGTTATTCATGTATATTATAATTGCAAAAGTGACCTGCTGGAGATTTTTGAGGCGCTTCTTCCCCGCAATCATGGTCTTGTTTGAAGCGCTAGTAGATTCAATTTATATTACCGACGTGTAAAATAGATCTCATGTGGCCAATTGTCTGAATAATTATTTTGAATTTTGAATTCGAAGCATTGCAAAATTAAGTGCTCCAGGCAAAGCATATTATTTAAAATGGTATTTGCTTAAGCATTGTATTTCTAAAGGTGTTTTCGAATTTGTTGTTGTGGGTACACTACTCCACCGCACCTATAAGTAATAAGCATCACACCTTTAAAAAACTTAACATGGCTCAATAAAATGTATAGACGTTTTCATTGTGTGTTTACATATGCTTACTATATCAATAAATGTAAAAACAAATACAGGGGCCTGTCCTCTGCAACACTTAATAAAATAAAATAAACCTAAAAGTGGTATGATTTATTAATTAAGTATTTATGTAATGTGTACTTTACTTAAAAATAAAGTTTTTTTTTTATAAGTATGTTAGCCCTAGACGTACCTTAACAAGACCGGCTTGCCTACAGATCTGGGCAGCAATCTCGTTGTGGGGCAGACCAGCTGCGGAGAAGATGGGGATCTTCTGACCACGAGCGATGGAGTTCATCACATCAATAGCGGAGATACCTGCGAGGTTTAACAAATCATATTCAGTTATTTTTTGTGCCATGGAGAAGGCAAATGGCACAGGGCTAATGAAACCCAGGCATTTGCAATCTAAAGGCTTCAATCCTAATACTACAAATGTAGCAACCCTAAGGACTCAGTAAAACGCCTCAATCATTTCACTGGTTAACCCCACACCGAAACACATCAATGTAATGTAGTGTCTGTCTAGTGGTAAGCAAATAACTTGGTGGTAGCAATGCAGAGACCCTGCACATGGTCCTACTACCATAAATAACATTGTCGTAGCAATGCGGAGCTTCCACATGATCCTAATACCACCTTTTTTTTGTCTTTCACTTCTGCTGCGGTCGCTGTTGGAAGAAAACTACAAGTATATAGTATACTGACCAGTCTGGATCATCTCCTCAGGGTAGATACGGGACCAGGGGTTGATGGGCTGGCCCTGGATGTCCAAGAAGTCCTCAGCCAGGATCGGGGGTCCCTTGTCGATGGGCTTGCCGGAGCCGTTGAATACACGGCCTGGGCAGGGGGAAACATTTTCAAATAACAAAAGGTGTCAAAGTTTCATCAATAAAAACTACATTAAAAGGGCTAGTTTTTTATAACAAGAGTGAAATGGGTCAATCAACTTTTCTTTGTACCTCGTTGCCGTGGTGACGTCTTTTGGGTCACTCTTCAAAACCTATTTTTTTCAAGTTACTTATATAAATCCACCAAACCCCAGTTTTTGTGGCCAATGAAAACGTTATGCTTTCAGCGGAAAATAGCGTTCGATGAAGTGAAATTCGATGAGGCGATGAGTTACCGAATAAATCACTTTGACTTTGGACTTTAAAGTGGTAGCTCACCCAACATGTCCTCGGAAACGGGTGTGCGGAGGATGTCCCCCGTGAACTCGCACATGGTGTTCTTGGCGTCGATGCCCGAGGTACCCTCGAACACCTGCACTACGGCCTTGGAGCCGCTGACCTCCAGCACCTGGAGGGAAATATTTAACTTAAAAATTGGAAAGACTGCATGATGATGAGCTGCAAAGCGTGCCAAAGTGAACGCTCCCTATATATTTTAGTTTATTTATTCATCAATGTATATCAAAAATACGAAATTACATTGAGATTGCCAAATTAAATACTAATAATCAAACAATACAACAATAAAATTCAAATGATTAAAACAACAACAGTTAAATCTATACTTCTATGTGAAGAATAAACTCAAAAACTACTAAGCCGATTTCTAAAATTCTTTCACCATTTGAATGCTACATTATTCCAGATTAACATAGGCTTTGTTTTATATTTGTACGCGGACGGAGTCGCGGGCAACAGCTATACCATCCTCAAAGCCATTGGGCTCTCCGGGCCATAAAACCCCGAAGCGGAGCAATAAAGTTAGAGATGTGCGCATGCAATCCGTTGTATCGATTAAGTATCGATGAAATTGCTTTTTCGGACACTGCCTTTAAGTCAGAACTTTTTAAGCTGGTACGTATACATATTTATTTAAATTTAAATTTAACCTTTTATTATTTTATGCCTGCTAAACACCATTCAGGTTTTTTTTTATGGAATAGGAGGCAAACGAGCAGACAGATCGCCTGATGGTAACCGAATATTGTCACCCTTAGACACCTGCAGCACCAGAGGAGTTACAGGTACGTTGCCGGCCTTTTAAATGAGAGTACGCTCTTTTCTTGAAGGTTTGAAGGTCGTATTGGTCCGGAAATACCGCAGTTTAGTTGTGTACAAATACATCGACCTGCGGTATCATACTATTTGGATGATTTAGCGAACCAATGGGGTCATGAAGTAATTCGATTGCCTCCATATCATTAGTATAACCCTATTGAATTGATATGGGCGCAAGTTAAGGGGAGTCATATGGTTTTAGCATCAAAGGCAATATTGCGATATATGTATTTATTAATTGTATTTTCCGGAACTGCAAAAAATTCACGATTTATTTTACCCTATAGGTTAGGTTAGGTTAGTTTTTTAAAAATCCTCATATATTCAGTTTCGGAAAAAAGCGTTTGCCCAAATGATATGTTTGGAAAACGTTGGTGTGCAAAAAGGCAGGACAAGGATAATTATGTTTGTGAAAACAGATTTTTTGGTAAAACCTCTTATTTAATCTATGGTAAAACGTGGGCTTGCAACCTGCCACTAATACACTGGTACACATCTTAGCATGTTTGTGCAAAATGTGGTTACAGAATTATCAAGAAGTATTTTTAGAGTTGTTGGTATTTCTGTAGCTCTGCCTACCCCCTCTGGGAATGAAGGCGTGATGGTATGTGTGTGTGGTAAAAAGTATGCTACAAAATTACAAAATGACTGTGTTATGTTTACCTGTCCAGAGCGGAGGGTGCCATCGGCGAGCCTCAGCTGCACGATCTCCGAGAACTTCGGGAACTTCACTTCATCGAGGATGACCAGGGGGCCGTTGACTCCAGACACCGTTTTGTAAGCTGCAGACAAAAAAGTTGATTATTTTTAATTTTATTCGGTGTCATATACAGTGGGCCAGACTGACGGTACCTTTCCACCACAGATGTGCTATGCAGCACAGCTGCGAGGGTGTGAAAGCTACCAGCTTCCACCAGTGCTATGGTATTTGTACCAATTAATATGATTGGTGGATATCAAACACATCCATAGCAACTATACAGGGTAATTTGTTAATCAGTGCACAAATTTTAACATATGATTTTGTATCGTTAATATAATATATTACGACAATAAAACGAGTTCACTAATAAACAATTTTGTTGCAAATTATCTCTCTTTTACTTTCTCGTGTGGGGTTAGGCTCGTAAAACACACTTTCCCGAAATGTGCACTTTCTGCAAAGGTGCCCTTTCCGCAAAATGTACACTCCCAAAATGTGCACTTTTCCAAAACGCACGCTTTCCCGAAATGTGCACTTTTTCATTCAGTCCACTTTTCCATAACGCACGCTTTCCCGAAATGTACACTGTCCCATTTTCTCATTTATATAGTAAAAAGTATCCAAAGTAGCCAAATATTTTAACGGAACGTTTATAGTTTCGGTCTTTCTGTCCGTCCGTCCGTCCGTTTGTGTGTCCGTCTGTTTACATTTGCACCATTTCATAGAAACCCTTAGTAATATAAATCAGGGACACCCCTACCCCTATAGTGTACTTTCTGGGAAAATATAGCTTCTGCGAAACTGCACATTCTGGGAAACTGCACATATTGACAAAGTGTACAAATCGGGAAGTGCACTTTTAGAGAAAGTGTACCTTCCGAGAAAATGACCCTTCTAAAGAAGTGCACCTTTAGAGAAAGTGCATATTTCGGGAAAGTGTGATTTACGAGCCTAACCCCTCGTGTGGACACAAAGCCACACTAGAAATGATGACATGAGCTGTAGGTATGCAATACACTGTATTGATATTCGAAATTTGAAATTTCATGTACAGCTTATCAGGCAACAAGCCTAATATTAACTTACTTAACAACACTCCTCTCCTCGCACCCCTGCATTAGAGGGTCCATGAATATCGTTAAGTTAGTGGAATCATTGAATCGGCAATATCTATAATATTTTTTAAGCTAGAGTAAAAATAACACAAAATGTGTTATTGATTAACAATAGCGAAGCAAATATTAAAATTTGTGCACCTATTAAAAAAATACCCTGTATAGCAAACTCCTCCTGAAAGGTCAAGTGTTATGCTATGTGTACCAATTAATATGATTGGTGGATATCAAACTCATCTATAGCAACGTAGCATAGCAAACTCTTCGTGAAAGGTCATAGGGTGAAAAAGGTATCATGTTTAAAAAATAAAACTCGTAGTTGTTTTTTTAATACTGTTTTCACGTTTAACAGTTTCAATGAAATATGATCAAGTTTAATATATCCAAAGAACAGAGTAATAGGCGTTATAGTTATTGAGATCCAGATGGCGAAACTTTGCGGTAATGATATTAAGGACTTTATCATAATGTGGCTCTCTTAGGAAATTGCCTCGCGCCTGAATGAGGATTCCGGTGTCCAGAGGGCTGGCAACTACTTTTTTTAAATTGTATATTTGTTGTATGTAAAGATGTTATGAATAAATAAAATATAATAATTGAAATACCATAATTAAATGCGTATCATTTAAACAGTTGGGCGTTTCCCAAAAAAAGTGTACATCGTTAATGACAAAATTAAGAAAATTTAACTTTTTCCAATTCGTCACGAAAATTAACGTATCTAAATGTATGGTTAATTTTCGTGACGAAATGGAAAAAAATGGTTCTTAACTTTGTCCTTAACAATGTACACTTTTTTTGGAAAACGCCCAGTTGGCAAAATATTGACGTTTTGGTGAGAGGACTTTATCATAATGTGGCCTTTTAGGAAATTCCGTCGCGCCTGAATGAGGATTCCGGTGACCAGAGGGCTGGCAGCTTCTTTTTTTAATTGTATATTTGTGTGTATGTAATGATGTTGTGAATAAATAAAGTATAATAATTGAAATACCATAATTAATTGCGAATCATTTAAACAGTTGGCAAAATATTGACATTTTGGTCTGCAGAAAAAATGCATGTAAAAATTTGACTAGAAATTAACGTCATATTGGTTCCGAAGCCGTTAGTCCAAACAGCGGGTTAGGCCCGTAAAACACACTTTCCCGAAATGTGCACTTTCTGCAAAGGTGCACTTTCCGCAAAATATACACTCCCAAAATGTATACTATTCAAAACGCACGCTTTCCCGAAATGTGCACTTTTTCATTCAGTCCACTTTTCCAAAACGCACGCTTTCCCGAAATGTGCACTGTCCCATTTTCTCATGTATATAGTAAGAAGTATCCAAAGTAGCCAAATATTTTAACGGAATGTTTATAGTTTCGGTCTTTCTGTCCGTCCGTCCGTCCGTCCGTCCGTCCGTCCGTCTGTTTGCATTTGCACTATTTCATAGAAACCCTTAGTAATATAAAACAGGGACACCCCTACCCCTAAAGTGTACTTTCTGGGAAAATATACCTTCTGTGGAAGTGCACATTCTGTGAAACTGCACCTATTGACTAAGTGTACATATCGGGAAGTGCACTTTTAGAGAAAGTGTACCTTTTGAGAAAATGACCCTTCTAAAGAAGTGCACCTTTAGAGAAAGTGCATATTTCGGGATAGTGTGTTTTACGAGCCTAACCCAACACAATAAACTATTCCATAAAACAACAGGTATAAACTAATTTTCAATTAAGATTATTTGAATTTGCTTTTTATTTTTATAACTTGGGGTTCATTTCACTTAAGTATCATATTCTGAATTGAAATGATGAGATAAACTTAAACAATTCTTGAACATTTTACCAAATCACAATCACATACGCATAGGAAAAAAATGAGTTAATAATCTTATACAAATAAAATTTATACAATGTCTTTAAAACTTAAGGGGTGTGGCCAGGCGCGGCTCACTCCGTGATTTACGTTCGTCGCTACAAGTTCATGCAGGTTACCCGTATCCCGGGTACTACTCAGTGGCTGCGACGCAGTGCATCGGATCGCACGTAAATCGACTAAATCGTTAATACGAGTAATACTTATACTATTATCTATTCTGTGGTGTGGTTAAAAAACAGTTAAGTATGTCAACTGATTTGTACCAATATCATCAAATAGATAAGCAAATAGATTTTACTAGCATGGAAAAATATCTTCACTTGAGGCTACTTCTGGTCAAAATGAGCACATCAAGATTCAATATCTCTTGAAATCTATGTTTAGAAGATGAATTCAAAAATATAATTGTCTGAATCCATCTAAATTAGGAACTAAGTACCATAGCAAATATTCCGAAATACAGCATAGAGTCTGGCAAACGAAAGCTGTACCAGAGAAACAGCGGCAATTTCAAAGAACCTGCTGCTGTTTACACTGAGTGTACAAATAAACGGAGTTGATACTATTTGATATCCTGATCTTTTCACATCAGTGTTGGAGTATCGACTCCGTTTATTCAGTGTACAGTCAGTGTTAAAAGCTGCAGGTTTCTTGAAATTGCCGCTCTTTCTCTGGGACAGCTTTCGTTCGCCAGACTCTAGAACGTTCATCATAGACAAATATCGATCCCAAGGTTGTAGAGCTCTGGTGAAATGCTAGAGTGCAGAATGCTAATAAAGATTCATAATCATTATCATGTCGTCCAAGCCGTATCCGGCGACGGCGACTCCTAATAAAGATTAAGCATTTAATAGAATGACAGAATAAAATCTCTCACCTAAAACAGTATAGTATATATAACACACGACGCAAAATACCTAAGTAAGGTGTAACAAAATCAATAATTGACGTTTCCGCATGTGACGTTCTCGCAAATTGGGATTTAAAATCCTGGACAAATAATTTACTCACTGAGCCGGGGCATGGAGATGAAGTCCCTATTCACTGCCAAAACATGCACCGGATTCTCCTGACTTGGTGCTGGCGTGGACTGAGTCTGCGACATTTTGGCTAACGTGCAGTTCGCTCGATAAAACACAAAACTGCGATGCCTTGTCAGTGTGAAATCTCGCTTTGCTATTACTTCATTCTAATTTGCGAACGGTGTCGTGATTGGTCGGGATGTTTTGTGTTTTTGTCATAAGAATAAGAACTAAAGGCATAGAGGGAGCCTTAAAACGAAAGCGTTAAATCTATGTATAGCTGTCTCGAAAAGTTCAATGGGCATTTTGGTGCCCGCTTAATAGCAATCACGGTGGTGTCGTTGAATAGGTCATACAAATGGGAACAGCAAATGGAGACAAGCGCCCTGGCTATCTTTGCTCTACATAAAAATACCTTTCCATTGATATATAACTTATGACCATTGGGGCGAGTACCACATTTCATAAATTTTTGCCCATTGTCTTTTCAATATGAATATTCAATAACTTAAAAAAGGAAAGAGTATAGAGTTCACTTTTTGCTAAAACTTGCCGTACACACCAAGCTGCCATCAACTCGTGTACACTGGTCACCAACTGGTCACCCTCATGTCATGTCACCATGGTTGTAGATTAGCCTATACAATATTTGCACACATATTATTAATGCATATTTATTAAACGTAGTTTATATATGCAACAGTGTGCAACAGTGTACGACCATGATATTTTAGCTTATAGTATTGTACACGTGTGTTATGGCACACTTAATCCCAATAATATTGTGCATATCAGATATCTGTAAGTTGCCTTTTATTTTATTGCTCCTTCTATGCCTTTAGTCCTTATTCTATGATCAATTCAGTAATAATTTAACTGTCTCGTCTGTCCGACTGTCACCAGGTATCTCATGAACCGTGATAGCTAGACAATAAAAAAATTCACAGATGGTGTATTTTTGCCGCTTTAACAAAAAATGCTAAAAACAGAGTAAAATAAATATTTAAGGGGGCTCCCATACAACAAACGTGTTTTTTTTGTCGTTTTATGCTCGATATTAATAACGGCAACCGGTAGACGTTTGAAATATTCACAGAACATATTTAGTTGTATATTCACTTTAAGAATAAATCATTAGAATAAAATAAAATAAATATTTAAGGTGACTCCCAAACAAGAAACGTGATTTTTTTGCCGTTTTTCTCGATCTTAAAACAGACACCGTGGTTGTTTAGATAATGGTACAGAAACCTTTGTGCGCAAGTCCGACACGAGATTAAAATTTTCGAGACAGCTGTAGATCTGACCCTTTCGTTTTAAGGCTCCTTCTATGCCTTAGTTGTTACTCTATGCCAAAACGTATAGTATCCCTTAGTAGTCTGTGCCAAAAACAATTGAATCATAGATATTAAATACAGGCGTTTCATCTCATTCAAACTATTTTAAAAGGGAAAATAAGAAACATGGCAAGGATTTTTTTATCCCTTAATAGTTAAGCGTTAAAAATTAAGTTGTAAAGTACTACAATGATAGATGAATTTATGAATTTTGTATTATTTAGTACGTTTTATACATCTGCCTATCGTAGGTGACAAAACAATAAAACGAAGCGTTTTTTTACAACATCACATTTCCTGTCACATTTAAATTTATTATATAAACAAAGACTTGGCTTCAGCCTTACTTCAAATTGGATCATAAATATCAAACTATGACTAGGCTGTATGGATTTGTCCTTTGCCTTTCCATCTGGGATAAAACAAGAAAAAAATAATTATATAATCTGTGTTATATTTAAAATCATTTATGACGCTGGCAGAATTGTCCTTATGGACAGTAGCCATTAAATAAAAATTTAATAAAATATATAATGTGCGTGGTTCGGTGTTATAAGATTAATTACTACGACCAGCCTAGTTTTGGACAATTATGGTTTTCAATAGGGATTAAGAAAACTTTGGCAAACAATTATTCTCAGGTTACTCAGTTTTCCCTGTTGACCCACACATATATTTTATATTGGGATTAGAAAATAATATCATCTCATCTGCTGAAGATTTCGTAAGTAGGTACTCCTTTCATTACCTTCCCAGGTTTTGTAATTTAATGGACATGAACTTTTAGCATTTTTTCATTTTCAACAGATCACAAAATCAATAAAAAAAGCGGCCAAGTGCGAGTCGGACTCGCCCATGAAGGGTTCCGTAGCAGCAAGTAACATAATATAAAAGTTCGTTGTAGCTTTGATCAATGTTTTATGACGTATTAAAAAAAAACTACTTACTAGATCTCGTTCAAACCAATTTTCGGTGGAAGTTTGCATGGTAATGTACATCATATATTTTTTTTAGTTCTACCATTCTCTTATTTTAGAAGTTACAGGGGGGACGACACACATTTCAACATTTGTCTCTCGTGCAAACTGTTCAGTTTAGAAAAAAATGAGGTTAGTAACCTCAAAATCATTTTTGAAGACCTATCCATAGATACCCTACACGGGTTTGATGAAAAAAAAAATTGAGTTTCAGTTCTAAGTATGGGGAACCCCCAAAACTTGTTTTTTTTTCTGTTTGTGTGAAAATCTTAATGCGGTTCACAGAATACATCTACTTACCAAGTTTCAACAGTGTAGTTCTTATAGTTTCGGAAAAAAGTGACCGACATACGGACAGACAGACAGACAGACATGACGAATCTATAAGGGTTCCGTTTTTTGCCATTTGGCTACGGAACCCTAAAAATCATCACATCATCAGATCAGCGTAAAGTCGTCACCTCGTCACCTGCTGGACATAATATTTTCCGTGGTATTAGTAGGCAGGACATCGTTGAATCAGATAGTCCCCGAGGACATGATGATTAACTATTTTTACGCGAACTGCTACGCATCCGGATAAGTCAGGCTTTTTGGTTGTGTGTCGGGCCAAATTAGACGGAGCCCCGCATGTCCATCTTTTTAAATTTGACCATCGCGCGCGCCCCCTCTCCGTAATAGACTTTATTCAATTTAATTCTTGTTTCATTCAAATTTAATAAGATGTTATGGTAAATGGCAAAAGAGCAAGGAGAAAAAGCTATAATACTGGGGCTGGAAAGACCGTTAGTCGTTGGAAAAGACAGTTCGCGAGGAAAAAATCCACCAATAGGAGAGCTGCGCAGAGCGAGGCTAGGGGTTCTATTGGTGGTTTTTTTCATCGCACACCGCTCCGCTATCTCGCACAGCTCTGGTGGAATCGCAGACTTATTCCGAAAAATTGGACGGTTCCTGAGGGAATAGCAATAAACGACATCTACGCGGATGGATTCGCGGGAAACAGCTAATTTTACATAATTTACTAAAATAATCTTCGTGTAGTCTAACTTCGTGTGAAACAAGACCAATTTTTTCAGTTTTTAGTCAAACTAGGAACTCTTTTAGTTTCGCCATGTCCGTCCGTCCGCAGCCTAGCGCAGACTCTTAGTACTAAAAAGCTGTAATTTGGCACTAATATACATATTAGTCACGCCAACAAAGTGGTGCAGTAAAATGTTAAAAAAAATGTTTTTTTTAGGTTACTTCCTCTACACGTAACGTGATATAAGGCGATGGACTTGCAACCTAATACACTGGTAAAAAAAATTCGATGAAGGGGTCCGTTTATGAAATATTAAACTTTAAAGCGCTTAAAATCTAAGAAAAAACTTAAATGAAAGCGTATTTAAAAGGAAAACTATCACGACTAAGTAGACATCACAGGTTCTTGAGATACAGGCGATTAAAGTGTTTATACCTACTAAAATCATGTAAGACGGCGCCAAATTACTTGAAATAGAAAATTAATTATTACTTGTTAATTTTTATGATTGTAGTGAATGTATGGCTTCGGAACCCTACACTGAGCATGGTCCGACATACTGTTGCCCGGTTTTTTTTTCCATTTTTTTCTCATAGTTCAATCGTTAAGTTATGTCATATATGTACCTACCCTATAAATTGTTTGTTCATTTGTAAAACACCAGGCATACAGGCGTAAGAGCGTGCAGATATTTTTGAGCATCTTGCATGCTATAATATTTTTGATGGCGACTCTACCTACAAACGTAGTCGCACCATAAAATTCTTTACCTTAAAGTATTGGTTACTTATTCCAAAAGAGACTGGTTATTTTTATTGTTATCTTGGAGATATTCAAAATTGAAAATGTTTGGTTATATTATCATCCGTTTCATTTCAGGCGCCCCTCGCTGCATAAAACGCCTTGGCCAGATGCAAGTCTTCAATTACCTCTACCTATTCGTGAGCGCTACTCCGCTTTGCCGCAAATAAGTAATTTCAAACGAGATCATACACAAATAACATCACGCCTTCATTCCCAGAGTGGGGTAGGCAGGGCTACAGAAATATCAACAACTTAAAAGTACTTGTTTATAATTCTGTAACCACATTTTGCACAATGAGGCCAAGAAATTTACTAGTTTATTAGTGACAGGTTGCAAGCCCATACTACACTCGGCGTCAAAAATATCGCCCCTCCGCGAAAATCAGATTCAAGCTAATCTAGACCTTAGCGAAATTATGTTACATAATTAATATTAGTATCAATTAAAAGCACATTTAATGTGTTTTAAATTAATAATGTTTAGTTTAAACAAAACGTAATGGCTTGTGAATCAGAGCGTTTCGAAAAAAAAGTGCACAAATACTCGTTTGAAGGGTCGCGAGTTGTGCCCTTTTCCAGGGGTATAAAATGCCTGTACAAGGTCAGACGTCGAAGAGAACACATCTAAGGAACTCAAGCAAGAAAACAACCCTCGAACATGGAGACCACCGCTGCTGAATCAGCTCAAGTGGTTGCACTACTGCAAGCAGGAGTTCGGCAGTGTGATGTCGCTCGGCAACTCAATTTAAGCCGTCATGCTGTCCGCCGAGTATTTCAGCGGTTCCAGGAGACTGGGGGCTACATCAGAAGACGTGGGGCTGGTCGGCGACGCTGCACATCCGAAAGAGATGATCGCTTCATCGTGACATCATCTCTACGCAATCGCTTTGCTAGTGCTGTTGAGGTGCAACAACGCCTCAGAGAAGCTCGGACAAGATCAGTTAGCATCTCTACGGTTAGAAGAAGACTGCGGGAGAAGGATATCGTGGCTCACAGGGCTGCTACAGGCCCAATGTTGACCGCACAGCATCGCAGAGATCGCTTGCAATTTGCCCGCGACCACGTCGATTGGACGTTTGAGCAATGGAGACAGGTTCTCTTTACCGATGAGACGAGAGTCTGTCTTTATTGCAACGACAGGCGGGCCAGAGTCTACAGAAGGTCGGGCGAACGATTTGCTCAAGCCTGTATTGAAGAGACAGTGGGTTACGGAGGTGGCTCTTGCATGTTCTGGGGGGGCATGTCTATAGACGGCAAAACCGACCTTGTCTGCGTCTCCAGGACTGGAGGCACTCGCGGCCAAGGGTCCCTGAATGCTCGCCGATACATTGCCGAGATCCTGGAAGAGCATGTGATGCCATATGCGGGTTACGTCGGCTCTGGGTTCACATTAATGCACGACAACGCTCGCTCCCACACTGCATTAATTATTCGGGATTATCTGGAGGAGGTCGGGATTCCCGTTTTGCCGTGGCCAGCCAGGAGTCCTGACTTAAACCCGATTGAACACCTTTGGGACGAGCTGAAGCGACGGGTTCGGTCACGAGATGCCGCCCCTACCACCCTGCAAGATCTTCAGGACGCAGTCATCGAAGAATGGGGCAACATTCCACAAGAGGACATCGTAAAGTTGGTGCGATCAATGAAAGACCGTTTAGAGGCAGTGATAAGGGCAAGGGGGGTAACACTAGGTTTTAAGTTAATTTTAGGCACTTTTTGTAAAATTTTGTTATCCATTTATTGTTGTAAATTTAAACTTGAATAAACATTTTTCAACTGTTCGCAATGTCATTTCCTTTAATTATTGACCCCAAGGAAAAATCCTTTTTTTTTTAATTTTCCTAAAAAAACACTATTACCTTTCAAATGATACCTAACAATCATATTGTTGTCCTTGATCAAATAGGGTTTAAAGTCGGTTGTAATTATTTTCCGAGGAGGGGCGATATTTTTGACGCCGAGTGTACAAGCCCTTATTCCTTTAGTCGCCTCTTAAGATATCCAAGGGAAGACATGGAGTGGCACTATTCTAACCCGGTGGATGTCATGTCAATGAAAATAGCGATGAAGATTATTTTTAGTAATCAGAAAAGGCTGATGTCACTGTAACTGTCAAAACTTGTTTTGTTCTTATTTATTTGTAAAGAGGATGGTTCTTTGGCGGTGTCAGAATAGCTTACTAATGAAATTCAACCCAATTATTTATTTATTTTTGACACAGTTGCTTTCCGATTTAATCCATCAAATTAATGTCTGACAGAATGTTAAGTAAGGCTTACTTATAAATAACAATTAGAGTGGTAGCTCTTTCATAAGTAAAAAAAAATATTAAATTTTGAGTTACCTGTTTTCTACATAAGTGTTAAAGATAATGTCACGCGACTATTTAAACTCGCGCGACATGCATTGTGTTTTGTTTATTTATTGATCTTAATTCGCGATTATCGGTTTTTTGACGTCTCAGAGATTGATTTTTGCTCTGACAGTTAGGAGGTGATTGTCGAAATGGAACGTTTGCGTATTGTTTTCAAGTGTCTCGATTGGTTTTTCAATTCGAGGATGGCAACACCTGAGCTATACTGGTCAGACAGGGTTGTTTGTCAAGCTCTCTTTTCGATTCGGAGGCCGCGCGTTACCGGCCGGCATTTCGTTTTGTACTGAAGCATTATTAGTTAATCGTCGCTTGTTGCGGTTAAGTTCGGCGGGCTTATGGCGGAGATGCGTCGCCACGTCATTATATGACGCTGATTTTCGGGATTCTATCGTCGGGATGCGACTAGCTGTGTAAGCCGAGCTTCAGCAAGAAACCGGCGATGGGATCCCGTCTTTTTGAAGAAATGGGTGTGATATCGCACCCATTTTTTAAGAACCATTTTTTACACCACATTTTTTAAGAACCATTTTTTAAGAACCATTTTTTAAGAACCATTTTTTAAGACCCATTTTTTTCACTTCACCATTTTTTACCCCATTTTTGATGGTCCCATTTAGTCTCCCATTAATGCCATTTTATATGGATCTATTTATTCTAACCTCTTAGTGAGCTTTTTGCAAGCATATTTAGGCTGTGGCCTCTTACTCTTAGGGAATTATGATTTAACGCCCTTGAGCATTTCCTTTAACCATTTTATATGGATCTATTTATTCTAACCTCTTAGTGAGCTTTTTGCAAGCATATTTAGGCTGTGGCCTCTTACTCTTAGGGAATTATGATTTAACGCCCTTGAGCATTTCCTTTAACCATTTTATATGGATCTATTTATTCTAACCTCTTAGTGAGCTTTTTGCAAGCATATTTAGGCTGTGGCCTCTTACTCTTAGGGAATTATGATTTAACGCCCTTGAGCATTTCTTTTTCCTTATTTTTTTGAGACATCTGTCTCTTTATTTTGTTCTCTTCGAACGTTTCTCAAGTTAATGTTTTGTAAGGACCCTTCTGGTCCAAGCTTATTTAAATTTCCCCTCTCCTTTGCCCCTACACCACTGGTGCTGGAACTGCGAAGCAGGAGTTCTGCGACCGGACGTGGTTGGCGTGAAACGGCCCCGTCTACCTCGAGACTCTGGTGCAGTTGGTGAACTTTAAGTAATTCTGTCTCCGTTAAATTGTAAGTTTTCTTTTCATTTCAATATAAACCTGACCAGGTGAACGACCAAGCTAATTTCAAACCTAATTCATAAGACCTGATTTCTATGTAACCTATAGATCTAAGTTCTAGCTAGGTTACCACCTAAGTATGTAGGTTATCAACTTCTGTGTAACCGCCTGAACATAATTTATTGTTTATTAAAAAGCCTTAAAAACTATTGAGTGTTACTAATTTAACTCCAACTTTTACTAAGCCCGCCTTGAGATTAAAAGTTTCCAGTACTCTACCATCTATCTTTGATGCTATCCGTTTTCTTTTTTGCCTGGCTTAGGACCCTGGCGCCCGATAGTTTTCTTTTCTTTATAATAGCAATTTTGCTAACTTATTTTTATTGGGTTCTAGCCTAGGAACTTTTACAGAGATTGACTCCGGTGTTGAGTAGTCTCAAACTGCTTGTAACAACATAGGGTCTACCCACCCATGTTACAAATTTGTCGCTCGCGAACAGGGACTTGATATAGTAACTGTTTTCGTTTTTTTATTTTTTTTTATTTGGGCTTTTATATCTCAAGCTTGGGTACTTTATTTTGTCATCTTTTTACTTGGTTGTGTTCAGTGCTAGTAGTGGTCATTCACCTGCTATATTTTTTGTTAACAGTGTATTGTGTAACTGTTTATTATTTTTATATCAGACATAAGACGTTTTCTGCTGGTCTTATGCTGAATGTTATTTTTATAGTGTCAGTGTAATACTGTTACTATTGTTATCACTGTTAACGTACTTTACGGTCAGTATATGCAGTATTGTTTATTTGTGGTAGTGTATGAAGTTTCTTAATTGACTTATCTTACAGTATCGATACTATTCATTCTTTATAGGTATTATTTAAATTTAAAATCATTGTATTTAAATATTTGTTAGATTCATTTCTTAAAAATGGATCAACAAGAACATTTAGTGTCTGCTGGAGGAATTCTTAACCCTTCAGGTGCCGCTCCATCTGAGCAACCAGTAACTAATATGGATCAACCTACTTTTGTTTCCACTGGTACTAGTACAGATTCAGTTAACCTTCCTCAGGGTGATTTGATAACATTATCGGTTTATCAGGACAATTCTCATAATAATAATACTGTTCAATCTCAGTTACCTAACGCTTTAAATCTGACTAATGCTCATTATAACACTATGCTTTTGGATAACCGTTTTAGGTCAAATAATACTTTTGTAAAACAACCAGATTTATCTAAAACTAAAATTAATTTTAATGGGCGCACTTGCGTTCGCGAATTTTTGATGCAAGTTGAAGACTATCAATTCGCTCGTAGCATTGACGAATCTTATTTGTTGAGAGCTTTTTCATGTTTACTTTCCGATCAGGCGTTGAAATGGTTTCGTTCCGTTCGTACTACTATTGCCACTTGGTACGAATTGAAAGTAGCTTTAATGAAACGTTTTGATAAAAATGACTTTGATTATACGCTTGAATATCAACTTCGCACACGTAAACAGAAGCCTAGAGAATCTCTTTCTGATTACATTATTGATATGATGGACATGTCTAGTCAACTGACATTCCCTTTGTCTGAGGCAACCTTGATCGACATTATTAGACACAATATGTCACCGTCTCTCATGGTGCACTTTATAGGTAGACCTATTACAAATTTGGATTCCATAGTTCGTCTTAGCAAGGAAATTGATGCATTTAATTCTGTTAATTTAGTATCTAATCCGCCTACAGCTAGTGTAAGGAAACTTAATCCAATTTCTGTTAATAAGGATCTCTTATGTTTGAAATGCAAAAAGCCTGGTCATCACTATAGAGATTGTAAAACTGTAAAAGGCTTAGTGTGTTTTAAATGTAACAAAAAAGATGTCACTTCTATGACATGTGACAATTGTAATGTAATGGACGTGTCACCTGGTACTAGTAGTTCAAAAAAACTTGTAGGCTCCGGTCGAACACCACTTTGCACAAAAGTTACTAGTGTTTCGGCTGGCAATGATAATAAAACTCTCCACTTTAATTTTAAACCCTCCGATACAGATATAAAAAATGATTTTAACTCTTGGCTTGACCACTTAAAAATATTCTTTGGAGTTCATAAGGCTGCCCCAGTGTTGTTTGTTGATAATAGTGACTCTCGGCCTTATTTAAATTTCAGAGTAAGAGATAGAATGTTTTCAGGATTATTGGACAGCGGTGCGAACAGTTGTGTTCTTGGTTCTAATTCTCATTTAACTTTTTTGAAATTCGGTTTGACACTTAGACAGAATTCTAGGCTTGTGGCTAGCACAGCTGACGGCTCTTCAAGAGGTGTTCTTGGTATTCTAGATATCCCAGTTACTGTTGATAATATAACACACACTATTCCATTTTTGGTTATTCCTTCTTTCGAACCTCCTATCATATTAGGATTTAATTTCTGGTTAAAATTTGGCTTAGCTAAAGAATTATTTGATAATATTTCCTATACTGACGTTCAACCTTCAATTTGTTCAGTAACGTCAGCTGCTCTTCTAACTTCATTTCAAAAAACTCAGTTAGAAGCAGTTATTAAAAAATTTGAAGACATTTCTTATGAAAAGAAAGGTTTAGGTTCAACTCATCTAGTTGAACACAAAATTAACACCACAGGTGACCCTATTAAGCAACGTTATTGGCCTCTTAGCCCAGCAAAGCAAAATGAATTGTATGCTGAGGTAGAAGTTCTTCTTAAGGATGGCGTTATACAACCTTCTAAATCACCTTGGTGCTCTCCTGTTATAGCAGTTGCCAAGAAGGATGGTAGTACTAGATTGTGTTTGGATTCTAGGCGTCTCAACTCTGTTACTATTAAGGATTCCCATCCGTTGCCTTATACCTCCAGAATTCTAGATAACCTGCGGGGAGCTAAATATATAACTGCTATAGATTTATCCAAGGCATTTTTACAGATCCCATTGGAGAAATCTTCGCGTGAAAAAACCGCTTTTGTTGTTCCAGGTAGAGGACTTTTTGAGTATGTACGATTGCCCTTCGGGTTAACCAACGCTCCTGCTGAATTACAACGCTTGGTAGACAGATTGTTTGGCCCTGAATTTGATGATGTTTTGTTTAAATACTTAGATGATTTAATTTTAATTTCCACTGAATTTTCTGAACATATTTCACTCTTAGGTAAAGTTCATGAAATATTAAAAAACGCTGGTTTAACCATAAATTTAAAGAAATGTGAGTTTTGTAAGGATAGACTTCGCTACTTGGGTTATGTTGTGGACAGTCAAGGTTTACATACGGATCCCTCTAAATTAGAATCGATTCGAAATTTCCCTAAGCCCCTTATTGTGAAGGAGATTCGTGGTTTCATAGGTCTTTGCTCTTATTATAGAAGGTTCATTTCTAATTTTGCTGATATTGCTGCTCCTTTAACTTGTCTTACAGGGGGTAGTAAAAATTCTAAAAAGATTGTTGTCTGGAATGCCGAAGCTGATGATGCTTTTAATAATTTAAAATTGGCTTTAATGTCCGCCCCTGTTTTACTGTGCCCTAACTTTGAAAAGCCATATTTCCTTCACTGCGACGCGAGTTTAGTGGGAATTGGAAGTATGCTGTGCCAGGAGGATGATGCTGGAGACCAGCACCCTATTGCATTTTTCTCTCGCTCCCTTACTCAGTGTGAAAGGAATTATAGTACGACTGAGCGTGAATTGTTAGCTATCTTAGCATCCATAGAACATTTTAGACCCTATATAGAAGGGATGAAATTTACAGTAATTACAGATCATGCAAGTTTAAAATGGTTATTAGGTCTTTCTAATCCTAGCGGTCGCTTAGCTAGATGGGCTGCTCGGATTTCTCAATATACATTTGACATAATTCATAAAAAAGGTTCTTTACATGTTGTCCCAGATGCTCTTTCTCGCATAGAAATTGCTGCTTTTGTTGGCCCCTCTGACTTTGTTTCCCCAGATGATGAAATTTTGGATCCCTGGTATAAAAGGATATTTATAAATTGTCAAAAATTTCCCACTAAATATAAAAATTACAAAGTGGAAAATAAAACTCTTTACAGATATTGTAAACCCAAATTTAATCAAAATTCTCGTTTAGATTGGAAAATAGTAATTCCCAAAGAAAATATTATGGACACCATCAGAAACAACCATGATGATGTCAAATCTGGTCACTTAGGTATACATAAAACTTTACATAAATTAAAATTACATTATTTTTGGAATAAGATGTTTTTAGATGTTCAGAATTATATTAGACTCTGTGACACCTGTAAAGCTCATAAGTGCTCTAATGCTCCACCTTTCGGTATTTCCGTCAATCCTAAAATTGTTGACCAACCTATGACTATGTTATCTATGGATTTAATTGGAATCTTACCCCGTACTTATTCTGGACACCGTTTCATTTTATCAGTTGTTGATGTTTTTACTAAATATGTTTGGCTTTTTCCCTTAGCAAACGCCACTACTAGAGTCATTTGCAAATTTCTAGAAAAAGATATATTTTTTAAATTTGGTTCTCCTAAAATAATTGTTTGTGATAATGGAACTCAATTTACTTCAAAACATTTTGTAGATTTTCTTAAAGAATTTAATATAAATAAAATATTTTACAATACTTTGTACACCCCACAAAACAACGTTATAGAGCGTTACAACCAGACCGTAGAGACTTGTATTTCTTGTTTTGTAAAGGACGACCATAGGTTGTGGTCAAAGTTCCTGCCTCATATTCAGTTGGCTTTAAATAATTCTATAAATTTTGCTACTGAATTTACACCTAATTTTCTTATGTTTGGAAGAGAACTTATTTTTGATGCTGCTCTCCATCGCTTTAGTAATTCTTTCAATAATTTGGACGACTTAACTATAGACAGTCGCCATTCGTTTGCTAATTCCTTTTTGGTATTAAAACCTATTTTTGAAAAAGTCACTTCTTCCCTATTGAAAGCTTATAAGCGCAATGCGACTTATTATAATAAAGGTCGCAAAGCTGTTTCTTATCATGTAGGTGATGTAGTTTGGAGGCGAAATTTCGTTCAATCCAGTGCGGCGCACTATTTCTCGGCTAAATTAGCTCCAAGATTTGTTAAATGTGAAATTCTTGACAAAATTTCAGATAATGTCTATGTTTTAAAAGATCTTACTAAAGGTGCTTCAGGCCGTTATCATGTAAAAGACATTATTAAAACTTAATTTTATTAGGTCTATAACTTCACTGTTTGTGTATTCTGAGTAGGTCAGTGCCCCTGATTGTGTGATGAATGCTAGGTTGTTTGTTAGTGCAGTGTATGGTTAATTTGTTAGGAAGACTTTTCTCATTAGCACTTTCGTTTGTTGTTATTCAAAAAAGGACTTTGGACATTTTCGGATTGCTAGTTTGCTCTTTGTACATTCCTACATATAAGAGTTTTGTATATTCTATATGTACATTTGTATTTGCTTGTACATACTTTTGTGTGCGTACTCATAGATGGTTAGTTGAGTGTCGTACCTATTCCTAAGTACTTTTTATAAGTATCTATTCTTAAGTACATGTTAGTACCTATTCTTTTGTTAAGTTTACATATAAGGATTTCCCTGGACTTGACTTTTCTTTTCGTACGTACTTATTTTGACTTTAGCCTGTTCAGCTGGCCTCTGACAGTGCCTCTTTTGTTTCAGCTTCCGGTTTGTCTTAGCATCTGCTTTGCGGTCGCTGATTCTCCTGTCTCTGCCCTTGAGTAGAGTCTTTCTTTTTTGTATCACCGATTTGTTGTGATACAAACTCCTCTCTATGTGCATGGAAAGTTGGTGGGGTTGTGCCAGACACATAGTTGAGTCTTTTCAGCGTCCGGCTTTTCGTAGCATCTGCTACGCGGTCGCTGGCCCTTTCTTACCCCTCTGTGGGGCATTTTTTTTGTTTCACCGCCTTGTTGTGAAACAAATTTCTCTATGTGAATGGAAAGTTGGTGGGGTTGCGCCAGTCACATATGAGACTCTTTATTTTGACATCTGTCAAAATCTTTTTTGCCTCTCCTTGTGCTTGGAAGATTGGTGGAGTTGCGCCAGTCACTTGGTTGAGTGTCTTTTGTTTCACTGTGCGAATGGAAGATTGGCAGGGTTGAGCCAGTCGCATAGTTGAAGATTATTTTCTTTGTCCCTTTGTGAATGGAAGATTGGTAGGGTTGAGCCAGTCACAGAGTGGATTTGCTATAATGCAATTATTATTCTTTGTTATCACGTTATAACAATTTTTTTTGTTTGGATTTTTGTAAGAGATGAACTTAAACTTCTCATTTTTTGTTTCAGCTTTAGTAGGCTCTCACATGTTGAAAGTTTCCGAGCCGGAGGCGAGGGTGCCTATCTGTCTTTGTGTAGTTTTCAACTGTGAGTAGGTCTAGCTGATAAATTTAGTTCTGAAGCTATTCTCATTAGCCGGTGGCTAGGTGGCCTAACCGTTCTACGATTTCTATTCATAGCTCTACAGCTAACTTAGCTTCTTTACCTTTATTTGTTTCATTTTAGCCGGTGGCTAGGTGGCCCAACCGTACTAACTCCTTTTTTAGCTTTACTGCTAACTTTTTTATTTTACTTGTTTCAACTAAGTTGAACTTGTATTTACCTTTTTGATGTTTTGTTTGATAGTGATGATTTTCAGGATTCCTGAACTCATTTGGATAACTTTTTCTTGTGAGAGATGTCTCTACTCTTGAGACTCTGTTGTTTGTTGTCTCTTTGGGTCTTTACCCTTAGACTTTCGTTTTTCATTATTTTTGTTTTGCTTGTTCTAGGTGGATTAACCTATCGTTTCTCATTCTTCGGCGGTTACTTCTTTGAACTTCTGCGGGTCTTTGGACTTGTAATTTTTTGGCATAAAAAATAGTTTCTATTTTTTATTTTTTTCAGGGAAGGGGGTAATGTCACGCGACTATTTAAACTCGCGCGACATGCATTGTGTTTTGTTTATTTATTGATCTTAATTCGCGATTATCGGTTTTTTGACGTCTCAGAGATTGATTTTTGCTCTGGCAGGAGGTGATTGTCGAAATGGAACGTTTGCGTATTGTTTTCAAGTGTCTCGATTGGTTTTTCAATTCGAGGATGGCAACACCTGAGCTATACTGGTCAGACAGGGTTGTTTGTCAAGCTCTCTTTTCGATTCGGAGGCCGCGCGTTACCGGCCGGCATTTCGTTTTGTACTGAAGCATTATTAGTTAATCGTCGCTTGTTGCGGTTAAGTTCGGCGGGCTTATGGCGGAGATGCGTCGCCACGTCATTATATGACGCTGATTTTCGGGATTCTATCGTCGGGATGCGACTAGCTGTGTAAGCCGAGCTTCAGCAAGAAACCGGCGATGGGATCCCGTCTTTTTGAAGAAATGGGTGTGATATCGCACCCATTTTTTAAGAACCATTTTTTACACCACATTTTTTAAGAACCATTTTTTAAGAACCATTTTTTAAGAACCATTTTTTAAGACCCATTTTTTTCACTTCACCATTTTTTACCCCATTTTTGATGGTCCCATTTAGTCTCCCATTAATGCCATTTTATATGGATCTATTTATTCTAACCTCTTAGTGAGCTTTTTGCAAGCATATTTAGGCTGTGGCCTCTTACTCTTAGGGAATTATGATTTAACGCCCTTGAGCATTTCCTTTAACCATTTTATATGGATCTATTTATTCTAACCTCTTAGTGAGCTTTTTGCAAGCATATTTAGGCTGTGGCCTCTTACTCTTAGGGAATTATGATTTAACGCCCTTGAGCATTTCCTTTAACCATTTTATATGGATCTATTTATTCTAACCTCTTAGTGAGCTTTTTGCAAGCATATTTAGGCTGTGGCCTCTTACTCTTAGGGAATTATGATTTAACGCCCTTGAGCATTTCTTTTTCCTTATTTTTTTGAGACATCTGTCTCTTTATTTTGTTCTCTTCGAACGTTTCTCAAGTTAATGTTTTGTAAGGACCCTTCTGGTCCAAGCTTATTTAAATTTCCCCTCTCCTTTGCCCCTACACCACTGGTGCTGGAACTGCGAAGCAGGAGTTCTGCGACCGGACGTGGTTGGCGTGAAACGGCCCCGTCTACCTCGAGACTCTGGTGCAGTTGGTGAACTTTAAGTAATTCTGTCTCCGTTAAATTGTAAGTTTTCTTTTCATTTCAATATAAACCTGACCAGGTGAACGACCAAGCTAATTTCAAACCTAATTCATAAGACCTGATTTCTATGTAACCTATAGATCTAAGTTCTAGCTAGGTTACCACCTAAGTATGTAGGTTATCAACTTCTGTGTAACCGCCTGAACATAATTTATTGTTTATTAAAAAGCCTTAAAAACTATTGAGTGTTACTAATTTAACTCCAACTTTTACTAAGCCCGCCTTGAGATTAAAAGTTTCCAGTACTCTACCATCTATCTTTGATGCTATCCGTTTTCTTTTTTGCCTGGCTTAGGACCCTGGCGCCCGATAGTTTTCTTTTCTTTATAATAGCAATTTTGCTAACTTATTTTTATTGGGTTCTAGCCTAGGAACTTTTACAGAGATTGACTCCGGTGTTGAGTAGTCTCAAACTGCTTGTAACAACATAGGGTCTACCCACCCATGTTACAATAAGAGTCCTTTTTCTGTTAAAAAATATATTTTATTAAGTGTAACAAAATTATTAAATAATGGTATATTAAAGTTTTATAGTTTTAGAGGAAAGTCATGTTTATTTTTAAATTTTTAGTTTTGTTTGGCTGTACCACTGGGAATCTTTCAACAAAACTTGGCACAATTGTACTAATAGATGTAAGTAACTATAGAAAAAAAAAACCAGCCCATTATCATTAAAGGGCATTTGCCCTTCCCTTATCCTGCTACGGCCAATCCATCTTGAATTCACAACGACACGGTGCAGTTGTCATTCAGAATCAGAATCAGAATCAGAATAATCTTTATTCAAGTAGGTGTACAAATAATAAACTCTTTTAAAACGTCATAGTAGCGACGTTCATGAAATTAATTAACAACTGAAGTACTTATTCCTGACTTGAAAACACTATACAACAGTCATGATATACCTGTTAAAATATAAGTAGGTCATTTGCATACTGTTTTATGTTTTGGTCTCCATGATCTTGGTTAAGAACTTTGTGAGCATAATGATTTGGGAATTATGATTAAAACAAAAGACAAGGTGTTACCAAAAATCCATATCTGCACGGATGCATTTATTGTGTCTATAGAAAGGGAAGAGTAGGTTGCACTACAGCTGGATTTGTTTCTTTTTCTTTTTTGTAATACCCTTTACATTTAGATCTCAAATTACTTTGTATTGTAATGCCTAAGTACCGAAACACCTGACTTTTAATTCTTAATATGACTAAAATTCATACCCCCTTTATCAAAAACAACTTAAATCTATAATTAACTAATAGCAAAAACACCTAAAATATTTAAGAGTTAATTAACCTTCTCCATACATAACTGCTTTGCGGTCCTGTCAATATTTATTCATTTCACATATTGACGGACATTTTGCCTTTCAGATGTTTTGGATATACCTAAGTCATTCTTAAATCAGTTGTATCAGATTTTGGGTATAATAAGAAATAGACAATTTGAAATTTAGGCATGATAAGACTAAGCCAATTTGAAATTTAGATCATGGCTTTATGAAATTTGATTTTAAAAGAAAACTAGACAAACCATACTTCATAACCAGTATATAACATTCTGAATTAAAATAATATAAAATGAAACAATACTTTAATATTTTATCAAATCACATCACATGACTGCACATAAGGAAAATGTGATACAAATCTATTACAAATAAAATCATTTTTATAAAATAACTTTTAAAGTAAAGGGGTGTGGCTTAAAAACAGTTTGATCAGCTGATTTACACATTTTGACACTTATTACATTAGTACCATCAATTATATGAGTATTTCACTTAAAAGGGCAGAACTAACCTAACAAGGAACGACGCCTTCAGTTGAGGCTACTTCTCTACTACTTCTGGTCATATGATCGTATTAATACAGCCGATAATGCCCAGCAAAATGAGCACTTACGAGCTTCAACATAAGACTGAAATCTCTCGAAATTACGTTAAAAAATGAATGAAAGAAAATAATTTGTCAGATTCAAATTTAATTAGTAACTATAGCAAATATACCGCAGTTCAGTTACATTACAGCAAAGAAAAATCATCATAGGAAGATAACGATCCCAAGGTTGTAGAACACTGGCGCCATACTCGACTTCAGAGCCCTAATAAAGATTAAGTATTTAATAGAAAGATATAATATATCTCCAATTACTTAAATCAGTATAACTAACAACAAAATAGCTAAGTAAGGTGTAACAAAATCAATAATTGACGTTACTATGTGTGACGTCCAAGCCAATTGGGAATCGAAATACAGGATAAATCATTTACTCACTCAGTCGGGGCTGGGATATGAAGTCCCTGGATGCTGCCAAAACATGTTCCTTATTCGCCTGTGCTGCTGAAAGTCGCGACATTTTGGCTAACGGGCAGTTCGCTCGATAAAACACAAAACTGCGCTGCCCTGTGCGCCTGAAAACTGACGAATGATGTGTTGTCTATGTTCCTTCACGTGCCGTCACGTGATCTCATCACAAGATGACGTTAGTCTATGCTTAGCAAAAGATATTTATATTTAAATTTTATAATTTTCGCACAAATATCAATTATAAACATACAAAGATACATTTTGCTTTAAATTTTACATGGTAAAACCTAATTGAATTTAAATTGCTTGTTATTATTTCCGCCTCACTGAACGCAACTTTAAGATGACTCCTATACTGTACTGACCTATACCTACTATATTTAGCTTCATGTTGTTACTTGTTAGTTGTAGTATAGTGTATGCATGCAGACAGATTGTAGGTATTTATAACCGAATTCAAAATTCATCTATTTAGATGACATAACTATATTGTAAAAGATTTTTAATTTTTAACACTGCAGCCACATCTTTGGGCGCCGGAGAAGATTTGTTTCGGCACCTCTTACTTTAACATTAAAGAAGAAAGAGACCAACACGAATATTTGGCGAGCACTACAGGGCCCTGTTTTATAAAGCTGCAAGTACAAATTACAAGCGGAACTCTCTCTCTCTAGCAAAAGGAATTAGAAAGAGATTTCCGCTTGTAATTTGTAGTTTGTACCTTTATAATAAAACAGGGCCCTGGAGGGCTAGCACAAGTGGTTTGCGACTTGCTTATCGCTCTGGGCCCGTATTAGCCTTTATCGCGGTGGATTAAGCATCCGTCACTCTCGCACTTGCATACTGGTCAGAAAGTGACAGACGTTTTATCTATATCGATAAACACGACCATAATAGGCCCACTGATCTCCCTTTCTATCTAGTCTGTAACGATAGAGAAGCACTGAGCGACTAGCGAGAAAGTACAACTTGTGCTAAGCGTACAGATGTCGCCGCAGCGTATGCGACTGTAGAACCTTGTCACTTAAATGTATTTATTTATTTTGGTTTTACATGCTCCCGTAATTTTTACTTACTTGTACCATCGAGGAACTGTACAATTCGGCATCACATCATACATAATAGTCCGTCGATGCTGCTATTGTGATTTAAACAGTTCGTAACCCATATGTTTGTGTCGGGGCCCAGTAGGCTTCTCTTATATGCGGTTGCCACTCGAGAACTCTTCGGACTCATCGGCCATCAGAGTCGTTAATTACATGTACATTCAAATGTAAAGTCTTATCTCCATAATTAGGTATGCGGAAAGCTGCGTCACTATAAAACAAGCTACATCCATACTAAACTTACGCACCGAAGTCTCGCGAAATTGCACTACCTATTCCGATCACTGCTTATGAGCCAATGATGTCTACTTAGTCGTAACAGTTTTCCTTTTAAATTCTTTATATGCGCTTTCATTTAAGTTTTTTTCAGATTTTTTGTATTTGTAGTTTTGGCTGTAGGAGGGAGACACTTGACTCAAAGAAAAATTAGCGCTTTAAAGCGTAATATTTCATAAACGGCTCTTGATCGAAAAATGTTGTAACAAACCTACAATATTTTTGAAAGACCTATGAAACGACACCCACACGATGGGATAGACGACAAAAAAATACATCCCCACGTTACGTGAAGGGGAGCTACCCTAAAAATATATTTTTACATTTTATTGTATTAGTTTGTTGGCGTGACTAATATGTATATTTATGCCAAGTTACTATAAGGGTTCCTAGTTTGACTACGGAACCCTAAAAAAGGGGCCCCCAGAATTGCATTGCCTAGGGGCCCTGATAAGCTTAATCCGGCGCTGACTAATAGGAACAAATATTAGGCTGACAAATCTATTGGAACATTACGTTCAAATCTCAGTCTTACCCTTATTAAATTATGCTTTATTTTAGGCTGTATTTTTATTCACCCGGGCATCTCTATTCCCCATTTTACCCGGTATACTCTGTCTACGTGTTGAAATACTTGACAGTTACATCAGGCCTTGCCAGCTATTTAATTTAAAAAACATTAATTGTTGCTAGTACAGGGAACTTTAAAAAAAAGGTGAATAATGACTAAAAACATTTGATTTCAAAAAGTTAGTTAAAACCATTTGTACCTATGTAAATGTACAGAAGATACCGAGTTACTCGTTCGTCGTTCCTAATTCTGCACTTGGTTTACACCATGGGTTAGCTTGCGCTGCTGCCGTGCCGTATAGATTTACAATTCCAAACGTCATTCCGCGGCGGTGGAGCCGAGGACGCACGCGAACGCCTGTTTATTTTTAATCGAAAGGCGTGTCCGAAATAACGAAATAAATTTACTGCTATATCAAAAACAACCTAGTGTGACGCAAGCCGTGTTTGTTCCGAAACTTTAGTAAAATTTAACCGCCACCATGTCGGTTATGGGTAAAATATTACCGAATGTTTCGAGCCGTAATTTCGGTCGTATTAGCGCTGCGCTCTCCAATCGTACATATTTTACGTACACACAGGAATTATCGCAGCCTTTAGACAGGAAACCGGAATGCATGACGGCTAAGGAAGCGTTTGAAAAATGCTTGAAGTCAGGTGAGATACATTTTTCTTAACTACACTATACAACTAACAATACGATGCACCATGTACCTATGCAAGTATGCACCGACTCGGCTACGTAATAGGTTGGAATTGGAGCCCTATTACAGGTGATTAGGGAATAGGGGACGATTAGGTTGAATCAATCTATCAAAGTTGGACCAACATACCTTGAGTACAAAGTTCAGATCATAGATTTAGGAATTAAGATTATTTACAACACTTACAACAAACTGCTACAATCTTATTGTCTTATTGTTAATACACCTATTTACTACCAAGACATAAACTGGTTTTCTGTAAAACATAAAACTAATAATCAAGTATTGTTTATTCTTATGGGTTGAATTATGGCAACTGGGTAAGTTAATTTTAATCTGAGATTTACTTTAAATGCCATAAACAAATTGTATAAAAAACTACTTATGTTATTAATTTGTTTATGGAATTGCTTTTTTGAAAGAACAAAGATTACTTCTCTATGCTTAGGAGCAGAACTGCTCACAACATTTGGATATGTTTTTTGTATTGTAATCCAAAGAGACTTGAACTTGATATTTTTTCCACGTCCTGCATACAAGAGGTTATATTATTATTTTATCTGCCGAAGTTAACTGCTAGTTCATGGATTATTTTTTTCAATGTTAGCAATGTATGGCAACAGCTTTATAATTCAAAGTTTGCATGTCTATTTATTTGAATTTCTTTTTACATAAATGGTACATGAATACAAAAACCTTGCCACAATATTCAGTAATTTTAAATGAATAATCCAATCTTTACATATGCCTTGCTTGCGAGTAGTGTTTTAAAATTATGAAAGGCAGGGATCATACTATATCAACCAAAGTATAGTTATATAGTTAAACATCATCATTTTACTAAAACATCCCTCATCTGTATGGTTAGCAATAGGCATATTTTCTGGCATGTTTCTCCATGTTTGTCTTTCATTACAGAGAAAGGTAACAAAGCAAAAAGATAATCATGGATGTGGAGTTTATGATAGCGGTTTGAGGCATGCCATAATTCTAGTATTGACCATCACAATTCATATGGCAATGCCATCAACCACTAGAATTAGGATTCTGTTTAAAAAACCTAAAATAACAAGTACTTACTAATATTATAAATGTGAGTGTATTTTTTGTTTGTGTGAGTGGAAACATTGATCTGGCACTTAGTAAGTGGCTACTTGTTATCCGTAATATTAGAACAGTTCCTAAGGGAATAGTGAAAAAGAAGTTATGCACAGACAGAACCACAGGAAAAAACCTGGTTATAAATTAATATCTAGCCACTTATACAGCAACTTTCTGAATTTTGCCCAATCTAATCAGTATTACAGATTATTAATCGAAGGTGCTGCATTTATCTCGGAAAGTATAGAATGTTTGCTGCCATGTTTCCCAATTACTGTACAAAATGTAGTCAAATTAATGCCAATGGTGTTGAATTTTCTGATAAAAGGTATGAGTGAACGGTCTCTTGAATATGGTTATCAATAAATAAAATATTTATATCACTATGTGTTCTTCTCAGTTAACATGATACTGGCTTTTGCATTCAACTCTGTTTGTATAGATTTCATTATGACTGAGAACTGTTTAAATTGTTAACCGTTAACCTGTCCTGTAAAAGTAGGTATAATTTACTTCTAGGCAATGGATGCCGATCTCACCATGTACCAGGTACCGGAAGCCCAGCACTGGCTTTCAAGGTCATAGTGATCATTGTGAACAATTATAGCTCTTATGGCCTGATCAGAGTAAAATGCCTTATTAAAGCTTTATCAAGCATGCTGTTGTTAGACTTGTTTGTTTAAACATGTTTCTTTGATAATGGGCTATATGACGTAAAAGGGACGTTACACGCTTCGTATTTCATCAGTGTGGTCAGAATTTCCAGATTATCAACTAACCAACAGACTGACAGACTAATGGTCCAAATAGATGAGAATTACTATTTTAAATAATTCAATCCATTGTCAATGATGAAATACTTACTGATGGGAAACTGATCGTGTAATCCACTTGTATCTTTTTCGCGTCAGTCACCGTCCACAACGAAATGGAGCCAGACGTCTCAGAGGGAGGAAATACGCCCAGTATTTCATTACTTCAGTCCTGATGGAAATTTAATATTTTAAATAATGTAGGTACTTCAATCCATTGTGTACGATAAAATACAGACGGGAAACTGATCGTGTAACCCACTCGTATCATCCTCGTGTCAGTCGTCGTCCACAACGAAATGGACCCAGACGTGGGTGTCACGCGACACAAAATGTTTCATCAGGCCGTCAGTCAGTGGGTAAAACTATCATTCTCTGGTAATTCTGATCCTAACTGATTGACTGAACGGATGAAATACTGAGCGCGTAGCCTCCCTTTAAACGGCGGCTGGCGTACGTTTTATCAGTCTGCTGTCAGTCTTTGATTGATCTTGTAACCGTTCAAATCATCTATCGTTCTGACGTCTGTCAAAGTTTGCCGGACCGAACTGATGAAAAACTGAGCGTGTAACCTCCCTCTAAAACTTAGGTTTTCCTTGGAATCGTTTGAGGTTGAATGCACGTGTGCATGAATATTTTATGCTAATAGCGAGCCGGTTTGTACTGTGGCCAACTTTGTCTCAAACCATTTCAAATATATTCACAATCTTTCGTAGTACAAGCTTAGAGCTTAGTTTATATAAGTCAATATGTATACACGTTATTTATACGTAAAATTATATTATCATCATCACTATTAGATACTTCAGCTGGAAGACGTACATTGCTTGATATACGAGTAGGTCTACCCCAAGTTTACAACAAAGACCGCCTTACGCCGCTTATATCTATTGGTTTCCCGCGGCCGTAGCCAAGTCGTAGGTCCATCTTGTTGAAGATTGACCCACGCTACGATAAAAACAATAAAAGTATAATAAAAACATCGTTTATTTGCCATAAAATTAATATAAGTTCAGATTACCCATGAGCCCATCACCACCACACTAGGCTAAGCCTGTCTCGTGGGGTTATATACAACTGGGTTGTCGCTGACACGAGCAATAGTTATGAGTTTATGTACCAGTAAACTTACATTACAGCGAAACACTTAGTGGCCAATTGATATCTACAGTCACGAACGAATTTGTCAAGCTATAATTACAGATACTTTCGATAAAGTAGGAAGACTATGGTGACAATATTTCACTACTAAAAGTTTGATACTTATCAATACAAATACTATTAAGCAATTTGTGTGGATGTATATACCCTTTTCATATTATCTTTTTTTTACTTTAATCCCGTTTTAAAAATAGCTTTCCGCCAATTATCAAATGCCACGGTGCGGTACAACAAACTCTCAGATATCACTTGGCATTCTGCCTACAAAACAGTAAACACAAGTATACGGTAAATAAACGAGTATGTATAGTTAAATTATACATATGTTTAAGCCTCATCTCAGCTCATATGAAAAAAACATACTGGTTGGTATTTCGGCATCAATAGAATGACGTCACGTGGATAGTAATATTACTTTTCGAGTTCATAACAATATTATTAATATATTAGGTTAACCTAATTACTTATATATTTTTATTCATATGAACGTATTCGGCTATGCCGGTTTGGTTTGTAGCAGCAATGCGAGACGTAAAAAAACTGGTTGTTATTCATGAAAACATTAAGATGTTACGTAACTCTCACATGTTTTTCTTTTTGCTTATTTTTATCGCATTTGCATTGCATCTCCGTTGTTGCACATATCTATTTAGGTACGTAACGTGTTATAGTTTACAAAATAAAGGTGTACACTATGCCCGCTTATAATGCAGTGGCCTGACTACAGCAGTGGAAAAACCTGACTACAGCTGTAAACAAAATCATTGACCTTTACCGCTCCCGTACCATCGTTTGTGACCGGCCCGCTCCCCAGACTTCAATTCGCTCTCAGGGCTATATGATTGTTGAGCACCAAATAGGTAGGTATATCCTACGCCGAAAAGACGATACCGGCTTACCGTGTTTAATTTCTCTGGTAAGTCACTTTATTGGACTAAGGTTTAACTTGGGTTCAACCCTTTCAAAATAATTACGAGTGACGAACATCGATCTTTGTGATTCATAAGACGGAATGTTTTTATTTATGCATATAAGGAGCAGATAAACAATCCAGAACACATATAGAACACCCACAAACATACCAGAGAAATCGCACGCATGAGTTACAGAATTAGGGAAAAGATGGAAAAGCGGGAAGGAGGGAGGGATTTGAGAATTAGACTATTTAACTTTCCGAAAAAACAATAGTGTTACTTTTTGTCTGTGCCGATGATCTGTGTAGGATGCGGTTCGTACTGCAAAGTGCAAACACTTAAATGTAAAACGGTTTAACCGGATTCTTTATTTACCTACTATAAAAAAACCGATTACACCAGTCGGTTACGGGAAACAGTCTGCAGTCGAATATGGCCAAAGCAAGAAATGTCAACGCGCTATAATATTTGTACTTATTAGAATAACAAGTATAATAACCTTGTTTGTCGGTTTTTGAACTTGTGGGAGTGTAGTCTTTGATAATGCTCGTGATAACTCGACTCCGGTTAATGCTACTCGACGAGAACCGACGTCATGAACCATATTGATAAAGCGAACTAATTATTTCCTATTACAATCATGTAATTTTTTTCATCTCCATGGCTAACGATTTACGACCTGTAATTATGCTTAAGTTACAACAGTATAATATAATAACAGTATAACAGTAATTATTGTTGTATGAATAAACGATTTTCATTTTTCATTTTTTTTTTTCATAGACTTACCAGGCAAACATCTACACGCGATATCGTGTAACTAACTTCGCCTGTATGTCTGTTTTTATCACTGGACTGGGCTTTAGGGGCGGCGTTTGAAATAACTTTGATATAAGTTAATATCCGTTAAGTGTATACTATTCATATCTAGATCAATTTTGAAGTTACCATTATCAGTATGTGAAAAATGTTTTAAAATACTTGAAACCTATCATTTTAATTATATTTATATTTTAGTTTTTTTTAAATATTTTATTTCATTACTTTTAGTGATCATAATTTTACTGTTATGTCGTCCACGTATATTTATTCCTATAATGTTTGAGGAGTTCCCTCGATTCTTCCAAGATCCCATCTTCAGATCTTGACATGCTGGAAATGGGACCAACTTGAACGTATACCCTAACAAACAAAATAAAATATCAAATCGGTCCTGCGGTCTTTGTGTAATCGGGAAACATACATAAAAAAAAACCCGACGAATTGAGAACTTCCTCCTTATTTTGAAGATGATTAAAAATACTTGAAGTCGTTGTTGTCTAAAGCTTACTATAGTGTCGAGGATTATCTAACAGACAAAAATGCTTGGCCTAAACCAGTTATTTACCTAAATAAGGTCAGGTTTCTGTAAGAGGACGTAACGGAACTTTATTTAATGTGGTTGTCTTGCACCGTCATAGGTAAGTATGAATATTTTTGAGTTTCGATTCGACACGTTTTCCTGCTCTTATACGTGATACTTTTATTTAGTTGTCATAAGCAATAATTAAAGAATGACTGAATGTTGAGTTTCTTGCGGCGTTTCTTCTCTGCAGTGGTCCTTGTAGCGTATGCAACATTTTTATTGTATACATTTTAATAAATTTTATTCTGTTTTCAATTTACATTATTGTACAAAATCATAAAACTTAAATTATCTTAAGCTCTTCAAGCAATATCAAAACGTTTATCCCCACTAAAATAACCCCCCCTAACCTTCTTTGTAAGGTTCTCTGGAAGAGATTAGTAAGTTTTTATTTGTATTTTACTTTTCATGCTGTTGTTGTATTGTATTGTAAAATACTCAGTTAATCTTTTAGAACTGTTAGAAAATTGCAACTCCCTTCCTTCTAATCCTCCACTTCGCTGCGCATAAATTTGGCACTATTTTTGTACTTACACCATCTACCTACAATAAACCTACAGTCTTAAATCGAAGTTTTTTTATTACAAAAGCATGCCTTCAAAACCTTGGGAAGCGCTGGTAGATATTTGACGTGTAAAAGCCCGTTTAGCTTACCGTCCCATATACTTTACTAAATAAACATCTTTTATCACTTCATATCTGGTAAATTGTCATTTGACATTGCCAAACATTTTGACCCAACTAAGCTGTGCTTTGACCTAAATCTAGTTTCATGTTTTTGCTCCAAATGCCCCTAAAGGCTCCGTATCTCCAATCTCCAGATTAATTCAGTTAAGTTATAATTATAACTCTCCTTTCCTTCGGCGCAGACGCATCGCGTCGCGTGAATGGAACACAAGATACCTACATACACCTATACTGAACTTATAACGACGAATGGCTCGTATTTGCTATTTAAATGGTTGATACGTATCAGAACATTACGGGTCACGGACGCGTAGGGGTAATTGACTTGGTTTAACTCTTCAGTCTTGTACAACTGACAATTGTCAATACAGCTGATTGATCGTTTTAAATGTTTGCAGTCAACTCTCTCACAGAATAGGAGTTTACCCAAAATCTTAAAATAAAATGTGTTCTCTTTGTTCTAATCAGGGAATGGAAATAACCGGTTAAAACCGGTTATCAACCGTCTTGATTACTCAAATTCGGTTATAACCGGTTATTTGCATTCTACAGTTCTAAAACGATGAACTGAGAGATCATAACATAATACTGTCGTCCACGTATATTTATTCCTATAATATTTGAGGAGTTGCCTCGAATTCTCCAAGATCCCATCATCAGATCTTGACGTGCTGGATATGGGACCTACTGGAAAGTATTATACCCAATCGAACAAAAAAACATTTTTCAACTCGGCCTAGCCGTCTTTGTGTAATAGGGGAACATACTTAAAAAAAATCCGACGAATGAGAACCTCCTCCTGTTTTTGAAGTCTGTTAAAAATCGGCCGACGGACTGCTAGTCTGTCGTACCTTTAAATCGAGAAAACCCTCAATTGACTTCAGGATTTTTTTGAAAAGGTGTACTGATGAAATTAATGTTTTTAGAGGTTTGTCTCAAAATCATTTTTTTATTATTATTTTTTGGTCATTATTTTCTGAGAAATAAAGTATTGAATACCTATTTTCAGTGTTTGCTACGCCCGCTTTGGACTAGTGGTCGAAATGACTTCATTTTGTTTGTAACCGCGTTTTGTTTTTTCAAGTACAGCACTAACTGTGACATAGAAAAGGGCCTGTGGCGTTTAAGGTCTAGCTATTAGCACAAATTGATTTACTTATTTATTTTCTCAGCGAAGCATAATTTCGTTGCATCTTAGTACTCAGTGTTGTCAACGTACTCTTATCTGATCGAATTATTGAACAGAAAAATTGTCTTTATTCTTCTTGGAACATTGGTGCTTTTCCTACTAATCAATTAGATACGATAAGGGGTTGAGATAGTAAAGGAACGAAATGTATATGGACCTCAGGTTTCAGAGCCCACTTACCCTTAGCAGGTGGCATGTGATAGGCGCCGTGAACAATAAATCTTCTTCAAACAAATGTTGGCTCTATTCTAATCAAATCCAATAATTTAATCCATAACAACTTAGTTTTTGCGAACGCTTGTTGAAAAACCCTATTCCCGCCAAAGGTGTCGACGGCGTAAGAGTGAAACTGTGGCGCTACTGAGCTGCGTGATGCCATATTCTTTTCAGCCAGCGTTGTCCAGGATAAAGGAGGTCGTCAAGCGAATTTATTAATGTAACTGAACAGTCGCCTCAGCTTAACAGATTCAAATTCATCAACTTCACTATTTATTCTAATTGTGCTTGGTATCTTTAATAATAACTTAACATTCCTCTTCCAGGTCAGACAGTGTTCGCGCAGGGTGCCGCGGCCACCCCTGTCCCTCTCCTGGACGCGATGACGGCGGTGGGCAAAGAGGGCAGCTTGAAAGACATCAAGGTCGTCCACATGCACACGGAGAAGGAGGCGAAATACGTCGCGCCTGAGTGCAAGGACATCTTCAGGTGACATTAATTGAAAATTTGACAATGAACCATTCCCAAACTAAGATCCAGCTATATGTACGTACTAGATAACGATATAGTTGCATACAAACACGCGTATACCATACCTACACCATACGAGACATAACCTTAGCAATGATCTTACTTTTCAGCGCCCACGTCAAATATAAATGTGACACTCACACCAACAGAACATATGTATCTCAAAAGTCATGCCAAACTCACAAATACAATATTTTCACCAATTAAAAAATAAAAAACCGCCTTCAAAAACGCTAAGGGGTTAGTCCCACTGACTGCGGTTTTTTGTTTTTTAAAGCATTTATTTTATTTTATACTTTTTAGTGATCATAATACGCTGTTCCGTAGTCACACTTACTAGTTGGTATGAAACTTTAAGGTTCAAGCGCGCCCCAAGCAACGCCACCGGAAAGTCATAGTCATATTTCAACAAGTAAATATTCATCGTTGTAGTCGCGCAACTATCTTAATCGAGATATCTGATCGGCACCCTTGAAATAGGTACCGTTGAGGAGTTCCGATGGCCATCTGTGGTCTTCATCATCAGTTCCACTTCTCCAAATTATACTTTCTGAATGCAAATGCTAGATTTGTTACTAATAATACTAAAATAGCTATATGTTTGCCAACAATATTTGAAGAGTTCCCTCAATTCCTCACTGATCCCCTCATCAGATTCAGATTTGGTGACAATGGGACCACCTCGGAAGTATACTCTATCAAACCAAAAAAATAACAACAACGGTGAACAACATAAAAAAAAAACATACAATGGAACGTATAACCTCCCCCTTTTTTTGAAGTCGGTTTAAAAGCCGACTTCAGTTCGACTAACCTAGTAGGAAGGTGCCTACAATTTTTAAAGAAGTTATGTGTTTAACGATTGTCCAAGTTGTGCAGTGTCACGATTAGTCTTCTCATATTTGTAACTGTTTTCCTGATTAAATCACCAATAGTGAATTGTTATCATGCGTGCTAGCGATATCGGGTGCGAACTGTCAATGTTCATAGTTCAAGTTCAGATCAGTTATTGCCTTGTATTTGAGTCCAGAATTTGTCTGTTATCGTTTATTTATTACACAGATATGCACCGAACCATCTTTAAACGTTATTATGATGCAAGTAAATCCCTGTTATAATGATAGCGTTAAATCACAACAAACATATTTATTACATCGGTAATTGTCATTAATTCAAAGCGACAGAGTTCCATAGTGGCAAAGTTTATACTCAGTAATTGCACATATGATTTCCAAAAAGGATTATTCAATGTTGCCGTCCAAGGTTATAAAACTGTGAATTTTTGTATGTTTTATCTCAAAGTATCAGATAAACGTGTATTTTATGACAGTGTGACATTAAAACAACCGCAAAGGTGTACGATTAAAGCATTTATTTGAACGGCGTAGAGATAAGTTTGGAAAAAATATGTCTTATCAGATCACAGTTATCGTAAAGGTTAAGTGACGGTGTGGTTAAATGTAGAAATACCTAGCTTCCATCAAAGCTTCGCCAACTTGCAACTATAAATTTAAATAGATTGCTCCACGTACAAATTCTCATATACATAAACGACGATACCACCACGATAGCTGTGTGCTTGAAATATGCTTTGTCCTTATCCTTCATTGCGGCATTAAAAATTGACAGAAAGAGACAATAAGGGCGAACAGTTTACCTGCAGTTAGGGTTGCCAGCTGCAACTCTGATTGCTGGGTTGCAACTCTTGAACTAGGGACTTGAAATTTGGAGGAAATAGTCCTTGGGTATCCCAGAGGTGCACTAAAAAGGGATTTTTGGAAATCATCCCCTAAGGGTAAGATAGGGGAATTAGCGGGAAACTAATTCTGCGCGTACCAAGTCTATGATAGATAATATTAATAAAAGAACAAAAATGATGTGCCTATTATTTCGTGAATTCATTAAATTTATTAAACACAATAAAGAGCGTAAGAAAGAGACTGTTAAATATAATAGTCTTTCTTCTTAATTTTTACGATGAACGAACAGTTGCCAAGTTTCGCAATACTATTGTATGAAAAGCATTTTTTTCCGAAATAATTTGCAACATTACTATTTTGACGAGGGATAGATCTTACTGCGGATTTGTATGAGATAACTAGAGGATGCCCGCGACTTTGTACGCGTATTTTTTTTTTATAATGGCGTCGGGAAGGCTAACGAGCACACAGACCACCAGCCCCCTATTTTAACATCTTGACAATGACACGTGACAGGTGACAATTCGGTATACATTGCAAAGTTAACATTTAATTTTGTTAATGTCACCTGTCATTGTCATGGTGAAATAGGGGGCTGATGAATGATAAGTGGGATCTGTGACCCATAGAAATTGCATTCTCAAGACTACAATCTAAAGACTGCAATCCTGAGACCGCAAAGTTGCCAACCCTAGGGACTGAGATGGAATGCCTTTACAACACAATACAATACAAATACTCTTTATTGAACACCAAAAAGAACAGAACACGGAACAGTCCATTTAAATCATAGGTATACAACTGGCGGTCTTACCGCTAAATAGCGATCTCTTCCAGGCAACCTTTAGTTTCCCGATATTCCACCTTTCTTCCCGTTGGTGACTGATTTTCGAAAAATATTTGGTAGTGCTCCTCTAGGATACCCAAGGAATATACCCTCCAAATATCAAGTCCCTATTTATAAGCAAGGTCTAGTTTTGCTGCCGCTGACGTCATAATAAAGCAATTTCAGATATAGGATGCTTTGAAACTGACATTGCGACACCCCCTAGATTAATATCGGTGTTCGCAAACGAATTGAACCGACCGCTTTTTGAACTGACCATGAGCCAATACATTTTGTCAGCCATCAAAGCACTGGGTCGTTTAATTGTTGGTAAACGCTCTAAGTCAACTATTTACAACCAGACAAACAAGCTCTTGACAATATACTTTTATAGATTCGATAGCGATTAACTTCAATAGCATAGCAATAATATTAGGAATTAATTAAAATTAGGTTTTTGTTGTCTCTAACCATGTTCTAATAAAATGTTCAATGTAAGTTAAGTAATTAAGTTTCTACCGAAGAAGTTGATAACTAGGTAGTCCAGTCACTATTATAATATTTGTAAAATCATGTTATTTGTGGTTTGACGTCATCGGCTTGTCATTGGCACTATAAGTACCATCCCTGTTTATAAATATAGAGGACTAGCTGTTGCCGGCAACTCGCATTTAAAAAAAAGTAACCTTTGACACTCACAAATAAAGTGACATCTGTTGGTAAAAGAATTTTCAAAATCGGTTCAGTAGATCCAGAGGATTCTCTGTCGTTTGTCCGAATTTCATATGCAATTATTTTATTTGCCCAAATTTCATATGACATAATTTTATATGCCATAAAGATCATGTGCCATAATATTCATTTGACATAAAGGCATTTTTTCTGAAACGGTGAAACTATTCAGAATTGTAATAAAACAAACCTAACCTGGGCTCTATACGATGGCATGTAAAATTTATCTGAAAGGTTTACGATTTCAGCAATAATGTCTTGCAGGCAAATGAAATTTTGCTATGTGATATTAGGGAAAATGAAGGTTATAGCTAGTGACCATTATGTTAAATGAAATTAAGGAAAACGAAGGGATACGGATCCAGAGATTACACCCTACAACCTCACAAACTTTACCTCTTTATAATATTAGTATAGATAATTCATAGGACTATCATCTTTCCAGATCTGTGTCGCTGTTTATGGCGGCTAACGTCCGCCAGTCCGTGGCGGAGGGCCGCTCGGACGCTATTCCCATCTTCCTGCAGGACATCCCTAAGCTGTTCCACAGGAAGATCATCCAGCCTGACATTGCTCTCATCCAGGTGAACTTATTGTTAATCTTATCCGTTCCAATTTGGAACACTTCGGCCCTTTTACACGACTGTCCATAAAGTAGTGTTATGTTAGGCGATGGGCTTGCAACCTGTCACTAATACACTAGTACACCTTAAGCTGGGTACGAATCTGAGCGGCTCAGCCTGAGGCATGCTCGCCCCGCGCGGCGAGCTGCTCGCGACCCAAATTGTTGCACATAACATGCGCGAGTGAGGTAGCGTACTTGGTGTCTATGGTGTCTGACACGATGACAAGAGAAGAAGAAATCGCCTCGGTGGTGGAACAACTCAGCAACTTTATCAAATTTGTATGCGCCTCGCCCACAGACAAGTTAGAACTTGTCGTTCTGCTCGCGGTACGCTCGGATACACGTCCAAATTACGCGAGGCACGCACACAGTGGCGTCTTTGAGCACGGTCAAAAGGCCAACTCTCGACGGCTCGCCACGCGCCGCTCGCCCGCTGCTCGCGCACAGCGCGTGAGCGCCTACGAATTTGAGCAAAATAGGTGAGTCGTGCTTGCCTCAACCCGAGGCTGCTCTAATTCGTACCCACCTTAAGCCTGATTGTGCAAAATGTGGTTACAGTCGTCTTAGAGTTGTTGGTATTTCTCCACTCTGGGAATGAAGGCGTGATGTTATTTATGTGTATGTATGTAAACTTTTTGTTGCATAGTTCCGCTATCCGATAATAGAAGACTTATTGTTGACCTTATACGTTCCCATCGGGAAGACTCCGGCCCTTTTGTCTGTTAGATTATTCTTGAATGTGAAAAGATCTCGGAGCGATCGGATGTAAGCAACCTAATCATTCCTTGCAGGTATCTCCGCCCGACCATCATGGCTACTGCAGTTTGGGGACCTCGGTGGACTGCGTTAGGGCTGCTCTAGTCAACTCCAAAGTCATCATTGGTAAGTCAGCTGACATCTCAGAGCATAGAATACTAGATCTATTATTATTAATTATTAATTATGTTGCTTGGTTGCTTGGCTAATAGCTTCACTTGTAACTAACCTAACTTCGCTCAGTGGCGAAGCGTCTATATTACCCGATTCCCAGCGGCTTCCCTTAAATTTCCTATGCATGCGTAGGGTATACAAACAAAACGCAAAACAGAAAGTAACCCAATATAGGAAGCTACAATGCCTTTTGGTTCGTTTAAAAAAAACATATTTAAAGGCCTAATGAAAATAAAATCACGATCGCGTCCTTTGTGTAAAGCACTTAAGTATGTATTTTTTTATGAAAACGTCCCTTTTAAGTTCGCCATTTGTACTTACTTTGTGTGTTGTGCAATAAAGTAATAAATAAATATGCTTGTGTTAAAAAATATCATCCCAATGAACTATAAAATTCTCCCTTTCAGCTCAAGTAAATGTAAACATGCCGCGAACGTTCGGCGACGCGATCATCCACGTGTCGCACATCGACTACGCCGTGCAGGACAACACGCCGCTGCCCGAGCACGGCGTGGGCAAGGCCGCCAGCGCCGAGGAGATGAAGATCGGGCAGCTCATCGGGGACAACCTGGTCGAGGACGGCGCTACCTTACAGATGGGTATGTGCCAGGAGAATGTTACAGATACTAATGTAGAAGGAAAATGTTACAGGTGGGAATGTGGAAGGAAAATGTTACAGCTGGGTATATGTCAGGAGAAGGTTACAAATGGTGTAAGCAGAATGTTACAGATGGGTATGTGTAAGGAATGTTACAGATGGGTATGTGGAAGGAGAATGTTAATGATGGGTATGGTGTCAGGAGAATTTTACAGATTGGAATGTGTCAGGAGAACGTCACAGGTGGGCATTTGTCATCAGAACGCTGCAGATGAGAATGTTACAGATGGGTATGCATGAGGAGAATCTTCCAGATGGGTATGTGTCAAGAGAATGTTACAGATTGGAACGTGTCAAATGAACGTCTCAGGTGGGCATTTGACAGGAGAACGCTGCAGATGAGAATGTTACAGATGGGTACGCATGAGGAGAATCTTCCAGATGGGTACGTGTCAAGAGAATGTTACAGATTCGAATGTGCCAAATGAATGTCTCAGGTGGCCATTTGTCAGGAGAAGGCAGCAGACGAGAATGTTACAGATGGGTACATGTCAGGAGAATGTTACAAATTGAATGAATGAATGAATGATATTTATTTTCCAAAGTAAGTCACAGTATACATTGCGTGATGTTACATATGAGTACGGTGCGGTAAAACGATACGGCAACTTAGTCTTAGACGAAGATACCTCACAGACGGTCATCACCATCGTCAGATCTGAAGAACGAGGCGGGCATCAAACTCTGAGGGTGGTGCGAGTTTTTTGAATTACCTGAACTTGGTCTTGTTTTTTTTAATAATATTTTATTTAACGAAAGTTCCGTTCAACTACAATTATCCACTTTGTACTGTTTAATGATCTTTGGGATTTGGATCCTTATGCTTCTCATAACAAGGCATTGAACCGTTGCATTTACCGTTAAAGGTATCGGCAGCATCCCGGACGCGGTGCTCTCAGCCCTGAAGAACCACAAGGACCTCGGCATCCACTCGGAGATGTTCAGCGTTGGCGTCATCGACCTGTTCAAGCGAGGTTGCATCACCAATAACAAGTGAGGAGAACTTGATATCTTCTTCATCATACGTGTGCTAACTCGGGGCTCGTTCTAGGGATTTGATATCGATAAATAAGATGACATGAGACATGTATATCAATACATATTTGTATATTTCCTGCCACGCACAACAAAACTGTGGAATGGTCTGTGGCCTGCGGTGTTTCCGGACCGATACGTCCTTCAAACCTTCAAGAAAAGAGCGCACTCTCATTTGAAAGGCCGGCAGCGCACCGGTAACTGCTCTGGTGCTGCAGGTGTCTATGGGTGACGGTATCCGCTTACCATCAGGCGATCCGTCTGCTGGTTTGCCTCCTATTCCATAAAATCAGATCATCAGATAATAAAAGGTGAATTAATCACAATATCGTTAATGAATCAGAGAACTGAGGGCTTATTGTCTAACGCACTCGCAATCACGATCGTTTTCATTTTGAATATCGAAGGCTTGTCTGCATACAACATTAAAACGATTGCTCCACTTTGAAGCCGGTTGCGATTGCGAGTGCGTTAGACAATAGCCCCTCGGGTTTCAGTAATTTTTAATATTTGAAGAATGCCCCGTTGCCCACAGCGAACGTTGAGAGGACGTTTAGTAATTTATAGTGGTAATTTTCGTCTAGACGGCAATCGTTACTAAGGAGATATATGGAAATAAACATTGATTGTGTACTATGAAAGACATTTCTTTTTATTTTTATTTTTTTTAATGTAAAGACAATTATAGTACATTGTGCATCAAGGGAAGTAAGAAAGAGTTAACTAAGGAGAGTATTAGAAGCCCGACGCCGTAGGCGGAGGGCTTTTGATGACTCTAGTTTGAAAAGCATTGTGTATATCACGAGCATGTGTGATGAAAATAATCATTTATTACTGTTGAATAACATCCTGATCTTGACAATAACATAGTATCGATATAATTTTTGTCAGAAAAATATTTTGAGACGACACTTCAGTATTCGTGCTCCGAATTAGCACACGTTTGCCTTCCTCAGTGTTAAGGCTATCTCCATTCAAAATTTCATCGAACAATTAATCGGTGCAGCCGTGAATGCGTAACAAACCGACGGCCAAAGTTAATTTCAAATTTATAATATTGGTATTGATGTGCCAAATGAGGTTCTCTGCCTTTTCGCCGTCAAATCTTTGACAAATGCATCGTTTTGCAACCTATTCATTTGCCAACCCGCTTTTTTTCTGTAACTACAAATATTTCAGGATTATTAAAAACTAACCTAACCTAACCTTTAGAGTTCTAAACGATGGTCCTAAAATAATACCAGAATTATTTACAGTTTCGGAAAAAAAACGTGGGTTGTCGAATGATGTGTTTGTGAAATGAATCATTTGTGAAAACGTTGGTTATGAAATGGTAGGATCCAGTCAAATGAACTGTACGGTTGCTATCGTTAATGAAGGACCCATTTAAAAAAAAATAGCTTGACGTCGTCAATATCATAACAGATTCAAATTCCTTTGTAACTTACAACAAACTTTAGACCTAAGATGGGTCCTAAATTAATGTTCGTGACTACTTTATTTTTTTTATGATCGAGAAATGCCGACATCTAAACTTATTATAGTGATGTGGCCGCATTTGCGGAATTCGACGAATGTTCGTGTCGAAGTCTCCTTCTTTCTTTATGTATGAGTGAGACGCTAACAATAACCTTCGCCAAAGCCCCGTAGATTTGCCCGCAGCGTAAGCAACAGTCACGGAAAAAAATTGGATCATATTGCCAAATTCGCTTCGAACAGCGCCCTCATTCTTTTCCAACTCGATTTGCTGATTTCTTCGATTTATGCTCGACATAGGGATTATACAGGGTTTTTTTTTATCAGTGCACAAATTTTAACATATGATTTTGTATCGTTAATATAATATATTACGACAATAAAACGAGTTCAAAAAAATATGTTGCAAATTATCTCTCCTTTACCTTCTCGTGTGGACACAAAGTCACACTAGAAATGACGTGACATGGGTTGTCAAGCTGCAGGTATGCGATACACTGTATTGATATTCTAAATTTGAAATTTCGTGTACAGCTTATCAGACATCAAGCCCCTCTCCTACTGATATTCTAAATTTGAATTTTCATTTATTAACTTACTTAACAACACTCCCCTCTCCTCGCACCCCTGTATTAGAGGGTCCATGAATATCGTTAAGTTAGTGGAATCATTGAATCGGCAATATCTCTAATATTTTTTAAGCTAGAGTAAAAATAACACAACATGTGTTATTGATTAACAATAGCGAAGCAAATATTAAAATTTGTGCACCTATTAAAAAAATTACCCTATGTTTAAATTCATATGTTTTTACAGAAAAAAGAACCACAAGGGGCGCATCGTGGGAAGCTTCCTCGTCGGTAACCGAGAGCTGTACGATTTCGTCGACAACAACCCCGTCATCGGTAAGTCGATAAGATTTTTAAATAAAAAATCCGGTCAAGGTAGGTTTTATTTGTTCTATGGAACATAACGTCATACAACAAAATTACTCATTTTTTCCCCTATTTTTTCCATAGAACTACATACTAGCGCTTTTCGCCAGAATTTCATATAAGTTCGTTCATCACGGTGATCAAGTCTCGAATATTACAAACTTTGACTTTGCCGATGAAAAACTGTTGCCTCCATGCATCGACTTACGTCGCGATTAGTTTACCAACTGCAAATAAGTTTGTAATCGTAAAAAAAACGGTCTTTCGATTTTTAGCTTTTACTTCTGCTGTAAGACCTTCCTTCGTGCCAAATTTCATGATTCTAGGTCTATGAGAAGAACCGTATAGGTTTTGATTCCCTTGCGCAGTGTTACAAAATAAGCGATGTTACTTTCAAATTCATACTCCCACGCGTTCCTGAGAAAAAGGGGCTTGACAGACGGACAGACAGATGGACAATAAAATAATCCTATAAGGGTTCAGTCTTTCCATTTGACGACGGGACTCTAAAAAAGATGGGACTTATAATTTTAATCTGGGTATCTGCGTGTCTCGGATAATCCGACGTGGATACGGTTTTTTTCTAAAGAGGACTAGTTTCATCGGGATGGTTCTTAGTTAGGTTTCATGAAAATTGGTTGGTAGAGATTTTTAATAAATTATATTTTCATATGAAACTTTCATGAGGATATGTATATTATTAAAAAAAAAACGCGACAAACACCAATTAAAATAATAACTTGTATTTTTTTTTTCGGCATTTCAGATTTTTCAGTTTTTTTGTAAGCCTCTTATTATTTTTGTAGTTACAGTAGCAATACTATCAATGTGGTAGATTACATTTCGGAGATTCGTGGACCACAGTATAAATATAAAACTAGTCCAACTCTGGACTTTAACTTTCTGTTGCCTAGTTATTGACGCTCGGACGCTAGGGTTGTCCATATATGACAATTACATAACATCGATGTCAATTTTAGCGTCGATGCGCGTCGCGCGGCGCGGCTTCGACTAAACCGGCTTGGTCCGACCTGTTGAGTTTGCTTGTGGTGGGTCGCGGCCCGTACGGTCGAGCCACGCACGCATGCATGCCGCGCGATATGCATACTTCGTTTGAAGATGAACTACTGTCCTATTTATACTATGCCTGGATTGTACTCTACTACTAGTGCTGGAGTATTGATTATCAACGGGTACTAGGCAGATACAAGTATGAAATATTTAGCATAGCATAATCCCAATAACATGGAAACCAATATGAATAGCGTGGCATCTTGGATATCTTAAGCATTTTTTGAGATGTAAACTTTTGTTTTCGTCATTATCACCCCACTTCCGTCCAATGGCATAGGTCTCTCTCATGGCATGCCACTGAGATCGTTCTTGAGTTTTTTTATTTCCAACTTCTCCCAGCCATCAAATAAGAAACAGCAAACCTTCATTTTTATCACTACATAGTCGCTTTTTCTGTCCCTATATCCCTATGTATGCTTAAATCTTGAAAACTACGCAACGGATTTTGATGCGGTTTTTTTTAATAGATAGATTGATTGAAGAGGAAGGTTTATATGTATAATACTTTAATCCGGAGCGAAGCGAGGGCGGGTCGCTAGTAAGGTATAATTAAGTCATTATGACACTATTATTCGCTAAGATAACACGAAAATAAAAATAGTGATTTTGAGACGGACAAAAATTGACTAAACAAGAAAGTTTAACAAAGTTTTACTGGCCATTCTGATCTCCAGATCTGTTTTCGTTGTTGGTTTGACATAATGCTTCCATTGTAGAGATGCTGGAGATTGACTACGTGAACAACACCCACATCGTGTCGCTGCAGCCCAACATGACGGCCATCAACTCCTGCATCGAGGTGGACCTCACCGGGCAGGTCGCCGCCGACTCCATTGGTGAGTGGGATGACTTTCTCCAGCGAGCAAGTAGCAAAGTGACAAACGCAATAACGATAAATAAAGTAATCAACTGTTACGTACGTGGGTAGGTAGCTGATAGAGATGACAAACACACCGATAATAAAGAGCTAGATTTTACTAACGCACAAACTATTATCGTTCAAAAAACGAATACTTAGATGATCGCTCGGTTTGCTCTTGTTCGCACTGTTCGCTCTTCAAGTAACGCCGCGAGCGCTTCGCCTTTTATACTCCCAATCCCTGAATGTTCCAGAATGGCTTCTCGAATGACCGATAAACTTTGATCCGCCGAGAACGTCCTAGAAAGTTTGTTACTCGGAGGTTCTACACATTGCAACCTTGTTTTACAATAGCGATGGCCTTGAACACGAGACGTCCTTTGCTTACGTCATTTCTAATCTACTCGAACCTACATACCTAACCTAACCTGACATTTAAAATAATAAAGGTCAAACCAGAGTATTTTTTTAATTTTAATATTTACCATATTTTTTAATTAAATTGCAGGGATCGGTTCGCAAAGCGTATTCCTAGACATGTTTTTTTTTTAACATTGCTTAAAATATATGTTTCAATTGCAGGTACCCGTATGTTTTCGGGATTCGGTGGGCAAGTGGACTTCATCCGCGGAGCCGCCGAGTCCATCGACGGCAAGGGCAAGCCCATCATCGCGATAGTGTCCAACACCAAGCGGAACGAGAGCAAGATAGTGCCTACGCTTAAAGTTGGTAAGTGTATAGAGCGGCTCAGCCTGAGGCATGCTCGCCCTGCGCGGCGAGCTGCTCGCGACCCAAATTGTTGATAAACATGCGCGGGTGAGGCAGCGTACTTGACGCGAGCCGTCATTTCAAAATGGCGTCCGACACGATGACAGTCGCGGCTGCGTTTATCATAATTCACCGAATTATTAACAAAAAGAAGAAGAAATCGCCTCGGTAGTGGAAAGGCTCATCAAATTTGTACGCGCCTCGCCCACAGACAAGTTAGAACTTGTCGTTCTGCCCGCGGCACGCTCAGATACACGCCAAAGTTACGCTAGGCAAGCACACCGAGGCGTCTTTGAGCACTGTCAAAAGACCGACTCCCGACGGCTCGCCGCGCGCCGCTCGCCAGCTACTCGCGTACAGCGCGTGAGCGCGTACGAATTTGAGCAAAATAGCTGAGCCGTGCGTGTCTCGACCCGAGGCTGCTCTAAGTACCCACCTTATGAGGAACAATGGTAGGACATCTGCCGCGACACTACCTTTTCCTTAAAATCATCAAAGAACGAAAGATATACGGAAAGAGAGGCAGAGGAACACCAAGAAGAAACTACTTTGAGCAGATAAAAGAGAAGGTTAAGGTTGGGTTGACGGAGGACCGGAGCGGTTGGCGCTCACTCCACCGACAAGAGCATGGCTCTTAAAGAGAGAGAAAAACAAATATTAAATGTTAAGTATTATTAAATACAATGTCCGGTTACTTACTTGCACTACACAATATCAAAAATATTGAAAAACTTATTAAAACAGTAAAACTTATTCAGGTCAGAGATCGCCTGGACTAACAGCCATTTTTTAATTGATTGCATAACGAATTTGTAGTAAGCATGCAATTGTTTTATTTAACCGGGGATACCGTTACGGGTGGGTAGGCCTTAGGACCTATAACTTATAGAACACTGGCATACCTCGTTATTGACGTTTCCCTTCCCGCAGCAAAAGTTAACATCAATTTTCACTTGTAAATGGGCAATTTTTGAAGGTCACCAACTGAAAATTACAAACTTAAAAACCAATTTGTACAGCGATTGAATCTACAAGCGGGCCCACCTTTTGGATTCGATATGAGGGTGAATGCTCGATTGACGGTAAAATGGTCAACAATATAAGCTACGCGGACGACATGGTGCTGCTGGCCCCATCCATCAGTGCCATTGAGAAACTTACGCATTTGTGAGGGGTACGCGGGGAACCATGGTCTAAGATATAACGTCGCCAAGAGTGAGCTGCTCCAGTTCAAGGCTGGAGCAAATCCTACTCTGTCCCTCAGGTAAAACTTAATGGCGCTCCTCTGAACCAGGTCTCGCGCGTTAAATATCTTGGCCATTGGGTCTCCGAGTCCCTGTCTGATGACCTGGATATAGAACGGGAGCGTAGGGCGCTGGCGGTTAGATGCAATATGGTGGCCCGTAGGTTTGGAAGGTGTTCAGTCAACGTGAAATTAACGCTTTTTAAAGCATTCTGCCAGTCGTTCTACACCTGCAGCCTGTGGGTTAACTATACGCAGGCCATTAGCGCCTTACGAGTTCAATATAATAATGATTTTAGGATGCTGTTGGGGCTGCCACGATTCTGTAGCGCATCGGGGATGTTCGCTGAGGCACACACCGATGGCTTTGCGGCCATTATGCGCAAAAGAGTTGCTTCCCTCGTGCGGAGGATTCGGGGCAGCCCAAACAGCATACTCAACACCATTGCCGACAGATTCCAGGGTCGTTTTCAGAAGCACTGGAATAATTTACACCGTTCGCTCTAGAATTTTTGAGAATTGACATGTTTTTTTATTTTGTTTTTATTTTATGTTTTATTATTTTCTTTACTAACACTAGAATAAAATATTAAAATATTTAATTGAATTGCAAAAATATTGTACATAGTTAAGGACCTAATTGATGTCAAAGTTTTATTGAAACAAAATATTTTTCCTTTGTGTAACGAAGATTAACCATACAATTGTATGACTAATGTTCGTTACACAAAGGAAACATATTTTGTTTCAATTAAACATTAACATCAATTAGGGCCTTAACTATGTACAATATTTTTGCAATTCACCCATGATAAAGGCGTTATGATATCAAATCCAAAAGGTTGACCCGCTCGTAGATTAAATCGCTGCACAACTTGAATTTAAAGTTAGTCATTGTACGTCGGTTAGCTTCAAAAATTGCCCCCCTGTAGACGTAGTTCAATTCAGCGAGCAAATTATCAATAGAGAACAGCTCCATTTTAATCAGAAGAAGATATTTAAGTTTTTGTTCCCCACAGGCGCCGGCGTGGTCACGACGCGCGCGCACGTGCACTACGTGGTGACGGAGCAGGGCATCGCCTTCTTGTTCGGCAAGACGCTCCGCCAGCGCGCTTACGAGCTCATCAGGGTGGCCCACCCCGACCACCGCGAGGCGCTGGAAAAGGCCGCGTTCGAGAGGCTCAAGTGCATGCCCGCACCTTAAAAAAAAAACAAAAATGACATCGCAGAATAAACCCCCTTTCGCAGAATACGGACCTTATGGGTTGCCACATTAGAATTTCAACTACGTTATGGTAGTTTTCATAACATGGCTCAGTAATAGTTACATGGCGTTAAATATTTGCAATATTTATAAATTGTGATTCACAATGTTTGTTGGTTGTTAGAAATGAAGTAATTCCAAGTGAATGCATTTGAATTGATTTTTAGATCGCTAGACGATTTAATTAGTGGTGTTTCGTAGCCTAATGTTACCGGTTGCCTTATAAATGTCAATAGAGAAAATGTATAATTTTTTATTAGATATACCTTGTCATCTGTAGGATAAGCGTACTTGTATATTTTATTGCTTAATCACGAAATCGTCTTGTTTTTATTTTGTTCGATTTTACACGAACCGTTTTCTATCGTTGTACCTCTTTTTGACTGCTCATTGAACGCTGCGATCTAGTTTCACTATTTTTGTTGTATAATTATGTTGTATTTTTTATGTATTAAATGTACTTTTAGTTAAAAAAGTTTGTTTATTGAACCTTGAAATCAAGCCATTCGCGTTATAAATACGCATATTATTTGGTGGAAATGGCAGACTCATAAAAACGAAAAAGTTGAAAAAGAAAATTAAATGTATGCGAGCAGAGATGTTTGACTAAGGGCCTCTTCAGACGAGAGTCTATGGTCCGCTAAGGATAAAACCTATTTTACACGTCTGAAAAACCACGCGACTAGCAATCAAGGTTGTCTGGATGACATCCGTTTTTTTTTTCAACTCGATTAAGTAAAATTTCCCTTGGTTAGCGTGGTTTTAGACCGTGTAAAATAGGTTTGCTCGATCCTGATATAAGACCATAATGTTCGCTGGAAGACAATGGAGACCACGTTCGTTTTAGTTAGTTATAGATGTACCACCTTTTTACATCACAAATTCCCTGGGCTCTAAATACTAGTGCTCTCCCTTTTACTCTCGATGCGTAGCTAATATGCAAAAAAGTGACAAGGAGATCCGATGTTCCAATAACGGATTTCAAAGTAGAGCCGCTGGATCCGCCCCGGTTGTTGGTCGTTCAGTGTGTATTAATCGTTACAAAGAGATATCCAAGACAAGCAAGTCGCGAATAACTTGTGTTAGTAGTCCAAAAATATATAAAACTACGTTATATTGCATAAAAGACATTAAATTTGTTTGTGACAAAAAAAACCGGCCAAGTGTGAGTCATTCTCGCGCATGAAGGGTTCATCTAAACAACATGAAACACTATAATTATAACCTTTTAAAAAAACACGTTTGTTGTATGGGAGCTTCCCTTAACTTATTTTAATTTAATTATTTATATTGGAAGTCAATATCTCAAGCGTTCGTTTTAAGCTTTCTGTTGCCGTTATTATTGAATATTTATTAATAAATAATAAATATTAATATTTATTAATATTTATTAGGTATTGAATATTTATTTAAATATTTCAAGCCGATTATCGAGCAAAAAACTGTTAAAAAAATCACTTTTGTTTAATTATTATATTCTGCTTTTAGTACAGTCAAAGACACTGTTAACTGTACATTTACAAACGAACATAAACCTTATCGCAACGTATTAAAGTCTAGGGGTGGTCAGTTAACAGTGTCTTCGTGTGTACCTATTTGTTGTTATAGCAGAAATACATCATCTGTAAAAATTCCAACTGTTTAGCTATCACAGTTCATGAGATACAGACTGGTGACAAACAGACAGACTACGGGCAGCGGAGTCTTAGTATTTAGGGTCCCCTGAAAAGAGTAGAAAATAATGGGGGCGCCACTATCTATGTCAAATTCGGTTTCATGTGGCAACTCAGTACTTTTGGCTTGCAATCTGTCACTAATACACTGGTAAACATCTTAGCCTGAGCGTGAAAAATGTTGTTGCAGAAATTGTCAACAAGTATTTTTAGAGTTGTAAATGTTTCCTTAGCTCTGCCTAGCCAATCCTTAGACATACCCTTCTAATTTTTTCCCCCACCCTGGGAGTGAAGGCGTGGTGTTATGTATGTATGTAGAACTAAAGGTATAAAAGGTGTATTCATATGAAAGCGTCAGATCTATATTCAATAAGTTAAAAAAGATAAGAATAAGGATAGAGTCCAGCGGCTCTACTTTGAAATCTGTAATTTGAACTTCGGATCGCCCTGTCACTTTTTGCAAATTAGTTACGCATCGAGAGCAAAAGGGATAGCAATAGACGAAGTTCGAATTACGGATTTCAAAGTAGAGCCCCAGTTATTGCTAAAACTAAACTAGCCGTACACCCTAAGGTGGTGGTAAAGGTATGGCCTTTTTAATCTGTGAGAAGGTGGCTGACTAAAGAAAATGGCGGGCGCCCTATACCTACATAATACCTATGTAAAGCCTGACAAGATTCTATTTGGCCCTATTTTAATGTATTGAAATAGGGCCAAATAGAATCTTGTCAAAAAAAAACATGAAAAAAACAGCATATTTTCAAACCGCAAATACGATAGTCCGAGCTTTTATACTTATATATAAGGGACACAATACATTTCATGTTTTCCGGTTCTTAAACTGCATGCGTAACCGTAGACTACGTTATGCATGCGGTTCAACGGCACTACGGTCCATAGTACGTGCTAAGCGTAGGCAGCTAAGCCTAAGTAACCATCGGATAAACTCTCAGATAAACCAAAGACTACTATTGTATACTAGATAAACTACATGTTTTTATGCCGCTGACATTAATACGAGTTTGCAGTTGGTTAAAAATAGAAATAAAAATCTAGTAGCCTAAAAAAACACAACATGCAACGGTTTTTAACCAGACTCAAACGTATTTTTATCCATATGAAACCGTATATATGACTCTTATTATATACACTAATCGGATTTCTCCCTTATACTTTTGCTTAATGCGTAGATACTAGCGCCACCAAACATACTTAAAATGTTTATTCAATTTGGTCAGCTGGCAGTTGTATCATCTGTCCATCTGTCATTATTTTCAGTTCATTTTCATTAGTAAATAATATTCAAAATAAATGGAAATGTTAGCGTGTTTAAAATAATTGTTTTAGTGCCAATTTAAGTTGTGTTAATCTTATTAAAATTAGTTTATCTTAGTTGGACTTGAAATTCACAACAATGCCAACGTTTTCGCAGATGCTGGCTTTCAAAAAAGTCCTTGTTATTCACGAACGATATAAGGTAATCCGGCGGATTGGCGGGGGATCTTTTGGAGAAATCTACTTGGCGCTCACTGAAAACGATGGACAAGTAAGTGGAACTCATTATTCTCTTAAAATAAACGTGTGATGGTTCCTATTTTGAAAATGATTTTCGATAGGTACAGTTGTCAAAATTTAACCTAGATTCGACTGTAGTCAAGGATTTGGGTGTCGTTTGGTGCACCAGACGCATTACGGCTAGATAGAGGTCATAGACATTATCTTATGTACTAAAATCTCATTACCAATAAGTTCTTACCAACAGTAGCAGAACAAAGAATCAATACCATACAATACATTTTATTGCACACATATAAGAAATAGATATATGGTATAGTACATAATATATAAATTCGGTAGAAACAACTTCTTGTTCGGTTGTTATTGTCTATTGTAATTATAATGACTACTATTAATTACAGTACACAAACACATCCTTATCTATGAGCCATCAAATAGAAAAACATTTTATCAGCAACAGCTAAATATGCATTTTTTAATTAGATAATTGAGTTATTATCATTTGCAAATATGTGGGTAAGTATTTACTAGAAGATTAGCTTTAAAACTGACATACTCGTTAACATAACAAATAAAAAAACTCTTAAATTTACTGGGACAGTGTGTGTTAATTTGCTTTTTTGTAATTTCACCATGAAAAAACTTTAATTATAATTGTGCTACACTATTACATTAAAATCTATATCCTACACTACACTATACTGTAAACATACCTGGGTATTTTAGAATTTTCTGGGAAATTGTACCTAATTAAGGACTATAATTAAGCTATGGTAACTTTAACATGTGAGTAATGAAAATTAACTACTGACTACAACTTTTCTTTACTTAATTACAATACAACTTAATTACAGTACAATTTCTTTGAAAAATACCCACCTTTATTCTAGAGCTGTAGTATTAAAGGTTTTATTAATGTATTACCTGAATGATGATGTTAAATATCATTGAAATTAACCATTTGTGCCTAATTCAGAACTAAGCAAAAAACAAATCATCAGGTTTTTCATGTCCAAACTAAGCAAAAGTTGCCATATACTAGATCATCATCAGTGATCGGAATAGGTAGTGCAATTTCGGGTGAATGGCCTCAAACATTATAAAGAATATGGATAAGACCCGGGATTCGTACTTTTTCACAGAATATTTGCCTGACATGAAATTAATTGAAGTATATGGGATAAAATAAGACTTTATGTCATTGTAATTACATCATTTATTTAAAATGAAAACATTACGTATTTCATTAATTAGGTGAAACGAGTTACCACTTAATAAGACGTAGTGATGAGAAATGTAGGTAGTAGGTACAATCATAAAATATAACACAAAAATTAACAATAGTACAAAAAAAAATATAAATAAATAGGCTAGGTCAAACTGTGTAATGTCCCCTGATATTTATTTTAAACCAAACACAAACTTTAAAACTTTTCATAGTGAAAATCCGGGATTATAAGTTATATCCATACTAAGCTTACACACCGAAATCCCGTGAAATTGCACTACCTATTCCGATCACTGATCATCATAGATCTATACTAGATTAGATTTAAGTTTAAATAATCTGGGCACCTATTATTTTATTGAAATACCTTTCAATACATATTGTTACACAGAAATTTAATTTCGTCAAAAGACATTTCTTGGTCCACAAGTTAATTTTAGGATAACTTAACATACGTAAGTAATGTTTAACATAACCTGAAAAAGCATTAGCGGAAATAAAATTTAATGAAATGATTGGTTACCAAATAATCTAGATCATCCCTTTATTTTCTCAAGTTGTTATCTGAATGACTAGTTTGATAGAAAAGTAGTCTTTATTCATTTTGGAACATTAATGCTTTTCCTACTAATCAATTAGATATGAACGAGGTTGAGATGGTAAAGGGACAGTATCTTCTTCTGTACTTAAGAAAATGTATAATGTTAAGGTAGGTATAATTTTTCATTGGATTCGTTTTTGGTAAGTGTGAATGCATGTACAGGGCTCAAAAATATCTGACACATCTCGAATACTGGAACATAAGAATGGGTCAATTATTTTTGAGTGCAACGTTGAATAATTTATTATAGCAAAAAAAAAAAATTGATAACTTGTATTGTCACTATGATAAAAAAAGTATTTGATGCAGGCATATTTCTTTAGCCTTTCCACTTTGTTTTTGATTGTATAATAGTGTGAATTGTGGCATCTGTCAGTTCATTTGTGATCTCAGAGAGTCTGAAAGCAACTTGGCAGAAGTGTGTGGTGCTAACCCCAAGTGCTCCTGCGTAGTCCACAAGAAAAAATAAATACCTAATTCAACATTGATGGAATATACCTAAAGCGATTGTCAGCTAACAGTACTTTTTATGCACTGGATATTTTCTGTCTCTGTTCAGATGTTAATTTTACAAGCATTTTGAAATTGATAGCCGACTATTGCTAATTACAGATAATTAATACAAAGCTTGGTCTAGAATTTATTTTTATAATATATTAATAAATAATTAATATATTAGTCAAAGTGACTTTAAACTTTAGTTGACTTACACAAGGTTCTTTTTTGAACTAGTTAAATTTGACGTGGGCCTCACGAGGATAATACAAAAGCCTAGAGCTTAGTTTGGGACTAGGTCAATTTGTGTGACGTTGTCTTGTGATATTTATTTATTTATTTACTGGTAATTCCAAATTCCATAGACATTTTTTTACGCAGCACACTAGCACATTGACTTAACTGATACATTTGATGAAATTAAATTCGATAAAAGGATGATTTACCCATTTCAGTTAATGTACTTAATCCATTTTTACATCACTAACTGGCATTCAATTAAGCTGAAAGGAATACATAATGTAAACCCAACAACAATGTAGTGTTATAGATTCTAAAAACTGGGCTTCTATTCAACTCCGTGAAATCATATTGTCTTTGACATATCACGCTATTGTTTTTAACTCGGCCGCCATTACTGTCACGTAAATAGGATCTATCAAAACGTTGACAGTACGAAAACACTTTAAAAAACAATAAGGTTTTTTCTGTTTAGAATCTCGGCCCTAATCTGATGATGTAGTTGGACGGTGGCAATATGATCTCTGTTCTAAATATAAATATGTAGGCCCACCTAGTTTGGACTCAGTATTAAACAATCTCAATAAGCAGATAAATAAATATCAGGGGACAATCTCACTCAAATTGACCTAGTCCCAAACTAGTGTCCCTTCATTGAAACACCATTCATCAAATGTATCGTTTCATCGAATTTCATTTCATCTAACGCTATTTTTTGCTGGAACCATAATGTTTTCAGGATATCTCAAACATCTAACCTAACCTAAATAATTAATATTTATGATACTCTGAAATCATTATGGTTTCAGCAGAAAATAGCGTTTGATGAAATGAAATTAAATTTCATTAAGTGAATGATACATTTGATGAAGTTATTAGAATAAAAAACCGGGCAAGAGCATGTCGGACCATGCTCAGTGTAGGGTTCCGAAGCCGATAAGTAGGTACTACAAACAGAAAAAACAACAAGTAATAACTAATTTTCAATTTAAAGTCAATTGGCAAGTCTTAGATGATTTTAGTAGGTATAAACACTTTTATCGCCTGTATCTCGAGACCCAATGGTGTCTAATTTGTCGTGATAGTTTTTTTTTTTCACTTTGTTGGCGTGACTAATATGCATATTCATGCCAAATTACAGCTTTCTAGTACTAAGAGTCTATGCGCTAGGCTGCGGACCGACGGACATGGCAAAACTATAAGGTAGGTATAGTTTGACTACGGAACCCTAAAAAGCGGTAAAGTACAGACCTAGTTTTTCATAATATTTACAACATATTCAAAAATCGTGGAAATCGGATTAGATTTAGGGGGTGAGAAACGTTATCGCCCGGAGCTAAATTTGTACGGATTATTTTTGACGGCTACTAGGAACGCGATTTAAGCATCGCTTCCCAATCCTCTTGAACTTTACACCGCCAGCAAGGTAGCTTAGAGGCCGACCGCTATACGACGAAGTTACACCGTGGAATATTAAAATAGAATAGAATAGAAAAAATATATATTCCACGTTTACAAAAATATATTTAAAACAAAAGACATCTAAAGCTGGGTACGAATCTGAGCGGCTCAGCCTGAGGCATGCTCGCCCTGCGCAGCGAGCTGCTCGCGAGTCAAATTGTTGCACATAAACATGCGCGGGTGAGGCAGCGTGCTTGACGCGAGCCGATATTTCGAAATGGCGTCGGGCACGATGACAGCCGCTGCTGCGTTTATCATAATTCTCCGAATTATTAACAAAAAAGAAGAAATCGCCTCGGAGGTGGAACAGTTCAGCAACTTTATCAAATTTGTACGCGCCTCACCCACAGACAAGTTAGAACTTGTCGTGCTTCCCGTGGCACGCTCCGATACACGTCCAAATTACGCGAGGCACGCACACCGAGGCGCCTTAGAGCACGGTCAAAAGACCCACTCTCGACGGCTCGCCGCGCGCCGCTCGCCCGCTGCTCGCGCACAGCGCGTGAGCGCGCACGAAATTGAGCAAAATAGGTGCGCCGTGCGTGCTTAAACCCGAGGCTGCTCTAATTCGTACCCACCTTAAAGTAACACATTAAACATGGCGTTGAAAAGGGCCCCTACTCAGCATTGTGCCGCAGCAAGCCGCGGCGCTGGTTTTCAGAGGGACCCTGATTTTGAACTTAAATATATACTAAAAAAAAAAGCACGACCATATTGACATTTATGCGTTGCTCTAAGTAAAAGGGTAAAAATCGCTAAACGCATTGAACGGGTAATCCCTTCATCGGGTTATCTTTTATGGTTTTAAAACCCGTTTGGTTTCGAATATTCGTTAACCAATTGAAAGGGTTTTGACGAGCATTTGGATTGGTAACCAAAGCCTTTCGTAAAACCCTGCTCCTATGTCAGTCAAGCCGCAGTCTTGGAAGATATATGGGTGTTTTCCAAAAAAAGTACCTATGTTAAGGACAAAAATTAACAAAGGTAATTTTTCCATTACGTCACGAAAATTAGTCATTTTTTTACTCATAAAGCCAACAGGCATTATTTCAAATAAAATAAGCATTACAGATTCAAACCTCACCTGTTAGTAATAAGGTTGCTACAGGAGTTTTGTCCGAGATGCCATTTCTTCTCTTAAAGCAGTTATAAGCATTTTCGTGACGTAATGGAAAAATTACCGATGTTAATTTTTGTCCTTAACTACGAGTATAGGTATATTTTTGGAAAACGCCCATATAATATATATGAACCTGAAAGTCTGTGTTTTAATACGATGAACCAATGTCGCTGGTGGACTGGTTAGTCTGTATTGGCCGCCTTCACACCCTGGCCCGGACAGCGCGCGGCAGCGCGATTTGCGATTAAAAACGAAAAGTTTCTGACAGAAAAGCGAGAGAAGCTTTTGTTGCCAACTGTACCCTTTTTTTGCTAAGTCATTTACTGCTTATCAAGACAAACCTAATGAGTCCAAACTCGGTGGGTCTACGTCAAGTATAGCGGAGATCCTGTCGCCACCTTCCGACTCCAACATCAGCCCAGCTCGATGGTGCCATATTGTTATTGCATTGTCATCGAGGTTACGTAGGTGTACCAAATTTCAGCTCAACCGGTCCACGGGAAGTGGTTCAAATCACCCTTGCATGATTTGTCCTGAACTTAATGTACATGCATTGAACGTTAATAAAAAGATTGTAAAAATATGTTAATTCAGTAAGTAGACCGGGACACACCGGGTTTCTCTTACAAGGTTGTCTGGAAGAGATCGCTATTTAGCGGTAAGACCCCCTTGTTCTTCGTACATTACTCAGTTGTTACAATCTGTTCTTACTACAGACCAAGGAGGTTTTTCGAGCAGTGTATTTAAATGATTTATGTGGGTTCGTCTTTTTTAGTTAATTAGTCCACTAGAGTTTTTATTTATTGCTTCAGCTATAAGAACAGAAATTTCTTCGTACAAAACCGGGTCATGATGAAGGAATAATATTTACTTCTTTGAACATAACTGCCAGCGGAACTAGTAATGTGCAAGGAACTAGTAATGTGCAAGGAACGAAAGTTTCTTTCTACATTACCCGGTTTTGTACGAAGAATATTTCTTCTTTGTACATTGCTAGTAATGTAACTGAGTAATGTACGAAGAACAAGGGGTAAGACCGCCTGTTGTATACCTATGATTTAAAAGTACTGTTCCATGTTCTGTTTTAATTTTTTAATTTTTGGTGTTCAATAAAGATTATTTGTATTTGTAGACCGGGACACTTGACTCTAACAAAAATAAGTGCTTTAAAGCTAAATATTTCATAAACGAATCCCTTAATCAAAATATTGTTTTCTAAAACCCGCATTATTTTTGAAAGACCTATCCAACGACACGGTACACTACGTGAAAAAAAAAACACGTTGCGTGTACGGGAGCTACACTAAAAAACATTTTTTTCAAGATTATATTTCATTTTAGTCACGCCTACCTCTTTGTAGGCGTGACTAAAATGTTTATTCATGGCAAATTATAACTAGGTATCTAGCACTAAGAGTCTCTGAGCTAGGCTGCGGACGGACGGACGGACGGACATGACGAAACTATAAGGGTTCCTAGTTTGACTATGTAACCCTAAAAATGTACTTATCTAAAGAAATATATACTTAAATACATAGAAAACATCCAAGACTCAGGAATAAATACTCGTGCTCATCACACAAAAATATCTGCCCTTACCGGGGTTTGAACCCGGGACCGTTAGCTTCGTAGGCAGGTTCACTACCCGTCACGTCACCCGTTACGATGTGAATTTATTACCTCTCGCGCTGCGATAATTAGCAAGTTCCCTCCATTCAGTTAAGTTAGCCACTAAACAGGTAAGCTACTCGCTAAATACAACAAGAACCACGCACAATAAAGTGAGCGGGAGACGAGACCTGAGGAGTCCAGATCGATGTTTAATTTATTTGTGTATAATTCCGTCACCTACGGTATAATTACAGTAAAAGATTGGATTGGATTGGGCCAAATGTACTTTTTTAGAATTATCGCATATGTGACCTTGATAGGTTTCAGTATTTACTAAAGGTTGCTCTGTTTTCTACCATAAACAAATAAAGTAGGTCAGTATAGGCTAGCAACACTCAGGGACCGGAAAACCCCTTCATTTGATTAACCCTATCGATAGGGTAAGCCTATCATTTGGCTACCCAATCGATGTGGTTACCCTATGATTGTGTTACCTTAACGTTAGGGGAACCCCTTTGAACTAGTTAACCACTTCCATAGAGCTTACCAATTTCATTAGGGTTTCGGTAGTTTAATATTGAAGCGCTTAGCATTAACTGGGTTTTACCCCATTGATCGCCTCTCTCTTTTTTGCGCATTTGGGCGATTTCTGTCTAGCCTGACGTTACTTGCCTACTTTATTTAAGTTCGTGTCGGGACGGGACGGGATTGAGATGATAATGTTGTTTAATAATTCTTAGTTCATGTTCCCGCCGGAATAATAAAGACGTTTGGCTGCGTGACGGATGGCTGCTTGTGCAAGTACCTACTGCAAAAAGTGCAAGCTATTTTATTATTATAAGTGTACGCGAGAGCTGGTTGACTTTTAAATAATAAATTTTGTTTGATTTGAAAGTATTTTTAACATGGAAACGTACCAGGACGATTCTCAAGAAGAACTAAAAAAATATATCAAGCAAGCTTTAAAACGTAAATACCTATTTAATGTCTTGTTAATTTGAACGTTAGGTAAATAATTACATTTTTGATTATTTCCGTCCGTCCGCAGCCTAGCTCAGAGACTCTTAGTACTGGAAAGCTGTAATTTGGCATGAATATACATATTAGTCACGTCGGCAAAGTGGTGAAATAAAATCTTAAAAGATTATTTTTTTTGGTGTACTTACCTCCCCTACACGTAACGTGGGGATGATTTTTTATTTTTCGTCTACCCTATAGTGTGGCATGTTGTTGGGTAGGTCTTTCAAAAATATTGTGGGTTTGTGAAAACAGTTTTTCGATTAAGGGATCTGTTTATGAAATTTTAAGCTTTAATGCGCTAATTTTTGTTAGAGTCAAGTGCCGCCCCTACAGCCAAAACTACAAATAATAAAAATCTGAAAAAAATCGTGAATGAAAGCGCATATAACGAATTTTTAAGGAAAACTATCACCACTAAGTAGACATGATTGGTTCTTGAGATACAGGCGACTAGTGTTTATACCTACGAAAATTAGCTAAGACGGCACCAAATAACTTTAAATAGTAAAATAGTTCATACTTGTTGTTTTTAGAGATAGTTTTTGGTGTTTGTAGTATTTATAAGCGGCGTCGGAACCCTACCTGAGCATGGTCCGACATGCTCTTGCCCGGTTTTTTTAAAACATTGGTTTAATAATGGACTGCTGAATGGATGCACTTTAAAAAACTGTACTTAAGTAAATAATGATTTACACTGTATAAATATATGTATAAGTAAATAAGTACCTACCTAAATAATTTTGATCTCAACAATAGTTTCATTAAATAATTAACCTTCTACATTACAATATCAGTTTCAGTGGTGGTAGGACCCTGTGCAGGGTCCGTCCGGATCGCTACCACCATCTTAACCATTAACCACCCGCCAAGCAACTGTGTTCGCATTGTTGTGTTCCGGTGTGGGGATAAGACAACCGGTGAAATTACTAGCATAGAGGCATTCCATCTTAGTCCTCAGGGTTGGCAACGCATTTGAGGTCTTAGGATTATAGTCTTGAGAATTCAAATGTCTATGGATCTCAGATTCCACTTACCATCAGGTGGCCTGAGTGTTCGTGTGCCTTCTCCTTAACATAAAAAAAAATAAAAAAATATATAATTTTGATCACAGCTAGTTTCATTTAATAATAATTAACCTTATATATAACAATAGGTAAACTGTAAAAATATGAAAAATAAATAAATCATTTTGATCATCAACAGTCTCATTAAACAATTGACCTTATATTGAACAATTAGTACATAATTACACTAAAAATATGTACTTAACTATAAACCAGTCTCATTAAATAATCGACCTTATATATGGAACAATTTGTGAATAATAGCTTGCTTACACTTTAAAAACGTAAGTAAATTATTTAGATCGCAGTGATGGTTTAATTAACCCTATACTCGTATAATATACGGTAGGTAAATAGTGATTTACAGCGTACAAAATGTATGTAAATCATTTTGATTTCCTCAACAGTCTCGAAAAGAACAAAGGCTAAATAATGGTTAACATTTGACTCTAACAAAAATTAGCGCTTTAAAGCTGAATATTTCATAAACGGATCACTTAATCGGAAAACTGTTTTTAAAAACCCGCAATATTTTTGAAAGACCTATCCAACGACACTCCACACTATGGGGTAGACGAGAAAAAAAAATCACCCCCACGTTACGTGTAGGAGAGGTACCTACACTAAAAAAAATGTTTTTCAAGATTTTATTTTACCACTTTGTTGGCGTGACTAATATGTATATTCATGCCAAATTACAGCTTTCTAGTATAAAGAGTATCTGAGCTAGGCTGCGGACGGACGGACGGACGGACGGACATGGCGAAACTATAAGGGTTCCTAGTTTGACTACGGAACCCTAAAAAGCTACTTCTCATTTTACAAATATTTAATATTTATTAATATTAACCGTGTTTATAGCACGACACAATTAATAATGCGCGTATGGAAGCGCTTACACCGTTGATAGAGAGTCTATTATTGCATAATCCGCGCGCCATATTAATTGCGCCCACCTATAACATCGTAATTTGCCTGCGCAAAGCAAGCTTTCCATTTTGTTTTCTTTGAAAATTCGTCGGCGAAACTTTTTAACTGACGATTTTATTTAAAAAATATCTAATATTTCACATGGAACTAAGAACTTAGCTAACTACGTAGGTAGTATACAATTTATTTAATCGACCCTGATCACTCATTTCTGAAAGTAAACAAACACTTTACGCCAAAATCCACCAAAGTCAGTTGAACCTACAGCCTTAAAAAAAAAACAAGTTCAAAGCAAATCCCAAACAAAACAATGTACATTTTGTGGGAACGATAATTAGGTTTACTATTGTTTGACGTAGCGAACAGTGCGACTCTATGACAAAGCCTCGGCCGTCTTCGGCACATTTCGGCTGGCTCACCTCGCCGTCTCGCATGCGCTACTCACCTGCCGCCGCTACCCATTCAATTGTTAGGTAGTGCAATAATAAGTCGAAACACTTGCGCATAGAGATTAAAAAAGCTTGAAACCGTTCGATTAAGTTTAAAAAGGGTAACAGATGATAGGGTATTGGGAATGGGTTAGCGCTTAGTCGAATTAATTCTATCGCTTGGTTGCCCTTTCATTGGACTATGTCAACGATAGGCTTAGCTCATCCTTGGGGTTTGTAAAAACAAGTCTATCAAATACCCTATCGAAAACCCCTTTAATGCTAAGCGGTTCCGGTCCCTGGCAACACTATTGACCCACCACGTTCTGAAACTTGGGTTCTTTCACTTATTAACATAATATTGTGTTTTGTATTGATTTACTGGGTTTTATTTTAAAAAATAACTACATATTTCAAAGAAAAATACATTGAACTAATTTTGCGCTATTATTTAGTTTATTTATTATTTGATACTTTTGTGTTGGTGTAAATCAATAACTCGAGCGTGGTACTCTTGTGTTCGGAACGTATCGCGACGTCCATTCAACCATGGATTCCGTCACAGTATCGTAAAATGTAGCTAAGAATTCTATCTTTGTTTTTATTACAACATTGCGTAATTTTGTGGAATCGAAATATACATATTGAACTTGAAACGTGAAAAAATAAAAAACCCTGCAAGATGTCGTTCATGGTCTCGCGGAAGGAAATATTGATTACTGGAAAATATAAAGTCGTGAGGAGGATCGGCGGTGGATCATTCGGTGACATTTATTTGGCGATCAACATCTCAAATGGCGAGGTAAATAAAATAACATTAGCCTTTAATAGAATGATTATTAGAAATATTCTGTAGCTTCCACGCGTCATGAATTGCGTTTACCTTGACAGAGGGAGGGGGGACCGTGGTAAACCTATATTTTATGCTGTCGAACAACAATAAAATATCATAGTAACCAGGTGTCATATTAAAACTTACCTACGTTTATTCGTCATGAGTACTCGTAATTTCGATCTGAGATCATAGTTCTACATTTCATTTAAATGCGCAGTTACAATTCAGCGTGTCTAACTACACTGTAACACTATTTGTACAGTCGTGAGATAACTTTCTCGATATGTCGGGATACATTTAATTGCTACAATATTGAAGTTTATGACTTCAGGCTGAAAATCAAGCCAATTTTAAACATGATAATTTATTAATTAGCATTTAACTTGAGTGTAATCTTATTTTACAAAGGTTTCATTAGAATGGTCAGTGTTCTTGTTGTGTTTACACTATCAATACATTTCTCTCTCTGCCAAGTTCTTTCCTAGGTGCCACATCTCTTATTTTTTACTGAGTTAGGCTGCTTCCTGACTTGGCAGTGTGCTCGCAGTAAAATGTGCAGGCGGCGTAAATGCTGCGCATTGATTGGTAGATGCCACTGTTACCTACAAATCCTGCCGATTCCGTGTTTTACTGCAAGCATTCCAACAAGTCAGGAAGCTTTAGCATACTGTTTAACATTACACACACATATTTAAGGTGAAAGTCAGGAAAAGCTAGCAAGGCTACTGCTATCCACAGTAGGCCTAGGACTTGCTTGGTGTTATCTGAATGAATATCTCTCCTGAGGTCGTCCCAATTTCCTTTTGATGTTGTATGGTGATGCCTATTAAGTAATATTTTTAGTCCATTTTGTTTTTTCTCTAAGTATGTGGTTGGTCCATTTCCACTGAAGCATATTTTTGTTTCACCTTCATCTCATTTAGTCACATTAAATGCTAAACATTTTATTTTGTCAGTTACATAGGTATGTATGGTTTCATAGTCATAATTATAGCCATTATTTAGGAATCCTAATTTGTATATAATATTAATTTTCTATCTTGGAAAGCTCTAATAACATCGGAATTTCATTGTGCTCTTAGGAAAACCACTCATTAGATGTTTACCTGCTTTCCCAGATAATGTTTGTAAAACTGACAATAATACAATAAAATAGGTTTGTGATGTTGTTAGTTGCATAGATAATTACACAAGCATGGTAGGTTATTGCAAAAATAAAGTACTGTTTACTTGCTATCAAATCAGTGAAAAATATAAGTTGTAAATAAAAATCTACCTTAGGCACTAAAAAAATCATTAAGTACCTACTCTGGATTTAAAATTATTATAGTTTATAAAAAGATGTTTGCAATAATGCTGTTAGTATTTGCTTTGTTGAGTGCAGATTAATGTCAATCAAACTTGCAGTAGTTAATTAATTACCTTCTCTTCTATGTAGAGCTAAGATCCTAAGAAGAAATAAACATAAAATAAACAGACCCTTTTCAGGCAATTATGCATAATTGCCTGAAAAGGATCTATGAACTAAAAATATGTATACCTGTCAAATGCACATTGAGAACCCAAATTTTTTAGAAACAAGGTTTATCCAACATATAGGGTACAAAATATAATTCTTTAAACCCACACCCAATCATGATATAAATTAAAAGGTCATGTGCGTCTTGACTTAATAAAATAAAACAAAAGCCATGTATATGATTTTTGACCATATTACTACTTTAGTTGATAGGCCTCATGGCATAGGCCTAATTCATTTCCATTTGCCTCAAGTGTAAATCTACACTTTCCATATGTGGTCTTTCTGTTTCTTTTTCCTTTATAGGCATACAGTCAATTATCTCTATCCATTAGGTATTAAGTTATTATCTTATGTGTTTAATCAATAGTCATGGATCATTTCCTTGTTGTTTTTAGTATTTAATTCACCTGTTATAATAATAAATATTAGATAAAAACAGAGCAAAGTTCGACATAATATTTAGTGTTAAAATTTGATTTGGTTTTCTCCATGTATGCAGAAAAAAGTTTCAATGCATCAGTAGATCTGTGATGTGATTGACCTACTTTCGAGATGCATTGCCCCCTGTGGCGTCATGAATGATGTTTCTACTATGATTTCTACTTCGTTTTAATTTCTACCATTATAAGAAAGCAAAAAAAAAAAATCAGATAAGAGTTCTACTGCGCTCTTGTGAATGCCTTAGCCAAATCATCGTATTTATCTCACGTGGATAAATTGACAAGCAGTTCCTGTTATCTTGGAAATGTTTGTCAAGTTTGTCGTAAGTGCTAATAGGTAGGTACAGTAAGAAAATCGTTGCCAGACTAGACTCATTGATTCATGCATGACATGGTCGTTTTTTTTGTAACTAATCTGTAATTATTTCAAACTTGAAAAATAATTGTGTTCTTGATAAAATTATATTTATTTTTGCTTAATAAACACAAAAAACTACCACAGATCGTAGTAGATTCTGGTGTTTCATATGGCAACAATCACAATCTTGGTAGATTCTCGGTTTCACTTGTGGCTGGCATCACTGCCATTGTGACGTCACTTTCTTTGATAGGCTGACGACATTGTCTCTTGACTTCGTTTTAAAATGGTTTCATGCAGTTGTACTTAGTATATCTACGTCGTAAAGTGTATTTAAATAGATGTAAACCCCAAATTAACAAAGTGTTGTGACAAATCTGCTCGGTGCGATGGACCATTTATAAATTAAGTGAATACGAGTGATGAAGGCAAAAGAAAATGGCTACCTTCGAACGCATGTTGTTAGGCAGGAAACATGTAATTATATCTAATAAATACAATGTCGTTCGCAAAATCGGCGGTGGAAGCTTTGGAGACATCTTTTTAGCCATCAATATTAACGATGGAGAGGTAAATAGCCAAGTTTTGAATTATTAAGGCATCCTTCGTTCATGGCTCTCTTTTATGTCAGGCTGTTGTATTTCGGGGATTTATGCTTGAAGATGGCGGGTTGGGCGTATTCTTGGCTTACGCACAGTGTTTGGATGTAATTCGATGAGACATTAGTGTCGTATGTTACAGATGCGAGGACTATTTGATTTACGTAACTTATTTGGGCCACTGTATAATACCCAAAGCAAGTTCGATCGAAACTGTCCACGAATTCTCCTTTGTCATCAATAACGTTTAAACTTTTCATTTAATCATCACCAGAAACTGGTAGTTTTACTTATATATTATATATTTATAGACATTTATATTGTTAAGCATCAAAAACATTTCTTGTTAGGTCTAAGATGGTTACAGATTGCAGTATAGAAAGCCTGTGTTGAGCTTCATACTGTGATTGTGCAATCAGAGTTAGCAAGTGAATTAGGTTAGGCCACAATCTGTATAAGAATGAACCTGTTTTCAAAGTATTTTCACTGTTGTTTACATATTTTTTAGTGAGAATGTCTTTAGTATGATATAAAATTACTATTAATATTCCAGTTGCAAGGTGTTGGTTTTGAAAAAATTCTAAAGTTATTTATATTTGTCTAGTTAGTAAACAGGATGAGTCATAGATTTATCACATACTTAAAGTTTCCTATTCAATTTTGCACAAACTCACATAGTTTTCATGTTTCTTGTGGTTTTTTGGCGGAAATGTCCCATCAGACCTTAACATAAAAAAATTAGAAGACGTAAACATTTATCTTTATTATTGAATAAGTGTGGGTTTTAAGTGGTTAAGAGACCTGCGAGTAAAGTCTTGATGTTCAATAACAATACTTGAGAACACCTTTAATGCTAGGTTTGCTAATTTTCATACAAAACAAGTGGTTGGCATTGAAATGTTAATAAATATATGTGTGGGTGGTGTTATTATGTCAAATTGCATTTCATTACTGTTCTTCTGCCAAATTTGTATTTCTGAGTTGATTTAAAATTACCTATGTCTAGTCAGTCAGAAATAATATTATAGTGTTGGTATTTTTGCTATAAAATCCATTATGTAGCCAGCCCTTTCTCTGATACCAAGATGCTCTGTTTAGCTTCATTAGTGAACATGTCTATGAAACTAGCAGGTTGGGGGTATAAACGACAATGGGTAACCCAACCTAACCTAACCCAACTTGGGTTGTTTACTATTTTTGTGGTGACCATGAAAATAATTTGAAGCTTAATGTATTTTAAACTGTAAACGCCTATCATTGTCTATTACCCATAGTATGTCTGCTACAATAAGATGTATCTTGATATTTTCACCATATTGTGTATTATTACTGGTGTAAAAAAGGTTACATCTCGTAGTGACTGTACAATCTTAGTTTTATGGGCACTGTAAACATGTGTTTGTTGCAGGAGGTAGCAGTGAAGGTCGAATCCATAAAAGCGCGGCACCCCCAACTCCTCTATGAGAGTAGAGTGTATAAGATGCTCCAAGGGGGCATTGGCATACCTCACATAAGGTAAGGTTTAGTACTATTAAGTTATTAGATTAATAAACTTTTCTGTGCAATGTCCACGTAATATCTTGTAATATCTTGACTGTAGTGTTGTGATCACTTTATTATTGCGTCTTGTGCAATAAAATTATATTAATGCTAATATTACATTAAAATATAAGTGTGCAGCTAAAATTTTCCCAGGCTGGATCTATAGGTAAATAAACATTGTGTTGATTGTCCCAATTTTAATGGATACATTTACTATAACTAAATCTGAATTTGTTAACAATTAGCTGTTGACATGGTTTCTGATTTTAAAAATGTGAAAGTAACTCTGTCTATCTGTCTGTTTTTCGGTATGCTTTCACGGATAAACCGCTGAACTGATTTTGATGAAATTTGGTATGGAGATACTTTCAAGTCTCAAGGACATAGGGGACTTTTTATACCGAAAAATCGAAAGGCACTAGCAGTGTAGACTGATATTTTAAATGTCAAAGTAACTCACTCATAAATCTAAATGTATAAGCCAGGATCACAAGTTTCCTACAAATAAAGTATGTCTTGATGAAGGAAATCCCAGTGATTCTAGTGAAACTCAAAAGAAACACTCAAAACAATTGTTCAGTCATTCTGAAATGTGAATCTGATTGACCTCCTTTGTTTCCCATGTTGAATTTGAAAGTGAAACCTAGCCTTGGTCCATTTTGCAATATTTTCAAGGTCTCAGCATGATCTAAAGTGCATAATATGATGCATTTCATATTTACGTTACATTTAATACTAGCTGTATCCCGCGACTCCTTCCGCGTTGAAGTCGTTAGTCGTTATTCTTTCAGGAACCATAAAAAAATGGGATTAAAAGTAACCTTCCCCGGGACTCGAAACTATCTCCACACCAAATTTAATCTAAATCTGTTCAGCGGTATCCGTTCAAGAAAACAGATAAAAAATTGCGTCAAGTGTAACCAACAGACTGAGAGAGACTGACAGACAGACTGAGTTACTTTAACATTTATAATATTTAGTATACCGGGTGTACAATCCAAATGGGTCAGTATGGTGAAGTCGGAAACTATGAGAGATAGCGAGATCTGTTCTTAGGAACCATGATGTCGATTTTAGATTTAATAATAATAAACATAATATAATATATATTTTTAATATTTCACTTGCAGAATTTATACACATTGATTTTGACCAGGTTTGATTCCCGGTTATGTATGAGAGTTAATAAAAAAGTTTGAATGTAATTATATAGAATAGAATAGCCTTTATTGACTGATGTTAGTGTTACATTTTGCAATTATATTTTAAGGATAACATTATAATAATATTATAAAAAAAGTTGTAGGTACATATTTAGTTTTAGTTTAATTACCTAAATATTAAATTAAATATTAAGTATAGTTTTCATTTTATCATCAATGTAATTATTATTAAATCTACAATCGACGTCATGGTTCCTAAGAACAGATCTCGCTATCTCTCATAGTTTCCGAATTCTCCATACTGACCCATTTGGATTGTACACCCGGTAGATTACCTTTAGTGCACATGGTATGATGGATAAATGTTAATTGTATTTATATCCAACATATTTTTTTACTTTATATACTAGTAATGACTAATGAAATTGCTCCGACGGGACTTCTTAAACTTGCCGGATAAAACTTCACTTTTAAGATCGATGCAGCGTGCAGCGCTGTGTTGAGAGAATCACCCTCCTGTTAAGTTTTGTGACTTCGTGGATTTAGTAAAGATACTTAAGAGGCCGTACACGAAATTTTGCCGATTTTGCTGATTTTCGTGATTTTACATACGTGATTTTACTGGTGAAATACTTTACTTATACAAATTTTAATACGCAACACGAAAGATAATTTCAATTTGCAACGAATGTATGAAATACTTTTTTGTTATTATTATTTAATTTTGATTAATCGACCTGAAACCGGCGACTGTTTCGTGAGTTTTGCTGTAAGAGGTTTAGAATATCGCATATTCACGAATCGTTTTGACGTCTTAAAGGTATAAAAAAATTGCAATTGATTGCTGTAAAAGTTGTCTAAAAAATGTATGAATTACTTTTTACCAACCTGATATATTTATTTTGTGTAAAAAAATTATGAACTTGGTAAAATTTTATAGAAAATGGTCAAAAAATAGTTTTAAATTTCGGCTTCTTAAAACACTCGTACATAAAATTAAAAGAACAGTAATAAACTTCAGATCAAAATCAATCCATTACCTTAAAAACGTCCAATTTTTTCAAATAAAATAGCAATGTATAATGTTTTAAAATAACCTAAATCCTGAATTTAAATTCTCGACAAAGATAAAAAAGTAGCTCATTTATTCGTAACTCATTTATTCGATCATAACTGAAATGATATATCATGTTGTGCATTAAAACTTATAGAAAAGCAGTATTTAAACTGTAAAATCACGAAAATAAGCAAAACTGGCAAAATTTCGTATACAGCCTCTTAAATACTTAATCTATTTTAGTACAAGTTTAATGGTATTAAAGACCTTTATTTATACCATAATTTTTCGCTTATCGCTCAGTGCGTCCATAGCGTTACAGACAAGATAGAAAGGGAGATCCGAGCGACAAACAACATCCAGTTCATTGTATACCCGCGTCACAACAGAACGTAACGCGTTCTAGTTCATGTAAAATGTAATTATATAACATTAATATCACTATCTCCTATTCGTTGATAATGTTGTGCCACTTATTATACCAATATAATAATGTGACTTTATGACGTTTGGATGATAACCTGATTGATAGCTGCCCATCTAAATATCGTTTAGAAAGTTCCTCAGTTGATAATGTTATCATTGTTATTGGTACAATGGTTAACTTCACTCACATTGTACGCATAGAATTTGCTTCTGTAAACTTTTACCACTATGGACCTAGCCGGCATCAATAGTCTAAATTTTCCTTATTACGTTATGTAATGGCTATAGCTAGAGCTTAGGAGATTACTTAATACTTAATAATAGCAGTTCGATGTCATAGTTTTAGGATAAAAAAAGTTTCTGTAGAAAAACATTTCATTTTTTTGCAAATTCACTTGCTCCTTATCAAGACTGACCTAATGAGTCCAAACTCGGTCCCAAATCCTGTCGCCACCTTCCGACTCCATCTTCAGACCAGCTCAACGGTTCCATATTATTCTATTGACATCGTGGACTCGTAGGTATACCAAATTTCAGCTCAGTCGCAGTCGGTCCCCAGGAAGTGGTTCGAATGTTCCTTACAAGATATATACATCGCAAGTTTATAAAAAGCTTGTCTATCTATTAAAAAAAAACCGCTTGAAAATCCATTGCGTACTTTTAAAGATACATAGGGACAGACAGCGGGAAGCGACTTGGTTTTATACTATGTAGTTATGTATTGAAATTAGTCTTTGACAGATAGAGAAAGATTGTTGCAGGCTAGGACCATAGTTGCAGGAGCTCAAATAAAATTGATGTCAAAACGGCCTGTCACCTGACAGCTGACTTTAGTTTTGTTTGTTCCACTTGTGGCACCTCTTTGTGAAATTTGCCAAGTTATTAACAAATGACGTTTTTGCAGATGGTATGGCTACGAGAAGGACCACAACATCCTGGTGATGGACCTCCTGGGTCCATCGCTCGAGGACCTGTTCAACTTCTGCTCGCGACAATTCACCATCAAAACCGTGCTTATGCTCGCAGGTTGGTTTGGCTATGTTTAATTTCTACACGGTTTCATTTGAGAGGGGGCTTCCAGGACAGAGCCCCTTATGCATTTGGGCGTTCATCTAGTGGGTCTAAAAAGTATCTTACCCTGCTTAACCTGCCTATGAATAAACAAATTTATTGTATTGGTGTAAGTTCGCGACTGTTTGTCATCTCATCTTACAACGCCTGAACGGATGATCCAATTGGGCAAATTTTATGAAAATCTGTTTCTTGAGATTATCTTAATGAAGTTTTCAATTTGTTCAGTGGAAGAAAGAACGCACAACTATAAGACTATTTATTAATAAATTAGTCTCTTAAATGTTTTGCTTATAACTACACGTTAAAGGCATTGCTACACGCAAGCTATGACGACATCATTGTTTCCTAGACCAAATGCTCGGCCGCGTGGAGTTCATCCACTGCAAGTGCTTCATCCACCGCGACATCAAGCCGGACAACTTCCTGATGGGCATCGGCCGCCACTGCAACAAGCTGTACATGATCGACTTCGGGCTCGCCAAAAAGTTCCGTGACCTTCGTTCGCGCGCGCACATCTCCTACCGCGAGGACAAAAACCTCACCGGTCAGTACCAGAATGCTGTTTTTTTTCTAAAAATGTTGCATTACGTTAGCGTATAAATTGAAAAGTAGATCGTCTTCGATCGTTACGGAGGCCGTATACGATTTTTTTGCCGATTTCGCTGATTAACTACGTGATTTTACAGTTAAAATACTTTACTTCTACAAATTTTATTGTGCAACACGAAAATAGGAGCTACTTTTCCTTTTTATTATTTTTATTAATCGACCTGAAACCGGTGTCTGTTTTATAAATTTTGCTGAAAGGTGGTTAGAATATCGCATATTCACGAATCGTTTTGATGTCTAACAGGTATGAAAAAATTTCAATTTATTGCTGTAAAGGTCGTCTAAAAAATTTATGAATTACTTTTTACCATCTTTATGTAATTTTTTTGCGTAAAAAAATATATGTTTAATTGTATAGAAAATGGGCACAAATTGTTTTTGATTTCGGCTACTTAAAACTCTGTCATAAAATTAAAACAACAGTAATAAACTTTCGTTCAAAATCATTTCATTACAAAAAAAAAAACAATCTAAATCTCGCAAATAATCGATGAAAAAACATAACGGAAGTGATATTTCATGTTGTGCATTAAAACTTATAGAAAAGCCACCCTGGTCGAATTATTGAAGAAAATCGACTGGTACCTGCTTTCACCGACTCGTCGGGGATGCCTTTAACACTATAAGCAACGTTTTACCATTCTTATCTCACTTTGGCATTTATACGAAAGTTACGTACCATGTCATTTAGACATGGTACGTAACTTACAAAATTACCATCATAGTTTTATTTGTGTAATATTTGTAAGTGTTGTATTTAGGCCAGCTGGAGCTGTGACATTTCAAGTTGAATAAAGCTACTAAATAAAATAAAAAATAAACTTTCAAAACGCGATATCTTAAAAAGTAACATGTGTCCTTCACATTGTATCGAAAAGTTCTATTTATCAAAATTTATAACTGACTATCATAATCCATTCATGTTTTGTAATTTTCTTTATACAGTGAACCCATCTTTGATTGAGTCACGCAGGATGAGCCTCACCCCTCACCCTTTAACGGCCTAAATAGTAAGAATAACAAATAAATCGTTAGATTGCGTGTGTAGGAAGCCGTCCCCATGGCAACGGGGCACAAGTAAATAGATCGATGTCTCACGATGCGTGACTTTCAGTGGGTAGCAACCTATCAAAGAAAATTTACAAGTCACTTGATACTGTTTGTTTAAATAGGTTACAATACATAATGGTTTATAAAGCCGTTCGTGTGGGTCGGATAGTATACGACCCATCATCATTATTTTTTTTATTAATTCACTATTTGAATTAATAATAATTAAATGAAAATCGTTCCTTGAATACTTCATATCGGTGGTCTCATCATTAGAAATGCTTGTATTTCCCATTCAATGACTTTTAAATTTTTTGGCCTAGAAATCTGGTTGGTTGACTACTGGTTGGTGACAATATCTGAATCATGTTGAAAAATTTCTAAAGCAGAGTCCAATAACACCATAATTAACATCTGTAGCCGTAGCTCGACTGCCGGTGGAGCGTTTAAAGGAAAGCAAAGTCCGTAATATTAAATCTCAACACGACTTATGGCTGGTTTACACTTCTTTAGTGCTTTAGTTGTTAACTAAGTTCTTACTAAATTAATGCATGTAAACAGTCAAGTTAGTAACAAGTTGCAAGTAAAAATTTAGTTGTCTACTAAAGAGTTGATTTCGAATTAATTCTATTTTTTTGTTTAGTAGGTGGGCGTGAACTAAATTACTAAACACATTTGGACAGGAAAAATAACCTATTTAGTACTTTTTTAGTTAAGTACTTAAGTGAACCACACCCGTAACCCGAAAAAAAAAACCCATACAAAACCATAAATTACTTTAACAACAGCTAACTCTCTCGATAACTTTTCTTTAATTTCTTCTAAAACCTCATTTAAGACCAATTTTACGATTTGTTTACGTTGTTGCTGGTCCATTTTGAACTAACTACTAAATCTGGGCTAAATTTTGTCATTTCACGTATAAACTGTTACTAAATATTTAGTGACTGAAAATTTTGTAAAAAATTAGTTAATGACTAACCCCCTTACTTATGAACGTGGAATAAGCTTGGAATAGTTTATGCCATGCTTTGTCCTTATCTGTAATTGTGACATTTGCAACTGACAGAAAGTGACAAAGCATGGCATAAACTATTCCAAGCTTATTCCACGTTCATAAGTAAGGGGGTAAAGCACTAAAGACGTGTAAACCAGCCATTAGAAAGACGGTTTTCCTCGACTTGACGTTTATTTTAATGCATCTTGTGACGAGTATCTCACTCAGTTCAGTTTATTAACACGGATCTTCATCTCGCTTTCGTTTACCGTTTGAACGCCACGGTTAGTAAGTCACGTCTCTCGTCAACGGACTTTCGTAGTATTAAAAAATAGATGCATTTGCACATGCAAAATTCGATTCGATAGTTTTGTTCTCATTGGCTTCAGATGCTTTCTTAACCTTTTCGCCGCCAGTGACGACTGTAGCCGTCATGGTTGACAGCATAAAATCGACCTGAGGATCTTTGAGGAAGGTTAACATTAGCTATAGTTTCTAGCCGTCACGTAGTGTTCGTTGGCTATCGCTATCACATTCGCTGTCCCTATTGACAGTATACAGAGTGGCCCATGTAGATCGGTCAGTATGGGAAAGTCTGTAACTATAAAGCTGGGTACGAATTAGAGTAGAGCAGCTTCGGGTTGAGGCACGCACGGCTCACCTATTTTGCTCAAATTCGTACGCGCTCACGCGCTGTGCGCGAGCAGCCAGCGAGCGGCGCGCGGCGAGCCGTCGAGCGTCGGTCTTTTGACCGTGCTCAAAGCCGCCTCAGTGTACGTGCCTCGCGTAATTTGGACGAGTATCCGAGCGTGCCACGGGCTGAACGACAAGTTCTAAGTTGTCTGTGGGCGAGGCGCGTATATATTTGATAAAGTTGCTGAGCCGTTCCACCACAGTAGGGTATTATTGGGGATTCTGGATCATTTGTCCTCGCTGCGCTCGGATGATCCAGAATCCCCAATAATGATCCAGGATCCCCAATAGTTTCCATCGATCAGTGATTCAGAATTCCATAAACTCAACAGGTAGTGACCTAACGAATGACCTGTCAATCCTTCAATGGTAAATTTGCATATCCTCGCCTCGTTCATTCGACTGATACTGTCGAAATGTAGATACAAAAATGTCTATAACAAAATATTTTGTAAATAGAAGCAAAACCGGAGTGCCGTATAATTCAATTTATATTACTTATATTTTTGTTTACGGCACTCCGGTTTATTTTTCATAAATTTATTTCTTTGTTTAGTCATCTTTGTTTATTCATCTTTGTTCCTGTTAACACTTTCCACACAACCATTGCTGTACTAATGTTATAGGATAGTCCCGCTAACAGTTTTCTGGAGTGGCCAATTCCATACTAATTGTTTAAGGACAAGGTGGTCTTTCGATACTAGAACGCTGATCTATATATGCGAGCGATCGTAAAAACTTTGATAGCACGATTTAAAATAAATTCTCCATGTTTGCTCTCTTTCAGCCATTTTCATGATATACTCGTATGTAGCCCCATTATCCTTCTTAACCTTACTTTTGGTTTGATTAAATTTTATTAAAATTGACATTAGTAATTGACGTTGTCGTAATTCAATAAGTAAATACTATTTGATTTGAGAACTCAGGGTTAATTACCTTTATAAGATAATAAATAAAAAGAATTTATAAAACATGTTTATTTAAACACCATTTTCTTAAACAAGTTACATTTCTTAGCGCGCATACAGTTGGATGATATATACAGTTAAACACATCACTTGACAATCTATATTCTTCGTACAAACTTAACAATTTAGGACAGTTCATATCTTCCAGGTTAATAACATCATTATGATCTAAAATAGTTTTAAGCCAGGTAACTTTTTCCAGACCCTTACATAAAATCGTCTTATCAATCAGAAACTCTTGGATATACATTAAATATTTTTCGTAAGGTATAAATCCATCATTCCAATTAATTTTTCTGTTTCTCTGTATCCACGATACTTGTTTACGTTCGGTTGGAGAGAGATTGTGCAGTGGGCAAGGTGGTAGAATAAGTAGGTGTAGTAATTGTTCATTAACAGCTATTGCAACTTCTTTGACAATGAATGAATTGTTGTCCGTTTTAAACCCCTGCACATCAACTATTGCTGTCGACATCATGTCAACTTTCTAACAATATTACTCAAAGGTCTGTACTCCACCAAACGATCGTTAATAATCAAACAGTAAGCACTAGTGTTATCCGGCAAATCCTTTTCTGTTTCGATTTCTAAACGAACGTCAACAGGTCCAGTTTTTAAATGCTCATTTTGCCTCGAACAATCAATCACATATAATGGAGCTTTTTCCTTAAATTGTATAAGATCAAGCAGCGGATCTATAGGAAGGTTATAATACGACTGACGAAATCTCGCATACATATCGTATAATATACTGTATTTGTACTCATCAAATTTCAAGTTAAGACTATCGTATGGATAATAGTATGAATTTAAAAATAAAGTCACATTTTTAAGATTACAATGATCTAATACAGCGCTATCGTTTAATTTGTTATTTTTTCTATTAGTTTGCAATCCAAAAATTACATATCGAGGCTTTTCTAGTTGCGAAGTGGTTTTTATAGACCATGTATGTTTGGTTGTTTTTGGTAATAATGGATATTCATATAAATCCCAATTTCTAAACGCTATTTGCATAGGTTTATCTTTTTCTAAATGTTTAAGCAATGCAAGCCTTTGATGATCTGAAACTTTAACATGCGGCATGCGCCATTGAACTTTATTTACCTTAACTTCCACTGAATCATCTTTTTCGGTTACAACACCATTAAGATTTGTACTACTTCTATTTAGTATTAGTTCATGTTTACTATTAATAACTATTTTCTTGTAATCCTCCGCAAAACCTAATAGTTTATTAAGTGGTAAAAGAATACTAAATCTTCCACTGTGATCATCAAATCCGTCCACGTTCCAACCCCACATTGCAGCAGCTTTACTTTCTCCACCATTCATTGAAACTAAAGATTTCATTGTAGTAGTGATTCCAACATTTCTAATTCGATCTATTTCAATCCCATTCATTTCATATCTAATATCTTGAAAAAGAAATGATATAGCGTTATTTGTCAACTTAACATTTTTCACTTTTTTTACACCACTCACGTCTTTAGCTGTTATAGAAAAATATCCTTCTATGTATAACGCGCTAGCTGAAGGTAATACGTATATATCTTGCTGATGGATAGGTATTCGTATTTCATCATTTTCATTAAAACTGTTATTGTATGGGTTATAAGTATGGATTTCATAACTTTCAATTGAATTGTCGAATTGCGGATCGTCGGTTATATGGAGGATGCTCATATTTTTAATCCAAGAGCGCGAAGAAACTCTTTATTACTTTTTGTTATTGCTACAACCTTTTTGCGTCTAGTTCGTCTGACGTTGCGCTTGACAGTGGAGTTAGAACGACTTTGTCTTTGTATTTTGTTACAGATATCATCGTTAAAAATTATCATTTTGACTTTCGCAAGTGAAGACTTATATTAATATTTTCGTTATTAAAATTAATTAGATTTCCCTGTATATCTAATATTTTCACCGTAATTGACGAAATATGTTTCTTCTTTAGAGGAAAATATATTATATTTTTAGGTACTTCAATTACTTGATATCCGGGCGGACTGTTAAGCACGAATTCATGAATTATATGTGTAGGCAAACCGTTCGTATAGGAACCTTGGACAAGATCACATTCGATCCGTATCACAGACGCAGCAATAATGCATACAGGGTTGACTGATTCATGCCATTTATTTGGATCCAACATCTCTGAGAACCCTAATAATGCACCTACACTATTTTTTACCTTAAAATTAATCGGTTCGCTGCAAAAAATTGAACATTTAGAAGTATTGTTGTTAGGAACGATTTTAAACTGACAATTGTTCATATTACTTTTTAAATATTCATATAAATCAGACAGGTCATATGCGCCGCAAGGAATTTTAATATCCTTCTGTTTACCGTAAGCGAATACATTGTTGCTGTCAGTAATATTAGGTATTGAATTAAATGTTGAAAAATACAGTAAGCCGCACTCGTAATCGTCTTCTAATATTAAATGAGTATTTAATTCTGATCGAAGAATGGATTCATTTCCAGTGATTGTGAATGTAATAGACATTGTTATTGACTAAAATGTTTTTTGAAAGTGTAAGCTATTTATGAAGATCCCAAAATGAGTTTAAAAAGTCTATACACAAGTGGCCGCAAATGAAAGGATGAGTTTTTTGCTTGTTAACGTAATTATAAAAAATATTTAAGCCAACATATTTTAAAAATTCTTCAGGTGGTTTTAAATTACCATAACTGTCGAAATATTCGATATAATTATTAAATTTTGCATAGGCTACCCAATGAGTGCCAGAATTCTGGGAACTATCAAGATTAATAATTCCGCATTCTTTTTTTAATGGACGTTTTGGCAACTGATCTCGCATGAAAACTCCTCGAAAATTGGGAATTTCTTTGCAATATTCGAGAATGTCGATGTTAGTTAACGCTCGTTTAGGTAGCCTCTGCATTAGTTTTTTTTATTTTTAAAATAAATTCCTAATCCATTCTTGTGCTCTTTGAGATGCAACCCTCTTCCTAAATTTAATTCTTCCATTTTTTGATTGTGCCTCTTGAGTTCTTGAAAACGTTGTTTAGCAGACTTAATAGCTTCTACCGCTCTAGCAATACCAGCTGCGCCACCTGCTAAACCACCTGCAGCAGACAATCCGGCAAAAATGGGTATTAGGGGCAAAACTCCTCCAACTTTTGGCACAGGTATCACCCGGGGAATGTTTACTGAAGTATCTGAATCCCTCGTCAATTCTCGTGCAACAGCAACTGCTAACTCAATAGCCGCTTTTTTACATGTAGGTTTTAACTTTTTAATATGTTTTTTTGTAAGAGAAACAATATTTTTGAAAGTGTTTTTAAAACCAGCGCCAGACTTGGCTTTCTGTGAGGGAGTGAACACAATTTTTTTCTTGTTTTTTCCATTCGATTTAGGTTTTGACCCTACCATTTTTGTTGAATTGTAAATAAATTATTAATAAATAAGTTATTTTTTGTTTCGATGAAATACTCTGTCCAGTTTCAAGTGCGCAATTAAAATGCGCTTAAACTATGATGTTTGCTGCTTATAAGATTTCTGTTTTATCAATCCAACTATTTTCTTGTGAAGGTAGACCTAACCATTTTACATATAATTTTCGACCATTTTTCTTCAATACTTTTTCTACAAGATAAATGTTCTTATATTTAGGTTTTTGCAATTCGTGAGCATAAAATGATCCTAAGATGGGTCGATGTCTAGCATCTTCTATGATAAACGTTATTGGGTTTGTGTTTTGTACTTTCGTAATAGTAAATATTTCAGTTGACCAATTGGGAGTATATCCTTTTTCAAATGTTCCTTTATATTTGCTTATACGAACGGAATCTCCGACTGCAAATTTATTTTTTTCCTTTGTTGAACTCCTCTTTGATAAAAGCTTTTTATATTTCTGTAATACAGCATCCTTATTATTTTCACTGACTTCAATTGGTTTAAGAGCTATTGTTCTATGTATCGTATTATTATATTCATTAATTGCTTCCGAAAGTGTGTTTCCTATCCATTTATAGTTTCCTTTTAAACTAAATTGCTTGTACAATTTATTCTTAAAAGTCCTTATGAATCTTTCCACTATAGATGCTTTTTTAGTAGAGTATGTAGAGTAATGGTTTATTTTATGTAACTCAAGTAATGATTTTATTTTTTTATTATAGAATTCAGTTCCTAAATCAGTTTGCAAGTTTTTGGGTATTCGATTTTTTTGGAACAAATCACAAAAAGCTTGAGTTATATATTCCTTACTCTTTTTTTTTAATGGATATACCCACGCATACTTAGAAAAAGTATCAATAATGGCTAAAATATATTTAAACTGTAAATTATTGTTTGAAACAGATTGCATATCAATAAGATCAGCTTGCCATAAATCATCTATATCTTTCATCACTACATGTCTTCGAGGAAAGTTTTTCCGCGCTTGTTTATGTATTTCGTTTACTACGATTGCTTTACTCATTTCTTGTATTTGTTCTTAAATGAAACTGTTTCAATACTTTGTTGCAGGCTATTTACTTCTGTCTCTAGCTGAGCTAATGTTTGATTAATTAATTTTATTTTATTAAACAATTTATCTGCAGTATTGTCAACATACTGTTTTGTGGCGCAGTCCTCTGGATCGACAGGCTTTCCAATATGTTTAATTATCTTATTTTTTGCATCAAAACAATCGGTAACGTTTATGAAAGCCAAGGGAGGTTCATTAAAATTATTCATTTTATGCTTTTTTAACACATGGTGTCCAAACTTATCTACATTCATGTTCAACCAACACAATGAGACTGAATCAACAGTTGGTTCTGAAGTCTTTTTATTCCTTAATGATGTCTGCTTCTTTTAGTTCTTCTATAATCGAAATTATTTCGTTATCATGGTTAGTGTTGCCAGCATCTTTAGAAGCAATTAAAATTTTTAAACGTTCAATCAACTCATTAGGATCATCCCAATATACAAAATCCGTATTTGAATTATATTTTTTTAAGGAAGGCAGATTACCACCTTGCTTTGCCGTGCTGGATTCTTGAAATAGGGGTTTAATAATTTGACAGTATTTCATTCCTGAATTACCTTGTATCTGACCTTGAGGACTAAAACCTCTCTTATGGACATTAGTGTGCACCAAAATATCTTTATAGGTTATTTTATCCTTTTCATTTATTTTGTCGCAATTCGGTTTACTTTGAAATAAAAGCTCTTTTAAACCCGGCGTTAGTTCATAACTTTTATCATTTACATTAATCGTAGATATTTTATTAGGAGAATTCTCCCCATAAGATTTAAGCGTTGCAGGTGAATTTCCTATCATAAGTGTTTCACCGTCATGTCTTACTCCAAAGGCAACATTAAAAGGTTTATTTGGGACTTGCAAATAAGAATCGACATCCTCAAAGCTTTTTACTTTTGCCACATTATTTTCCATTTTCGTAGGAGTTTTTATTTCAAGTATGTTGGGAATATTTATTTTATCCTTTTTGATACAATCCGCGTTTACATCATTTGATAATATATTTTTGTTATTATGCTTATTTTCATTATAAGATGTTATTTGCTTCGGAGAATTATGAAGAAACATCATGGTTTCTAGCGGATCGGTTAATGGTTTCAAAATCTTCTTATTTTTTAATTCTAAATCATCCTCCTCTTGCTGCATCTTCTTTAACTTATTTTTAATATTCTTTACAGATTTAATTAATTGTGTTTTTATGTCTGTCTCCATGGCAAATCAATAACGCGGTCTAAAAAGACCCCCGATGTTTCTTATTGTTATAAGTAAAGTGATTTTATTTTAGTCATCATTTATATTTATTCAAATTTTACAAAAACATCGAATGACTTTCTATATCGACCATTATTTAATTTACAATCTTTGTTAATTATAAGACACGCATGTGAATCTTTCCATATATTTGCGGCAAGCGATTTGAATTTTTCCCAACTAATGTCAGAATTTACGTGCTCACGATAAATATGTTTTAAATTGATATCGTCTTGTTTAAAAATTATCAAAAAATTAACATTGTCTCGTATTAATTGCTTTGGCACTTTAGAGTAAGTCTGCGTTAAATAAAAACAGTCTATTCCTTTATGTCTGCCCATACAAAAGTAATTACGAATATTAGTCTGGTTTTCGCAAGCTACGTCATCAAAGATAAATATTGAATTGGGCATCGCCTCATGAGGAGAGATTACCTCTTTTTCATCGTGGATCATAAACAGTTTAATTTCGGGTATTCTTTTAAGAACTTCCTCTAAAAATCTATATTTAGGTTGAAAAGTTGTTTTAGAGTAAATGTAGACATTTCGAAATTTTAACCCATTTTCATGAAGCAATAAAGTTAAAATTATATTTGTTTTTCCACAATTTGATGGTCCACATATAATACATCGTATAGAGTTGGGAAGAAGCATACTATGTCTGTTATTATAATTAGTGCAATGTGATCCATCACTTATTTTGCTGATTTCTATTGACACAGGCTGTTTAATAAATTTCATTTCGCCTTCTGTTCAGTAATTTAATATAATATCAAATAAATACTTGTAATAATATAATCATCCTAAATCAATGAATTATCTTTGTAAGTCTTTATCATTTCTCTAATTACACATTCCTGTCTTATATTAGGCGAAGAATATTATACACCGAGATCTAAATTGCTGCTACTCGAGCGTCAGTCGCAGTCGACATTTGTCTCGCTTCTAACGTGGGTCCCGCGTATTTAAAATATATAGGTAAGTAAATCTATTTTTTATTGCTTCATCCAGTTATGTTGGATTTATTGCCATTTTTATTAAATAAAAACTTATGACACTTTTATATTTCAGATAATTATGGAAGACAGCACGCAGAATGATCGACTTGATTTTGGCAGCATATATGATGTCAGCCCCGTTTTCCACGATGTGCCGGAGGATCATCCTTTTTATTATGCTCAAGACGTTGATGGTTACATGGAAAAAGTGGAAAAAAAGCGGCAAGAGCTTTTAGCCCGTAGAGAAAACATGTGTAACGCAACCGTAACGCGAGAGCCTGACGCTCCGCGGGACAAAAGGGAGTTGAAAGCATTAAATACCAAATCGGGTATTAATAAAAAGGATCGTAGTAGAAAAGGATCATCATTTGTAATTAAAAATAACATTCGCAATGGACGATATTTAATTAAAATAAACATTGAGACAATGGACGAGTGTTACAGTGATCGTTCAGTTAGTGCGCAATATCTCGTGTGTGATCCGTATGATGAAGTGTTGGACAGCACAGAAAATGTGTTAAAAAAAATTATGAAAAAACTTGAAAGTGATTAATTTCGGTGTTAGTTATATATGTATAATTGTGACTTATTTCTATTATATCTCCATGTTTATTTTATATTATAGTTCTGAATTATAAAATCAATTTATGCCAATTATATTGTTATTTACTTACTTTGTAGAGCCAATTAATATAAGTTATTGTCAACGAAGTTTGAATTAAGGAAGAAAAATAGTAATTATTATTATTTTTCTTCCGTAATGTAATTAATGTAGCGTTGTTTTAATTTTATCATAAATTTCTTTAATTTATGTTTATTTATAAATAATTTGGCGTTATAAATATGTTATTTTTTGTCTCATTAAGTGTAAATTAGTAAAGACAATGGTTTATAAGAAGTCTGCCTGCTATTTAATTATTATTGTTGTACTTTCACCTTATTAAGTTTAATATTATTATCAACCTTATTTTAATAAATGATGTTCATATAGAATGTGGAACTTATTTTACGTGCAACCAAAGTTAAATAAACAGAGATAACACGTTATAACATGTCATGATTTGTTTCCTCTGCAACAGTATTGTAGCGGAACTACAAACCGACATTATTTTTTTATTATTTAACTTGGGTCATACACTAAGAAGATAAAGTCGAATTGCGCGCACGCCGCGTCAGCAACTCTTTACGTAGCCACATTCCTACGCGCCGAGCCAAAGTTAAACAAGCAGGGACAACTCGTTTTAACATGTTATGACTTGTTTCTCTGCAACAGTATCAAATTCCTTGTCTGAATCTCAATTATAACGAAATAAAAGAATAGCAACTTTGTTTAATTAAATTCTTAAAGTTAATCAATATTTCAGCCACTCTATTGGTGACGTGGCTGGCTTAGTTGGTAGAGACCCTGCCTACGAAGCTAGCGGTCCCGGGTTCGATTCCCGCTCAGAGCAAATATCTGTGTAATGCATGCATGAGTATTTGTTTCTGAGTCTGGGGTGTTTTCTATGCATTTAAGTATTTATTTCTTTATATAAGCATGTTTATCGTTGTCTAGTACCCTAACACAATCCTAGAGCTTAGTTGGGACTGGGGTAAATTTGTGTGAGGTTGTCCCATTTAATAATTTTTATTAATGGCTCCTCACTCTATATTGTCTGATTGTTTCCCTGTTGCTAACGTATTATCAACGTTGTGATAGCTCTTATTGACTTGACAGTAGAAGCGATCGAGTCATGATAATACGATTGCAATAGGTGTAAAACCAGCGTAACTCAAAATAAAAAAGCCAACTTATTTTAAATCAAGAGTGCGTCTTGAAATATGGAAAGATTAATAGTTTTGAGTTAGGCGGGTTTATTACTAAGCACGTGATTAATTAGCTGGCGGAGGTAAATGAAAGAAAAACAATAGGCATACATTCATCATTTATTGTTTTTATAAAAATAATATAAATGTTACAATTCACACGTTTGCATTAAATTTCTATTACTTTACAGTGCTGCCACATTAAAATGCTAATTTGTAATGTCCCCAAGGCAAAGTCGAAACATTATCTTCTAATACACACCTTTTATCATCATCCCTTGTAAGAACTAGCTTATTGATTTTTTGCGTGAAAATTTTATGATTTTTTGATTTTATTACACACATATTATCTCTAAAACATTCATTTTGAAATAAAGCATTTTTGTATTTATTAATATTAAGTTTTTTTGTAACACACTTTTTTATTCCCTTTGCTTTCCTGATTGTTGAAATTTGGGTATCTATGCAATATAGTTTTGCTCTCAAACCTACAAATTCCTTCACGATCTCACCCCCCATTTCGTCTTTAAAATATCCTGGAATTTTACAGTTCACTAAGGGCATATTAAATATGTTGCTAGCATCAAAATTGCTAGTATCAAAATACTTTATGTGTGTTTTGATATCTTCATAGAAATCTTCTGTATGAATTAAATACAAAAGACTATCAGTGTCCGTATAACAAAGATGAATTTTATTTTTATAAACACGTTTCATCACATCATAATGAAAGCGATACAAATGACTTTTGGCTATTTCTAGAATAGAGAAACCCACGTATATGGGTCGATCTAAAACGATTTTTGTCTGTTGCAACTGAATTGCTACTAATGAATCAGATATAACTGCCAAGTTTTTGAAGTTGGGAGCACTTATGTATTTTTCCGCGCCGCAAAATTTATTTGTGTTATTTGAATGATCTTTCCAGATATTAACAAGTTTTACATCAACCTGTTTTCTTTTATTTTCAATCGTTTTGCCAAATATTGAATTGTTTTGCTTTTTGAAAAAATCCCTTTCATAATCTGAGCTAGCATTTTGTCTCAAGGTGGTATTTAAAGATATGTATGGTTCTAAAAAGTTACTTTGATCGAAAGCTAAAACTTTATATGTTTTTAACAAAACAAGACCATTTTTCAAACATTCTTTTAAATGCATGTAGTGAATAATGTATCTATGTTTGTCGTAGAGGCTAGCAATTAATTTTTTATTTTTGCTTCCTCTAGGAGCAAATTTTTCAGCTGCAAATGGCATATCTGAATGAGACTCATGAAGTTCAACAGGATAGTGAAGGTCGACTTCAAGTATAAAACCGGTATCAGAATCGCGTGACTGTTTTTCAACGTTAAAGTTTGCTAATTCATCATCGTTAAGATACCTGAAATTTCCTGTTGGCAGATGCTGCATCATTGCATATCCATATAAATTTACACAGTCTAAATAGGCTAAAAAGCTATTCGGCTCGTTAATGTTAAAATCTGGAAGATATTTATTATTCGCCTTTGCGTATCTATGTGAACATTGAGCAAGACCTCCTCTTATTCCGTTTTCCAGCATTTGATACATATCTATATCGGAGAGTAGATCCAATTTTACTTTTGTGTATAATAACATAGCATCCCAACTTAATGATGGTGACGATACGTAATAACAGGGATCAAGATTGTAGTATTTAAGGCTCATGCTTCGAAATTTTTCAAAAACGTCACATAGAAGAAGCACATCACATTTCAAGTATAAATCTGTATATTCTCCTAAGTTTTTAATAGCAAAAGTTTCCCAAACATGTAAGGCATGATTATAATCCTCAGAAGATACAGATTCTGATGAGAGTTTACTAAAAAAATTGGAAGCCTGAGGCAACTGGGTTTCTTCATAACGTTGCCAAGAGTTTATATAATCGTAACAATAGACACCCTTTCTTCGCACTATATCAAACTTGGCCCCATCTCCAAAAAATGATTTTAAATGTTGGAAATCATCTTTTTTCATTGTATTTACTAAATTGTCTAAACTTGAACTCAAAAAGTTGAAAGAATCAATAAATTTTAATTGAGCTACATTTTGCTGGTCTATTGGAATGAACTTCGTAAACGAAATATACTTTTCTTTATTTTTTGGGATAAGGTTTATTCGACCGCATACGTTTGTGAGTTCATTAATAAACAAATGGCAGTCATATCCGGAAAGGTTATGAAAAATTATTGGTATAAATGGGCAAGGTTTTGAATTTAAATTACAACTATTGTGAGCGGGCCCTCTATATCGACCTGTGAAGTGATCATGATCCTTTACAATGTTATCACTAGATGAAAACTTGTCTTTACAAATATGACAAGCAGTGCTAGTTTCAAATGATAGCTGTTCCTCTAGCGTAAGCGGAATCATAGGTTTGCTGACAGATAATATTGAGTACAATCGCTGCACATCATTACATATAGACTCCACAAACTTTTTCGAACAGTTGGGACCGCGATAAGAAACATAGTCGTTTAAATAAGGCTCGCTTCTACAACAAATGTAATATGCAAAGCAAGATGCCTCATGCAATTGAATATTTTCCACGTACATAGATTTACTTTTATCTGAATACTCTCGTAATAAGCTTTCGAAGTCACCATAGATCACAATAGGCACCTCCTGAGTTCTTTCAAAATTAGAAAAAAAAAGTTGTGTATTTGCCTCTGGTAAAACAGTTTGTACCCCTGCACAACTATGCTGAATTAATTTTTCCTCTGTTGAAAAATATAAAAAACAATCTTCACACAAATGTATCTTAGATTTATGTTTAGTTATTTGTTTGCGAACAAGTTTCTCAAAGTTTTTTATTAGGCAAAAGTGTGCCTTACTATTTTTAGTTATTAATAACAAGTTGATGTGCTGTAATTTACGATTAGCGGTTTTATATAAAGGGCCCATAACACTACCATTTTTTGTTAAACCATAGATGTTAAAACTAATATCAGTATTGTTGGCTTCGAACCACCTTATATCAGAGATGCTTGGTGGAAATGCCATGCCGGAAGTGTTTAAAACATTTTGGTATTTGGGATAAGATGAGACTCTGTTTGAGTTAACCTTGCTAGGATACAAGTGAGCCATTATAGACCATATAAAACAGTGATTATCCTCATTATTTATATTCAAACAAGCTTTTGTATTAGCAATATGTTTTGGTAATGGTATAAACGATCCAGCTCTCAAAGGATTGTATTTTACTATGTTTATCTCTAAGTGACTAACTGATTCGATTGTCCATCCTGATTCCGAGAGCTCAAATTCCGCACATTTAGTAATTAGTACATCAGCAAGTGATTTATATAATGATAAAACGTCTGTACTCTGCAAAACTATATCGTATTTAGTGTTAAATGACTTAATGGAACTTTCACTATTTTTTGGCAAACAATACTTTACGAAAAGTTCCAAATTAACTTTGAGTGAGACATGCTTTTGTAATGAATCTTTAATAAGTTGTTGTGCTATATCAGAGTTTTCACATAAAAATGAATCTGGGGTAATATTCGTATTTGAGGGATTGACTTTATAACTAACAATTCTACTCCGAAAAGCATTAGCTATTATATAAACGTTTTCAAGCCGCGTACTTAACAAACTATTAGACTTGTGGATATTAGTCTTTTTATGTGCTGCTAATTTTGGAACGGAAACATTACATACATCGCAAAAGAACATCTTATACTATTTTTGTTCTATGTAAGACGTGCTTTGTTTTGTAATAATTACATTTGTTGAAAACCGCAAAAGTTTTAAATTTGCCTTTAAACCGACTGTAAAGTAGCAGATTACAATAAACACATAACTAAAATTAGTTAAAAAGTATTTGACGGGTACAACACAGGCTGCACGCCTTTATACTCTTCTTTAGCAGCCTGAGCAACTTGTCTGACCGCTTTGAAAACTGGGCTATTATTATTTACAGCCCCTTTATATGTGAAAAAGGCATGTTTCCACCTGGTTGCTTCCGTCGCTACCGGCTCAAGCTCCCGCGTGGTGAAGACTCGGAGTTCGACGTAGTACTCCCCGCGCCGGCTGGGATCTCGTTGCAGCGTGTACCCGGAGCCCGTCCTTCTTGTCAAAAAATTACGTAGCGGAGCGGCCCTGATCGGTTCCTCTTCGTCACCCTGAAATTATTTAGCAACCTTATATTATTCACCTTTATAAATACAATTAAGAAAATCACTTAAATTATTAAAAAAATCCAGCGACAAACTGTTATCATGACCTAGGTCAGTCCAACTGAAATCGGCTTAAAGTTGGGTAAAAACAGTTTTAATGAAATCATCATAATAATAAAATCAATCTTACACAAATTGACCTAGCCAATAGTTGAGAACAAATACTTGCGCTCATCACACAAATATCTGCCCATACCGGGAATCGAACCCCGGGACCGCTAGCTTTGTAGGCAGGGTCACTACCAACTAAGCTATCGTATCCTCGAAGTATGTTTTGATAAACAATCGCCCAAGATAGGCATCTTACCTCGGAATCAAGAAACACAGCGACTCGTCTCTTTTTCGGTTGAGCAGCTGATGCATTCGCGACGCTGTCCAGGTCTGAATCACAGCCGTGCAGTTCCGCCGCCTTCTTAGTTCTTCTCTGCTTCGCCTTTACCGTCTTAACTTTCGCTGCACTCGTAGAAGCGGTAGATGCAGTCTGTTGCTGGGCACAGCTAATCTCCTCATCGGAATCGAACGGATTGAACACTGCCGACCTATTTTTATTAAAAGTATTTGAATAAGCATCACTAACCAAACACAATCAACATAAATAATAAAAAATAAAAAATATTACGTACATACTTGCTGCTTCTTTTTAATTACTTGTCTCACTCACTGCACTGCCACTACCAATTGAATGCTCAAATAAATGGAAGCTCCATTTATAACCCTATAAACTAAGGCTGCATTTAGATGTTACCAATTAAAATTATTAGTAATATAATTTTATTTCAAATGAGATTGTCCAAACAAAATCAAACCTTAATTCTGCATTACAGACGTTCGTCTATTAGAAAATAAAATATAATTATTGTGAATCACTCCCAATCCTTTACACCTATAAGGCGCGGCGCCAGCTTGTTGCGTTAACCTGAAACCTTATTCGTATTTGGTAGCTGCATGTACTTTAATGCGTTTCTATGTACCGAATGTAGCCTAACTATGAAGACGATATGATGCGTTAGCCGAGTTGGTAGGGACCCTGCCTACGAAGCTAGCGGTCCCGGGTTCGATTCCCGGTATGGGCAGATATTTGTGTGATGAGCACGAGTATTTGTTCCTGAGTCTTGGATGTTTTCTATGTATTTAAGTATTTATTTCTCTATATAAGTATTTATATCGTTGTCTAGTACCCATAGTACAAGCCTAGATCTTAGTTTGGGACTAGGTCAATTTGTATGAGATTGTCCCCCTGATATTTATTATTAAAAAAAAAAAAAAAAATAAGGAAATATAAAACAGGCACTGGTTGGCTTGAAGACAGCAACGACTTACTATACTTATTGTTTAAATAACTTGTTTAACTCTCAGAATTTGTGAATCGGCTTTAGCTATAAAGAAGAAAGAAAAACACATATATTTGTTCGAATCATGTGAAGCATGAACATAAATTACTTACGCTTCCTATTATTTACATGTCATACAGCATGCTATGTAATGGCTCTCAAGGTTCGAAATTATTTTACTTTATTGCATTCATGCACACAATCTTAACATTGATTAACGAAGTTCTTAGTAAACAGTAAAAACATCGTGCTAGTTTCATATCGATTATTTGTATTAATAGCGCCATCTTAACATTGATTAACGAAGTTCTTGATTAGTAAACACAGCGCGGAGTTTCTTGTCAATCAGCAATAAAGTTGACACTTGATTTACCTAAATAGATGTCGTAACAATGTTCGAACTTTGATGTACATCGCGAACGATTACAGTGTTGAGATAAACTTAATAGTTTCAGTCGATTTATTTATTAAAGTTTCAGTTCACCTACGAAATTTTTACTTTATTAAAGACCGCAGATTCATTTCACTGTATTATTCCATTCAAATAGCATTGTCAAATAGCGCCATCTTACGCTAACAATAACATTGAAAAGTTCTTAGTAACAGTAGCGCGTGAGTCACTTTATCGTCAGACTAGCAGATGTTAAGTACCTACCTTTTTAAATAGATGTCGTAACAATCTCTCATTACTTGAATAATACACAAATATTGGAATAATTAATGTATTTCACTTTAATCAACACTTTTAATAATGTGGTTTTTAATAACAACTGAAGATAGCTTGAAATCAAAAAAAGTTTGCAGTTTTTATTTTGATTTGACAGTAATAATTGAAAAAGACCTGAATCACGCTATCAAAGTTTTTACGATCGGTCGCATATATAGATCAGCGTTCTAGTATTATCTTGGTTGAGTAAATATCAGTACAGAGGAGGCGCCCCTTTGGAACGTATCGAAAGACCGCCTTGTCCTTAAACAATTAGTATGGAATTGGCCACTCCAGAAAACTGTTAGCGGGACTATCCTATAACATTAGTACAGCAATGGTTGTGTGGAAAGTGTTAACAGGGACAAAGATGAATAAACAAAGATGAATAAACAAAGTAATAAATTTATGAAAAATAAACCGGAGTGCCGTAAACAAAAATATAAGTAATATAAAATTGAATTATACGGCACTCCGGTTTTGCTTCTCTATACAAAATATTTTGTTATAGAAATTTATGAGGCGAGAATATGCAAATTTACCATTGAAGGATTGTCAGGTCATTCGTTTGCCTGTTGAGTTTATGGAATTCTGAATCACTGATCGATGGAAACTATTGAGGATCCTGGATCATCCGACTAGATCCCTGATCGATGGAAACTATTGGGGATCCTGGATCATCCGACTAGATCCCTGATCGATGGAAACTATTGGGGATCCTGGATCATTATTGGGGATTCTGGATCATCCGAGCGCAGCGAGGACAAATGATCCAGAATCCCCAATAATACCCTACTCACCACCGAGGCGATTTCTTCTTTTTGTTTATAATTCCGCGGCCGCGGCTGTCATCGTGCCCGACGCCATTTTGAAATGACGCAGTAAAAGTTACTAAAACATGATATCTACAAAAATGGTTGTCTTTTCGAACACCTACTAAATTAAATTAAAGTATATGAGAAAAATGCATTTTATTCATTTTAGATATAATGGTTCACAGTAACATTTACTGTTTGGTTTTGACGTAAAGTCTGCATACCATGACATTCTTGAAATACAAATATGTATACCTAATTTTCACCAATTATATTACTGTAAAGTTTCTAAATGAATGCATGCCATTAAACATGTTTGTATGAAGTTTATTGAATGTCTGTTTTTCCTACAGGCACGGCGCGCTATGCGTCCATCAACGCGCACCTCGGCATCGAGCAGTCGCGGCGGGACGACATGGAGTCGCTCGGATACGTACTTATGTATTTCAATAGGTCAGTGCCTCGTCATGTTCTTTCGACCCGCGGTAATTGGGTGAAGGTAGAGTCGCTGTCAAATATATTCGAGCATACAATGCGCTCAAAATATCTGACCTGAACTCTATTGTTTACTATATCTATATCCGTAGTAAACCTAGCAACATGTGACAGTAATGTTTAAAGTAAAGTAGTGTTAAAGTTTATGCGAGCGGAACACCGCCCTCATAAACCAAAAAGCAGTATCTCAAATTCAATAGCCAAAGCAGATTTAATCGTCTTCCGTTAGGAATAAGGTTGCCTTTGCTACAGGAGTTTTGTATGAGATACCGCCATGTCTTAGCAGGGCAGAGCGGGCCTCGAAAGATGGCGACTTCAAGTGTTTTAACCTCTTGAAATCACATTTGTAAGCCAAACTATTTTTCAGCGCCTGTTTGTATATATTTGAGGCGACTACACTTTCCTATGGATTAACACACAATAGCTGAAGTATTCTAAGTATATACTTATGAATGAAAACATTAAAATAACTTGACTTTTACTTTTCGATGTCTAAAACAGGGTAACCATCTATAAGTCTTATTACAAGATACCAACGGTTTCTTTTATCCAAAAATTCATAGTTAAAAAATGATATTTTTTTCTGAATCCGTTACTTTTTAAAATGTGTTAAAACCTGTAGGTTGTCTTTGGTTTGCCTTAAATTTGTTATATGCGCATTCATTTAAGATTTTTTTCAGATTTTTAGCATAGTTTTGGCTGTAGAGGGCAGGGGACACTTGACTCTAAAATTAGCGCTGCAAAGCTTAATATTTCATAAACGGATCCCTTGATCGAAAAATTGTTTTCACAATCCCACAATATTTTTGAAAGACCTATCCAAGTATACCCCACACGGGGTAGACGAGAAAAAAAAAACATCCCCACGTTACGTTTTTACATTTTTATTCTACCACTTTGTTGGCGTGACTAATATGTATATTCATGCCAAATTACAGCTTTCTAGTACTACTAGTCTCTGCGCTAGGCTGCGGACGGACGGACGGACGGACATGGCGAAACTATAAGCGAACCCTAAAAAGTTTGTAATCCTAAAGTAAAACATTAAGAATTTGTAGTCAATTTGCAGATATCTATAGATATTTTCTACCAGTGTCACTTTTCTATAAGCGCACTGTTAAGAGATTTCTCAAAATAACCGTTGTGTTGTTACTTATTCGTCTCGCTGTCTAAACTAAATGGTTTTTATCGCCGCGGCATAACTTACCGTGAGTCACCGGCCGTGACTCACCGACACTTGGATATCGATTTAAACTTAACTCGTTTCAGCTCCTCGCTGTTTAGGCATGGTGTTTTTTGACCTCGATTATATTTAAACTAGTTCGACCGCGCAGGACTACCAAAACAGCGATTGACCCTTTGAACGCCAAGAACACCTAAAGGTGTCGTGTACTGTCGTGCCTACCACGCCATCGACGCTTATAGTTGTCACAGATACAGTGACAAATAGACCCGAGTATTTGTGACGTAAGGTTGAAGTTAGCTGTGGTTTGCAGCTGTCATTGGCGTGTGAGGACGACTTGTATCAAGACAATGGCGGCGAAATGGTTAAAAATTTTTAGTTGATACATGGGAACTACAAAAATTAATATCCCTTTAGCTCCACTAGTTAAAATATTCGGAAGATAAAACTTTAATCTGGACTGGTATAGAAAGGGCTTTCTTATCCATTAACCTCTATTACGTCAGAGGTGAAAAAAATACAAATTTCTAGTCTCTTCGGACGATAAAATCCAAAAAGAAACTTATAACAATACATTAATATCATACAGAGATCTGTGTCGAGACATACGAGTTACCTAATATAATAAGGTTTCCATTCCTGACCGCAAGGCGCCGAGTTTGTTTCCCAATGAGTTTATCATATTGCCGGTACAGACGGACAGCATTTGTACTGCAAAATGGCAGTTTGAGTGCAGTTCTTGTGCAGTTGATTTAACTTTTACTTAGTGACATTACGTCAAATACATCAGAACTGCACTCGAACTCATTTTGCAGTTGAAATGCTCTCCGTCTGTACCGGCCCTTAATTTACCTGAGTACTTTTGGAGGTAACATAATTTACATAATCTGTTGCTCTAATGGTAAAGGAAAAACGGTTTACATTCATCTGGCATAACTTTTTTGGCATAATTCCACAAAATATGCGTACCTGTACGGCTAGCACAAGTTGTTTTTGGGTGAATCAACTTTTAAGGTACTCCCCAATTTTCGACATGTCTCACTATGTCACCTTAATTTGGTAGAATGCAATTTTTTTTTTGATGTGGTCAATATATTGAATAAATCATACAATTAAACTTACTTTCTAGCTGACAATTTTAAAAATTCTTCTATGATTTACACAAATATATCAGGTAACGCAGGGGACGACGTTGTCCCCGGGTTTTGTATGAAAAACGTGCATTTTCCACTGCGTTACCATGTTTTTACAAAATTATAGAATTGGTTTATGATTATGAATAGTGAAATCCGAAAATCTGATTATCTAATTTTAACATGTGTAAACCATTATCAATCTCACATATTCTAGTAAGTTTTTATTAGCGTGTAGAAAAGGAGGACTTTAAAAGTTGATTCACCCATTTTCTCGCTTGTCGCTCAGTGCCTTTCTATCTAGTCTGTAGCGATAGAGACGCACTGAGCGACGCACAGCTCGCGGACATCTTGTGCTAGCCCTCCTGAGCAAGCCCATCTGGGTAAGATTAGACAAGATAAAAAGTAGTTTTTAAACGCTAAATCCGTCCGCGACTCACAAACGTTTAAACAGCACAAACTTTCTCTTTTCCACATAAGATTTATGTACATTGTTTCTGTTACAATTCCATTCTATATTTATAATCAAGTTATCGACACTTAATTTAGTTCGACGCGTGACGTGAACCGACCTACTTCTGGTGTGTTTATGTAATGATACACGAATTGATTCGTTGCGTGACGCGTCGACGTACGACGAGACACTGGTTAAAAATAATAACAACTTATTTGTTGCCAATTGTGTTTGTTCGTGTTTATAGCTCGTCTTGTTAAGTTTACAATGTTTGGTTAACTTAGATCCATAGCAGTGAAGGCGTCTGTTGAAGAGGTCATTGGATCATCGCTGTACTAAAACTAGCATTTGTTTTAATTAGCATTTGACTGCTTTTTTTTTATTTTATCTATAAATTCTGTAGCTCTAGTGAAAACGGATACAAGTCGATTTAGCTCTTAATAAGAAATGGTAAACGTCATGTACAGAGTATACTAGACTTATACCGTTTTTTTTTACCTACGTCTCTGGAGAGTATACTTTTTCACTAGTCACAGAATTATCATAGGATGCTATTTTTCATTTGGTTTTCACAAAAAATGTGACATTTAAATTGTTACGGATAGTTTAAAACAAAGACAATGAACGCGCTTGTGTAACTTATATCTTTTATCTATATGCTTACACAAGCCGGTGGAAGCGAGTCGTGCTTCCCAAAATTGGCGGTGTATTTTCATGTACTACAAAAATCCGCTGTTCGATTTGAAGACTACTATAATAGAAAACGCAAAAATAATAATGAGGACACCAATGGACACTCGGCGTCCTCTTAACGAATTTGTTTGAATTCATATCTGACCCTTCGACTAACTCCCCCCCTTAACCCCCCCTCTAACCCTGCGGCTTGAACACCTTTTGACTAACTCAGAAAACAAGATAATCACGAACTTCATCCAACTAAATACCACGCCTTGTTATTATTAATTACACCAGGGCCTCTATTCTACTGGGTTAAAACGATATTCGTCGGTGATACTGCCATACCGCGTAAGGACCAAATTAGATAAAGCGAAAAATACACCTCAACAAATACGTCCGTAAGGTACATTTTCCAACTTATTGAATTTGTTAGTTTATATTAATGTCTACTCCATGTCTCGCAGTCTTACCGTGCTAAAACTCCGAACCCTAGCCACAACTGTCAAGTAATTAAGAGGTATCAACGTTAACAATACGGTAACAAGTCAAAGACTAGGTATATAGTTTTTACCGTGTAGAATCTCAGCCATATATGTGTATCTACAACAATAAAAGGAATGTCCCTGCGTGTGGCATGTCCGTGGGACGTGTATATGCGTCGGTGTCAGTATCGACGCGCTGTTAGTTAATCCACCTTGCGTAATGCTTGTCGGGCACAACGTGCGTCACTTTCATACGGTACTGTGCAGTGAGAGTGAGAAATATAGCGTTGTAAGTGGTCCTTGTATAGTTGAATCAGTTGTGGGATACATTTGCTTGGAATGATGTTAAAACAGTTTTTTTTATGTTTGTCCCACAAATCCATCGCTAGTCTAGTTTCTTTTCAAGTTTTCGGAAACTTTTCAATTTTCCAAAAGCAGCTTCAGTTAGGTTAGGGTTGTTTTATAACGACAGTAAAAGGTTTATAATTTAGGCAGAATTAATGGGCTTTAAGATGAAAGAAAATTCGGACAAAATGACGACTGTTTTCATACGCAGGTTACCTATAAAGCACTCGCATTTTCCACGGAATACATAGATAGACCAAAGTCGATAGGTTCAGGTCCTACTTTTGTATCTATCTGAAGGGCCATAAAAACCCTAAATTGGTTCCACGTGGAGCTTTGACTGTCTGCTTCGAAAAGTATTTAAATTGTCGCCGTTCAACTCTTTTGCCAAGCAAACATACATTGCAAAAAGCATAGTAATGCTTTTTTAACTGTCTGTCATTAGGAAGTAGATATAGAGCAAAATAACCGTATGCAAGCCATAACTGTACCTCGGTAGGCAACGTATAAAACACAGGATAGCATCGGTGACTCGTGGGGCTATAAAAAATGCCGGCGGCGTGCCGTGATGCGGCTAGCGCCTTAACACAGCAATACCGGTGACACGGTTTCGTGTCTAAAATACATACGGTTTCCATTTGCCGGCATCAAACGTGCTATTCATTTGATGCCAAGGAGGAAATAAAAGCGTCTTATTTTGTAGGAAAAATTAGGACTTGGGCTTTGGATTTGTGACTACGATCGGAGATAGGAATTCATTATGGCCCTTTGGTGGCACGGCGCCTGCGTCTTATTGGGGCGACTCGCATACTTGATATTTAGGTGTAGTTTTTTTGTGTTTACTTCTAGTCCGAACGAAGAATCCAGAGTAATGGCGATTTTTTAACTCCCAACGTCTAGTAACTTGTGCGTCAGTCGGCAACAAAACGCACGTTGATTTTGAGAGTGACACTAAACTAAAAACAAAGCCATTTAATAATAATAATAATAATAATAATCACAGGACAATTTCACACAAATTGACCTAGTCCCAAACTAAGCTCTAGGCTTGTACTATGGGTACTAGACAACGATAAACTTACTTATATAGAGAAATATATACTTAAATACATAGAAAACATCCAAGACTCAGGAACAAATACTCGTGCTCATCACACAAATATCTGCCCTTACCGGGATTTGAACCCAGGACCCCTAGCTTCGAAGGCAGGGTCACTCCCAACTAGGCTAGCGTGTCGCCAAATTTAAATTTAAATAGTGTCATTATTGCGATTAAAAATAATTTACTTTTGAATGACATAATTTTTTGCATAGTGTCTCTTAAAATTAACTTGCGAAAAGTTTGTCTCAATAATGTTTTTTTTGGTTATCTTAGTTATTCCATGCTAAGATGATCTTTAGGTTTCTATACACTGTGGTTACTTAAAGTAAAAACTTGTTTGTTTATAGGTTGATAACTTTCTAATTTATAAATATGTTGTCCCAGAGGGTCACTACCCTGGCAGGGACTAAAGGCCATCACCAAAAAGCAGAAGTACGAGCGAATCAGCGAGAAGAAGATGTCCACGCCTGTTGAGGTGCTCTGTAAGGTGAGTATTGCTACTGGAACTATCATTCTATTGATGAGCTAGCTGATAATCTAGTGCTAAGTACAGAGTATTATTTTTTTTAACGCGTCAAGTAATGCCTCGATTACGTTCAATTTAACCCATCTCTGGTCAACTTTTTGCTATAAATACCTACCTTAAATCAATATTTTTATTATCTATTGTCACATCAAATTGCAGTGGAAATTTTCCAGACATATTGCTTAATCTGTGGCACAATGCATCCCGTGTTGCTAGGGGAATATTTCGTTTCTCCCCATAAGTAAATCCAGATAAGGACAAATCTGGGGTCCTGGTGAAACGAGCCCTTTTTCACTAGGATCCTAGAAATACGGGGTAATTGGCAGTTTAGAATTATTTATAAGCTGTTAATAAACCTGTTCACCACCGATTCCACATTGATCAAGTTAAGCTATAGTAGGGTCAATCTAAAATGATTCCTGTGACAGGTCATATAAACACATATTGCACGTGTTTCGTTGAATATTTATTTTATAAATACGACGTTATTAACGTTGGGCTGTCCAGGAATCATCTTACATTTGCCAAACTATAATACTTATTACTTGTTAGTATTTCTAATCTACTTATACGCGTCGCCACTACTTGGATTAACATTGCAGGATTAAATAAATATGTGGAAAATGTGTGGGGCGCGTCCTCGTGCATTGAAAACACTATCAAATTCCAGTATCTATTTCTTGGTAAAAACCAGTGAATGCTGTCTTGAATTCAGCGAAGTTATTTGAACAAATAATTGTGAAGTGACAAGTTTATCGGATTCCTTTAGCTTTATATGATGATGTATATAAGATATTTAAGGGTCTTATGGCGGCACTTCCCTTGGATTATATGCCTAAACATTTCGTTGCATCTCTATCATTTGGTATGTATTTATATGTATGTCAAATGTGAGAGATGTGAGTCGAATATTTGGCAAATACTGCTAAGTTCCGCGCCGCCATTACCCTATTAAGTTCGTGTTGGTCCAAGTTGCAATGGTGTGGCACTTGATGATCAAATGACTGAAATAATTATGGATATAGAAAGAAGAGGCAGGTTGCCAACAATAAAAAGGTTACATGACACGAATGGAGAGACAACATACAACCCTATGCTGTGATGCAAGACGAATTGTGCTGACCCCATTATACGTTACGCACAATAGCCAGGAAATTATGATAGGTATAAAATGCTCTGTTTAGCTTAATACTATTGTTTCTACCTCGTAGTTATTTTTTCATTAAACTTTACTTCATAATACACAATGGTGGACTTAATGCCTGAAGACAGTCTACCAGTCAACCAATGGGCCAGTCAGAAACAATATAAGTTTAGACTGAATGTATGATAAATATGATAATGGTTAATAATCTTAAACGTGTCAACTTGAGGAAAAAGGTTACTAAATTATGTTGTATCGTCGTCTTACTTACTCAAACTCGTATCTGCATATTTTTTTTGCTGTTGGTAAACTTAATGCCTCTAAGTATTACATTAAATTACCAACAGCAAAAAAATATGCAGATACGAGTTTGAGTAAGTAAGACGACGATATGCGATATCAATTGTGTGTAAGAAACCACTCTTCGATTTTAAGACAATACTTTAGTTTATTAGAAAATGTTAATAGGGGCGCCGCTGGACGCTTGGTTTAAAAAAATAAAAAATGTTTATTCAGTAACTTAAGCTAGGTTACAGTATCTGTGCTGGTGCCTCTTTTTTTTGGTTTAGCCTTAATAAATTCACAGTATAGTCGCAATAACTAGATGCGTCTCGAACTGCCGTATTCAGAGACTTCAATCAATTTTAAAGTGTGATTAAAGTGGCTGCAGTCACTGTCTTTGCCATGGAAATAGAATAACAAGCATCGAATTTAATTGACATCTCTGAGTGCGGCCGTATGACTGTCTAAGATAAGCACTACACAAACCGGTGTTAACCAATTATTCCCCCGTCATTATAAAGTTGTCGGCAGCAATCTACGCAATTTATTTGATTTAACTTCGAAGGTCGCTACGCCCGTTGTTGAGCCAAGGTTTTGCCAATTCGGCACAGCTGTTTGGGATTCACTTAAATACTTGAGGCCATCTCTTTCTTTGACAACAATAATTCAATGACGCCCATGCGAGGAGAATAGTGTGTAAATTAATTACTACGAATATTAAAAATTAACATGGAATATAGTTGTATATCCCTTTCGGATCAGATTTAGGGCCGTATTAATACGACTTAATATTTAGGTGGCGGTTGAGTACGTTTGCACAAGGGTCACATAATTTATTATGCCTCGGTCCCACGCGTAAATAAGGTGTTTTACGTCGATTTGCGAAAACCAGCTCACAAAGAATTTTTATCATAACATATTGGCAGAGCCCGGAATTTTCGTAGCACTTTTGAGCTGCCATAGGGACTTACTCGTCTATCGACTTCCGATATACATACATATGTATATCGATAAATACAGAATACATCTTTAAATATGATTACGAGTAGAAGTAAACAACATGCAGTCTTATCGCGAATGAGCGATCTCTTCGAGATCACATTTGGATACCAACTTTTAGGAAATTATAAATAGGAATAATAATAATAATATTTTATTGTTTCTTATATATATTCGTGGATTTCATATGCCTTTTAAACAATTTTCGAAAGAAATGGCAACGTGAATTAATATCGAGCCTAATTATATATATGTACTCGTACGTACTGGCCTTTAATCTGATGAATGACCTGATTAGTAGTTTTATCTGCATATGTGTCAATGTCAATCACTTGTTGACAATTCTTATTGCAATTTCCTTCGAGAACAAATTGAAAATGCCTCAACATTTTCAGTCACTCAAAACTTATCCAAAAGAGATCGCTCTTTAGCGATAAGGCCGCCTGTTGCTTACCTTTACTTTTAATTTTCATTGATATGTTGTGTTGTGTTGTATAATGTATCGATAAAATATGTAAATCGGAAGTCGATAAACGAGAAGTCCCTATGACACCTCAAAATTGCTACCAAAATTCCGGACTCTGCATATTGGGGTATATCAAGACAAGCCTTGGTATATATGCATCAGTGCAACGGGTGTTCTTTGTTGCAGGGATTCCCGGCGGAGTTTGCGATGTATTTAAATTACTGCCGCGGCCTGACCTTCGACGAGGCTCCTGACTACATGTACCTCAGACAGGTGGGTGATACTCATTCGGTTCGCTACTCGGTAGTGATCCAGCCTACGAAGCTAGCGGTCTGGTTCAAGTCTCGCCGAGAATTTGTGCGGCGAGTATTCGTTTCGGAGTCTTGGATGTTTTCTATGTCCATATTAGGGTGATCGCACCAGTGTTGGAGACTTTGAGCTGACAGGCACCAATAATGGACACTACTCTTAATTCAAAGATCATAAGGTTATGAATTGATTGTTGCAAAACAAATGAATAACCTTTATTGTCTGTAAAATAAGAGTCAAGTGTCCATCATTGGACCTTGGCTGGGATTCTACACGGTAATAACGATATCGTCTTTGACGTGATTCCGTATTGTCAACGTATTGATAACTCTTATGTCATTTACAATAATGGCGATCGAGTCATAAAGGATTCTAAAACATGTCAAACGCGATATCGTTATAAAGCAGTAGAATAGAGGCTCTTGTCCATTACTGGTTTGATCACCCTAATATAATAAAGAGGAAACTTGAAAACTCGAAAACTACCGGGCCGTTTTCAAAAATTCTTTCACTATTTGAATGCTACATTATTCCAGATTAACGTAGCCTTTGGTTATACGTCCCTACGCGGACGGAGTCGCGGACAACAGCTAGTATTTTATATAAGTAGATAATGCTAATCGTTGCTTAGTACTCAAAGTGCAAGCTTAGAGCGAGGTGACCATAATGACAACTTTTTCTATATCAAACCGTACAATTTTAACCCTGTCTGATTTGGGAGTGTCAATATTTGTTTAGTAAAAAGATCCTAATTTAACACTTAAAGCGGCAATTATTTTAAGTCGTCCGCCGCGTGTTGCATGCGGCGACGGCAACAGTGTAAAGAACACTTTAGTCGGCCACGTGCGGCGAGTGACAGCTGCAACCGCCTGAATAGGTGGCCCCAGTAGGCGAACAGACTAATGTGAAGACTAACTTTTCAAGCGATAAACGTGTCTGCCAGTCATTGATATATAATAGATAAAGTCCAAAGCCTAGATATGCATAACGCTAATGTAAGCGATTTTTGAGAAGTGACTGTAGAATTGAGGTAAGTTGACGATTTGACGCGTCTCTTTCAGACGGCAATCTTGTTTGATTAGCTGGTAAAATAGCATAAAACATGCAACATTTATTTATTACCATACCATACGAGATTGTACAAAAAATTAAGTTGACTTATATTACACTTCTGAAAAAGTTTGCAGAACACTTTAAAATCTGTATAAAAGTTTAGGCTAGTCAAAATTTACCTTATTGCTTACAAAATAAATACTCATTATGTTATTAAGTGAATACGGAACCCTCGGTATGCGAGTCCGACTCCCATTTCACCGTTTTTTTTTGGTTTAGAATAAATGACCGTTGCACACGGTTTCGCCTTAAACTAAGTCAAAATTAGAAAATTTGTGTCTTCTATAATAATTATTAAAAAAAAATGAGAAACGTACGAAATGCACCGTTAATATTGTAATGCAAAAAAATACCAAGTCTACAGACAAAGAATCGAAATTGACTTGTCGGATCTTGTTTACTATGGACGGTTAACAACGGTCCGGTCCAACCGGTATTCGTGCGACCGTGCCGACTTGAAACTGACAAGTCCGTACGTGTTTAGAGAAACTGTTTGTTGCCTCAGCAGGAGCTAAGCAAAACATCTGATCTCGACTTCTTGGAACCTATACTACAGGAGCAGTTACAAGTAATATAGATATTTATAGACTTGCGATGGGCTTGCACCCTGTCACTAATACACTAGTAAACTTCTTGGCTTGATTGTGCAAAATGTGGTTATAGAATTATAAACGACAAGTCTTTTTAAAGTAGATGGTATTTCTGTAGCCTGTCTACCACACTGTACGGCTAGCACATGACGGCGTGCGAGTTATGTCGCCCACTCCGTCTTTTCCTGACCGTTCTAATTAGACAATGACGGGTATTCTATCTCGCGCGTGACTTAACTCGCGCGCCGTCATGTGCTTAGCGGTGCTGGGAATGAAGGCGTCATGTTATTGACTTTTAGAGCTGATATCTCTTTAACGACCTAACCGATTATCATGATTCCTAACTATGATCCTGATTACACTAAAACAATTGTGCGAATGTGTCCACCCGTTTAAAGAGGTTACTATGCGTTGGGGGTTAGAAAGAATGAAATTGACGGTGGTTTCGTGTGTACGTTTCAGCTGTTCCGCATTCTGTTCCGCACGATGAACTACCAGTACGACTACACGTTCGACTGGACCATCCTGCGCCAGCGCAAGCAGCACATGGAGGCCGGCGCCGCGCCGCCCGACCGCCGCTCGCCCTCCGTGCAGCGCCGCGTCGCGCCGCCGCCAGCGCAGCCGCCGCCCAACAACGAGGTGCTCCCGCCGACACTACCACACTACAACACGACACTACAACACTACAACACTACGACACTACAACACTACAACACTACGACCCTACGACACTACGACACTACGACAGTACGCTACAGACGGGACGGACAGACAGACAGACAGACAGACAGACAGACAGACAGACAGACAGACTATCATACAGACAATCAGACAAAAGGCTGCTAAAAGCAGGGCTCAGACACCGGTTAAATTTCCGAACCCTTATTATGTACTTGACGCAAAACCTTTTTCTTTTGGTTCCGGTCGCATATATCGGTTTATAACCAATTTTTGGAGGAAGCTTTATAGTTCAAAAACCGGTTAAGAGGCCGTACACGAAATTTTGCCGATTTCGCTGATTTTCGTGATTTTACAGACGTAAAATCTACTATTGAAATACTTTACTTCTACAAATTTTAATGCGCAACACGAAAGATAATTTTGATTTTCAACGAATTTATGAAATACTTTTTTGTTTTTATTATTTAATTTTGATTAATCGACCTGAAACCGGCGACTGTTTCGTAAGTTTTGCTGTAAGAGGTTTAGAATATCGCATATTCACGAATCGTTAAGACGTCTTAAAGGTATGAAAAAATAGCAATTGATTGCTGTAAAAATTGTCTAAAAAATGCATGAATTACTTTTTACCACCTTATTTTTTTTTTGTGTAAAAAAATGATGAACTTGGTAAAATTTTATAGAAAATTGACAAAATATAGTTTTAAATTTCGGCTTCTTAAAACACTCGTTCATAAAATTAACAGAACATTTATAAACTTCAGTTCAAAATCAATCCATTACCTTAAAAACGCATCCAAAAATTAAAATTAAATAGCAATGTATAATGTTTTAAAATAACCTAAATCCCGAATTTAAATTCTTGACAAAAATAAAAAAGTAGCTCATTCATTCTTAACTCATTTATTCGATCATAGCTGAAATGATATATCATGATGTGCATTAAAACTTATAGAAAAGCAGTATTTAAACTGTAAAATCACGAAAATAAGCAAAACTGGCAAAATTTCGTATACGGCCTCTTAATACAGACGCACGTCAGGAACTACAAATGCCATTTAATGTTATCATTCAGTACAAAATTTTCCCTACCCGCCGCTCGTGGATTAAACCGATTAATTAAGGTTAAAATTAAGTTCTCAAAACGTTCGCGTTCCCTAGAAAAGTTCGGAGTAAAACCGGTATTAACAGGTATTTTTTACACTGGTTCTGAACCCTGGCTTTATGTCTGCTGCTCGGACACAACTGGACACCTGCGCAGGAGATTGACGTAAACCGTACTCTCCACAGAACGAACTGAACCAAGAATACACCACCAATTGATTTCTGCATTATACAAAGAATTGATCCTGCAGGTGAAATGTTTCTCCGCTCACCAGAAAAGTTCTGGCACACATTTAACTCATAAAAACCCTCTTCACTCCACGTTCAGATCAGAATCGATGATAGGTCAATATTTATAGGTTTCGAAATCTATGCGAATCCTCGAAGTATATGTAAACTTTAAACTTTAGTCACTCCTAGGTCCTAGCCCCCTCATTGATATCATCCCCTTTCTAGGTAAAGTCAGTGCTTGCAACGAACGAGTCCACTGCCAACAAGCAAACTATAAAGGGACACCAATCTGTCAGTCAGCTGAAGAAAAAGCTCACCGCCATGTCCTAGGCCTTCGCCCCTCTCTGGAACCCAGCGTCACAATCTTATTATACTGCGAAGGAGCAAATACGCCCACATTTTATATCCTCGTAAGACCCGGTGTCCTATAGAAAGTACATAATCCAGGGAATTCAATTTAAACCTTATTTCAAGGAGTATAAAGTTCATTTTTATTTGTTTCAAAATTGAAAATGTCATTTAAGTGCAAAGGTAATTGAACTTTATTTCCTTGCTGGTAGATTCAAATTCCTACTAACAAAAATCTACCGGATTGTAGTATAGTGGGTCTCGAGAGGATATAACACGATTGAAATTTTAGGTGTAGCTACCGCTCAACCGTTTAGTACAATCACGGCGAAAGATTTTGGTAGCGGTTTATCTCTGTCATATGTTTTGTTTTCAGTGCACTTGGAATTTTGTTTGAAATTAAACGACCGAGCGGATTTGGTTTCGTCACGCCCTTGTGTACTTAGGAAATGCAAAATATTTTAAACAAATTGAAATGTATGATCGATAGGTCTATGTAGCTACATTATGATGGTATCTTATACGACACTGTGATTGAATGCTTGTGTGATTGTATGTGTGTGCGTGTTTTGTTCTGTAAATTTTTACTTAATAAGGTTTAAAGACATTTTACGGGTTATATGTATACATAATGTTTGTTAGTTTTCTCAAGCCCACGTTGCGTGGTCTCAGCATCAGCAACACTTTCAACATTTTCGACCTTGCTTGTTGACACATCAACTAAATGTAATTAAAATGTGTCTTTAGAAAAATGGAATAAATTACAAAATGAGTGCATTTATACTCCAAAAAATATAGTTTGTGTGAAATAAGATGCACTAACACGAGAGGCTATGTCAATGTGAATTTTATATAAATAAATTAAAAACCTGCAAGTAATTGGAGCTTTTTGTTGGACTCGTGTTGTTATTTGATGTCTTTACCCAAGCGATAAACCAATCAGGTAATACTGAAATCATATTAAACCTCACTAGGCGTACGTTAGTTACATTCGTAGTACCTAGAAGTATGACTTACCACAAGACCCATACATTTGCGTAATAAAAAATATCCGTCATACCAGTTAATTTTGTTGGTGCTAATTAAGTAAAAATAAAATTTGGTTAGTAGATAAGTTAACCCGACTTTAGTTTTGAATATTAAAGTATTTTATCACGTATAGACTATTAGTGTCCATTATCATGTTGAGTATTTATTTACAATGTATATATTTGGGAGAAATGTGGCGCAAAAGAAACTTGTTTGATTAGCGGTCACAAATGTGTAATTTAAATCGCCAGTTTTCTCCCCGACCGACTCGAAGTGTAATCTCTCAACGACTCACGTTCTGTTTTCTATTCCAGTGAAAGAGATTCCGACGTTCGACAGCCACGGGCGGTCCAGCGAAAAAGAGAACGCGATAGCATTCGAATGCGTGTGTGAGTGATTGTGTATTGTGTGTGTGCGTGAGAGCGGCGAGCGTGGAGCGTCGAGCGTCGAGCGTCCGTCGAGCGTCCGTCGAGCGTCCGTCGAGTGTCCGTCGAGCGTCCGTCGAGCGTGCGTGGAGCGTCCGTGGAGCGTCCGTGGAGCGTCGCGGACGACCGGCTGCGGCGCCGCGTCCGCCCGCGGCTGCAGCGGCACCCGCGGCGGATAAACTTATTTACAACTCTAATATAATAAACTTCGGTGACTAACTTTCGACGTGTGTTGACTAGCGGTCAAGTCCATATCTTGGAGATAGCAATAAACAGAAAACGTGCCAATAGTGCGTTGGTACGCTTTCTGTCCAGTTGTGCTGACTTGTCCGTCAGCCGGTTGTAATATAGTTATGTTCGTTTTGTATCGTAAGATCCATGAATCATTGGAATGCATTTTTCGAAAGAATAAGTAAGATGTAAAGTAACGAGCAGTCAGGCGTCGGGTAGGTCATTTATCGCTCTCAATATTTAGTTAGTTTGATGTTAGTTTTTTTTTTCTAATTAGCTAGTGTTTACATTTCAATTTATTGTGTAATTATTGTCTCTCGGGGTATCTCGGCGGCTCTCTGTACATACACGGCGGGCGAGATACCCGCGGGGGCGGGTCGCTGCGACCCAGCGATATTGGCTAATGTTCATTACAAATTTAATGATTACTAATTATAAATAGGATTCTGTATTGAAATAAAAAAAATGTAAAAGATTCGAAAAAAATATACCTAGGGTAAGGGAACTGATTCAGTTTATCCGCGTGGCCCCGCGCGCGGTGCGAGCGATCACTGCGACCTGTACATATTGAGGCCGCGCGCGGCGCAACACAGAAGACAAAAATTGGTACATTGCGTATCGTATATTTTAAAATTGCAAGAAAAAAATTGTAAATATAAGACAGTGTTCATTTTAACTGTTATTTTTTTATGGACACGCTAATATTTTCATTTAAGAGGCGACGGCTCGTGGCACCCCGCGACTAGGCTTGCGCCTGATATTTTTATATGAACCAACCTCGACCTCTGCATCCATGCTTCCAATAAGTGTCACGGGACGTCGCAGTATTGTAAGTAAGTATAAGAGGATGTATGTAAAATAAGAGATCTAAGAGTGGTTTTGAGATCAGGTCGGTTAGCGGAAGCTAACGCGTCCCGGTTCAGGCGCACTGACACGGGCAACTTAACACTGCCGTGATACCAAAGAAGGCAGCTAACTACATAGTAATAGTATAAGCATTTTAATTCTAATGTGGTTGCAGTAGAGTATATAATGCTTCGACTACTAAATTTCAGTTAGCCGCCTTCTTTGGTATGACGGCAGAACAGCGATGTATAGCCGGCAGCGGCAGCCGTCTCACTCTAATTGTGTGTAATAGAGTGAGACGTCCGGATTGTTGACCGGCAATTGCCCGTGTAAGCGCACCTTACGTTTGAATTGGACTGGCAACAAAACTTCTAGAACGGCTAGAACAACTAGAAATCTGGCTGGTCGCACAGTGCGTCATTTACAGCATATTTAGAATGGGAACAAGGCGCAAGCTGTCCTTAAGTAACTTAACGGGGTCTTGTATCACGAAAGCATGATCTTGTATTACAAAAGGAAGTCGCTTTTCAATGCATATTGTTGGAGAGAGATTTCTGCTTGTAATAGTCGGCTTCCATGAAACTGCCTCCGTTCTAACTTACTTTTACGATACAAACAAGAGATTGTATTTGTGCATCTTGTTTTAAATTGAAAGTAAAGCTCTGCCTATATTCAGGTGCGTTAAAACGATATCGTGTTTGACTCGTTTAAAAATCGTTTATGTCACAGTCGCCATTATTGTAAATGACAAGAGTTATCAAAACATTGACAATACGGAAACAGGTCAAAAACGATATCGTTATAACGCACTTGAATAGAGGCCCAGTCCACTTGTATTAAGTTTTATCGCTAGTCTAAGCAACAGAGGATTTATTATTCCTATAACAGTGAAGGGAACGCGGCAGCTTTGGCTAACGGATACACGTCGGGCGGGGACAGGCGCGCTCGCCGCGATCTGACATCCTTGACAATGGAATTTGATACTTCTACGCTTTGCTTATCGCCTTGTGATAACACGGATCTCAATATTCCTTTTTTATATTAACTTGCGATTGAGGTTGTACTCGCAATCGTTAAATTGGCCTCGGCGCTATCCGTCCCCGTCCGACTTACTCAGTGTACTGCACTTTTAACTATAAATTAATGAATAAAAAATAAACGAGTAATTTAATTTGTATTTTTTTTCCTTTTATTTGTAAGTGTAAATGAACAGGGCCTCTAATGCCTCTATTCAGGTGCGTTAAAACGATATCGTTTTTGACACGTTTAAGAATCGTTTATGTCACAGTCGCCATTATTGTAAATGACATAAGAGTTATCAAAACGTTGACAATACGGAAACAGTCAAAAACGATATCGTTATTACCGTGTAGAATCCCAGCCCAGGTTGCTCCAAGTTCGCATGTATTACAATCGGCTCTATTTTTATTTTCCTCTTTTTTTCGGCCCTTAGTGCGTAATTAATTAGGCACTTTGGCGTTTTACAAAAAAGTACACGTGGTTAGGAATAAAATTTATAACGATAAAAAAAAAAATTGTTTATTAAAGTTAAATATTACATATTATGGAACAGAATATCTGTTGGCCCCACACTAGGCTGTGCCTGTCACGTGGTAACCGGGTTCGGAATAAAACGTTAGTTTACTGTCTACTAGTATCTAAGCTTCTGAATTAATTTACCTTAAACATATGAAAACTGTAAAACTAACTTACACTAATTTAACAAACTTGAGTGTAATTTTCTGCTTCGCTATAGCTAAAACTTTTTAACTAGCTAACTTTTGGTTTACCTTCATTAGAAGATTTTGAGGGATGAAGAGTCTGGGAACCGTCTAGCGAAGGAGGTCTTTACGAGTGGGGTTGGTATTTTAAACCCTTCCAGACCCACTGTACCCCTCGGCCGTACCACTGGTGGTACTTTGACCAATTATTACTATTAAAATCGAATTTAACGTTGTCTACGGAGCTCTGCTATCGCAGAGCTATTTCTGGGTAGTTTGGCCCTCCGGGCCTGCTGAAGAACTAACATAACCTAAACCTACCTCATATTTATGATACAAATTTTGGGTCAGTGATACGGTTTAGGGGTACGGTGGGTCTGCACCCTTTTAAACAAACGTTAGCGCAACAAGCCAGAGTGCTGCTGTGAACGAATGGTTTTACAGTGAACCTGCATTGTGACACGCGGTAATTTTCAATTTCTACACGAAAATGAACTATACTGCTTTAAGATAAATGGTGTCTCAAACAAAAAAACTAGCAACTGCGAGGATTGAATCTGCTTCAGTTGAATGGATTTGAGACGCTCACTCCCAAGATATTACCACATTCTCCCGTCTCTTGCCACGTGAGGGCAAGAGTGTATGTATGACTAGTTTTTGACGCAAACGAAGTTGCCGTTCTCAATTTTAGTCTATAACTTTGTGCACTTATTTTGAAAACCGCCCACTTAACCTTTTGAACGCCACAGTCGGCTGTAGCCGTCAATTGAAAATCGTACTCTGGACGCTAACGACGGCTACAGCCGACATAGATGTCAGTGAAATAGCTACCTACGTGCATTCGCATAATATTCAAAATAGTTTGGCATAAAGATTGCTTGGCGTCTGAATAACTTGTAACGGTCAAAAGGTTAACGCATTAAGTGTTAGCAACGCATATAAGCGTTTTTTCTGCCTTCACCCAGTGCCTTGAACGCGTATGTGTGTTCATTACAAATCAAGGTTTGTGAAAACCATATGAAACGTACCCAATAAGTCACAGCATACCTAATTAATTACTGATGAAACCTTTAGGCGAACATGTATGGCAACTCAAAATGCTCGTAAGTTGTCGCAAGGGTAGTGATGTTCATATCAATATTTAAAAAGGTTTGTTATTTAAAAAAAAACCGGCCAAGCTCGAGTCGGACTCGTGCACGAAGGGTTCCGTACCATAATCTATACAACATTAGACACTATTAGAACCACATTTTAGTTTCACCTGTCCCGGTGTCTGCCTGTAACCACGGTGCCTGTATTAAGATCGAGAATAAATCGACAAACGACCACGTTTGTTATATAACTCTTATAACAAATATGTTTATTGTTATGTGTATTATATAATATACGGGAGCCCCCCTTCATTTATTTTAATTTAATTAATTATTTTTGAAGTGAGTTACTAAATATTCTGTGAATATTTACTAGCATATTTTAATTACTAGCATAGAGGCATTCCATCTTAGTCATCAGAGTTGGCAGCGCATTTGAGGTCTTAGGATTATAATCTTGAGAATTCAAATGTCTATGGGTCTCAGATTTCACTTACCATCAGGTGGCCTGAGTGCTCGTGTGCCTTCTCCTTAACATAAAAAAAAAACAAGCGTCTACCTGTTGCCGGTATTAGGCAACACCATCTGTGAAAATAACTGTCTAGCTATCACGGTTCCTGAGATACAGCCTGGTGACCGACAGACAGCGAAGTCTTAGTAATAATAATAATAATAATAATAATAATCACAGGACAATCACACACAAATTGACCTAGTCCCAAACTAAGCTCTAGGCTTGTACTATGGGTACTAGACAACGACAAACATACATAATAGGGTCGCGTTTTTACCGTCTGAGTACGGACGGAACCCTATCAAGGTTACGGATCTGGATACTAATTGTCTGTAATGTTGTGTCTGTGCGTCTGTCTTTAGTGCCGGGGCAGTGGTCCAACTTCTCTGTCCAATTGATTAAAATTAGCATCATAAATATTAGGTAGGTTTAGGTTATGTTAGTCCTTCAGCAGGCCCGAAGGGCCAAAACACCCGGAAATATGAGCTCCGCGCTAGCGGAGCTCCGTCGAGCCTGATAATTAGATATTCAAATGGAAATTATTGATCAGTTCGACCACTACCCCGAAAGGCTGTCTTTGATATCGTTGCTCGCAAAGTAATGGACCGATACGAACACTAAAAAAATCTAGTTTAATCGAAGAGGTGATGAACATCGCTCTTATATATTTTAGTTCGATAACATATTTTGAGGAACCTAATTAAAGATAAATTAGGCTGCTTTCTCCTTTTACTGTCACGCACGGTCAAAACGTTAAGTTTGAATGGATTTCTCTCGTACTTCTTTGGGCCTTCGGTTTCATTACTAGCCATGCAGACTAGATAGAAAGGGAGATGCGAGCGACAAGCAAGTCCTGGACCACTTTGTGCTAGCCCTCCTGGTCTTCCGTGGCGCCTTTCTGTGAGACAGCAGACAGGGAATTACATAATTAAATTATGACATTAATTAGAAATTATGATCAAGATAAACGTTAATAAATCATGACATCTCATGCTGGTCTGATATTACAATTGTTTTGAACATTGCTGGGTGAAACTACTCTTAGCTGCGCATATAACCTACCTATTTTGTGTATAAAATAGAATGGGGAATAAATGTGGAATAACAAGAAACATAGCAATAGAATGTATACAATTAAATTATTATAGTATAGTAATATAGGCGAACGATGGAATAGAATAATGATATAGAATAGAATAATTATTTATTTGCAGGAATATGGTAATTACAGTTGATATTTATCATAACAGTGAGTACCTACAGCATAATTGTACCGACAATTCGGCGCGCAAATATTTATATGGTGTTAAATTTTAGTTAATACTTACTAAATTATGGTTAGGGTGACGGCACCAGTGTTGGACACTTTAAGCTGACAGGCACCAATAATGGACACTACTCTTAATTAAAAGATCATAAGGTTATAAATTTATCTTCTGTAAAATAAGAGTCAAGTGTCCGTCATTGGACCTTGTTCATTACTGGTTCGATAACCCTAGCTACCTTGAATACAAGTCGAGTGCAAATTTATTAAGACTAATATACAATATTGAAATTGTACAGAAATAAAGTAAGTAGGTTTTTTTTTAATGTTTTAATCAAATACCTATCACAATAATTGAATTACTTTAATATCTTATGAATCTAAAGGAGCTGGCTTCAAGGAAATCTTTTACAGAACAGAAACATTTTTCAATCGGACAAAACGCAACCTATTGCAAAAATGTTGTAAGGGTAAATCGCTTATTTCCCTAGGTATTGCAGTAAATATTAATGAGGCCATGTATTAAGCATTGCTTCGGTACAATTTTAGTTTAGGCCCTGGCATAGACAGGAGCATGTGTTGCTGATCTTTTGTGTTGTCTCTCAGTTTCAACAGTGACATATCGTCACTACTTTGAAAAAACCTCGTATCTTATATTTCGTCATGTATGATTTTAAACTTATTTCACTTCATGTTTAAGTTTAAAATGGTACATCACGAAAAATGAGATACGCCGTTTTTCAATATCGCTGCTATATCTCCTGGCTCAATAATGGCAACTCGTCGGTGAAACTGCAATGCAGCGTAACTAACAAATTGAATAAGTTGCAAAATACACCTTATAGTAAGTTAGTAAGGTACACTTTGCAATTTACTGATTTGGTTAGTTACGCGGTATTGCAGTTTTATCGACGAACTGTAATGCATTGCTACAAGCATGCCGGCTATTTACCAATGAAACCGAGCCTTTACACTGTTCACATCTATTTAAACGATGCGAAGACCTACCAAATAACGAACGAATACGTATAAGGTCAGGTCAAACCATATATTTTTAGGAGATATTGTGGGTTTGATGCGCTTGCCCTGTAGACGTATATACCGCCACTGACTGAATTACGTTTACAGGGCAAGTGCATCAGACCAACGATGTCTCCTAAAAAAAAATATGTTTTGTTGCACTTGCCCCACCTGACCTTACAATATTTTTTTTTCCAACTCACATACTAACACTTCTCTAAACGTTGTTTTAAAGCTATGTTGTATTTATATAATTTGACATAAGGGTATTTTTCAAATTAATTTTACCTACTTAGTTACATACATACATACACATGGTAACTTTTATATGTTATGTGAGTAACGAAAATTAGTCATACATTTATATGATTAATTATCGTTACTCATATAAAAGTTACCATTTCTTAATTTTACTCCTTAATTAGGTACAATTGAAAAATAACCCATAAAGGGCCTTGGGCACCCTTGGGTTCTACTTTGAAATCCGTAATTCAAACTTCGTCTATTTAACAAACAAACTCATAACGTTTATTTGACAAAAACACCGCAACACAACAAACATAATCATAAAATTTGACAAAAAAAAACAAAACGAATACAACATGGAGATATTGATTTGCATACTATGTATAAATTAGAGATGTTGCGCTGTAGTGTGAGGTCAAAAAGGACTCGGCTCTGCATGTGCTGCAGCTGGAGCCACAACGCTGGCTTTCAGCTGAATCCTGGTGTTTACCTACTGTGCTATCGATCCCTTTTGCTCTCGATTCGTAACTAATTAGCAAAAAAGTGACGGGGCGATTCGAAGTTCGAATAACGGATTTCAAAGTAGAGCCGCTTGTCGGCCCAGAATCAACAGTACCGAGGGAAATGTGGAATAGATCTTTGTATATGTATTTTATTTTCTATGTTGAGCACCAAGTTTAAATTCATTCATTGCATATATTTATTTGATAATGGGATTACACTGATATGGTGTATTTTCGCGGGTGTGTGTCTATTTCCGGTTTCAACAGAAGTAAAAGTTTAGAATAGCAACACCGCGAAATGAGGATAAATTACTCTTGATACTTGGTTATTATTTTAATTAATAAAATTTCGCTACCAGGTTATCTTTTCTATGTAGTTATTATTTCGTGAATATTCTAAATAATAAATTAATTTGTTAATTTGACTCCTGAGATAGGAATAAGCCAGTTATTATTTAAGAGGTGCAAAAAACAGCTCTATGTAAGGATGTTTGTAACCTTGACACTAAGTACCAATTTGACCATACGATATTAAGTACCAATTTCACCATAAGTTGTTAAATTTAATCAATTTTAATCGACTGTTAGTTCATACATTTTGACAACTGTTAACGCTCTAATCGTCTGTTTCGTGGTTAACATCGTATGGTGAAATTGGTACTAAATATGAAATAATAATTAAGTGCTAAGTGAAGTAAATGTTTAGTCTCAAAATTAACTCATGTTGATATTACTTTATTATTTTATTATACAGTTTACGTACAAAAAGTTAAAATATTGATTTTATCCGTAATGGAGGAATAGCCAATCATATGAATCCAAATGAATTTCTTATTGCAGTAAGATCAGTAATAAAGTTAGAAACCTCATCAATTCCTAGGTATGTCTAACATTAAAGCTTCGCTGGCGGGAAGTTATGCCCTGCTAACACAAATGGCAGTATCTCAGACAACACTCCTGAAGCAAATGCAATCTTTTTACCTGCAGGCTATCCTGCATGGCATCCTTGCTTGCATTTGTCTCAAATTTAATAGCCAAAGCTTATTCAATCCTATGATTGAATAAGCTTTGGCTATTAAATTTGAGACACTGCTTATTAGCAGAGAAGGCTGAGTAACAATAGGAGACGCCACACAGTCCTGATGCGCCGCCCGATGGGAATGCAACCGGAGCTCGGCGCAGGCACGACGGCGATGGGTCGCGACCCGTTGTGTTATACGAGTATTCGTTCAGTATGACGACACGCATCAGAATGGCGACGATGTATTAAAATAAAAATTGGATAAGGCCACGTTTTTCGAAACGACTTGGGCCATCAACTATATAAAAAAGATTGCTAGCATGAAGCCTTGATGTTGTTTAATCTTCGTCTTGTTTCCTAATTATAGAGGAATCCCGTCAGCGACCGTCGCCGTCCCGTCCCGCCTACTGTTTGCGGGCAGGTTAAATAAAAATGTATTCTGGGTATAAAAATCAGATCACGATGCAGTTACTAGGTCGTCAATTCCCTTTATTACTGTAGTACCATTGGATAGTACCATCAATGGAACTAGTGACACATTTATGCATCGTTAGTACCATTACAAACTATACTAATTAAATGTTCAGGGTTTGCTTGCTAAACAAATGGCCGGGTCAGACTCGTGGTCTCACCAGGTTGTCACACCAGTGTGATGACGAGGAATTTATTTTCCTCGTGGCCACACTGTTTGGTGTGACCAATAGTAAGTTACCAAAACTTGAGACTTGTGGTCATACTACTAGTGCGGGAAAACTTCTATAACAGAACACGTAGGTAGGTTTAAAGATTACGTTAGTTTTGCAGCAGGCCCGAAGGCTAAACCATCCAGAAATAGGAGCTCCGCGATAGCGGAACTCCGTCGACACCGTCTTACTTCAAATAAATAAGTGCCGACGCTACCGCGGAACTTCTGTTTCTAGGCGGTTTGGCCCTCCGGGCCTACCGCAAAACTAACATAACCTAACCTACCTCCATATTACGGCCTAATGTTAAGTGGAAAATTGTAATTAAAATTATCATTGCCGTTGAGTGCTTCACAACACAACACTCAATAAATATAATATTCAGTAAAGTGCGATCTTGTTTAAAGTGATGTGGCTACGAGGAAAATAAACTACTCGTCATCAGACATCAGACTGGTGTGACAAAACGGTGTGACCACGAGTCTGAAGGGCAAATGGCAATGGTACCTACTAGGGCATGTGTCACTAGTACCATCAATGGTACTAACGATGCATAAATGTTTCACTAGTACCATTGATGGTACTATCCAATGGTACTACAGTAATAAAGGGCGTCAATTAGGTACTATTTATATTAAGAATTTACCACAGGAGAAATTGGTCTTATAAACTTTATTTTATTTCAACTAAAAACTCAACATAACCCTTTAAATATTATTTTGTACTTTTGCAGTACTTTGTAGTTGTTTCCAGCGTTGTAGCAATGAAAACGGGTCACTTAGTACAGAATTTCCATAGAAAGTGACCCATTCTCATTGCTCCTGAATGTAATTGGTTGAAGTATAACATTATTTTAACATAATTCTAAGTATCTGGCTTATGGCGCGGCCGCATTATCGGGCGATGTATAGGGCAAAGTTGGCAAAAAGTTAGTTTCACGTGCTGAAGTCTTTAACTACCAACCATCACATTAATCGCACAGTTATGGGGTATACAATGTAAAATGGAACATGTTGTCAATTTCATTCCTAAGAGCGCTTAACCTTTTCGCCGCCATTGACTTAATACAAAAGTCGTCCTCACACGCCAATGACAGCTGCAAGCAAACCACAGCTATGACAGCAAAAAAAAAAAGTGACGTAAGGTTGAAATCAACCTTACGTCATTGTTGCTAACCTATAATGAGCGTAACGATGGTAATTAAATTGGCAACATGATCCAATTGTTACATTCATCTGGGCCTCTATTCTACTGCGTTAAAAAGATATTGCGATGACGTGTTTTAGTATTGTTTATAACTCGGCCGCCATTACTGCCAAGTTATTAAAACGGTGACAATACGGAAACACGTCAGACGATATCGTTTTTACCGTATAGAAAATCTCAGCCCGTGTAGCTAAAACAGCAGGTTCCGAAAGTAATGGCCTGGTATGCTGGTGTGGCGACCTAGCGACATCTAGCGACCACTTGCAACAACCAAATCGACATGCCGCCAGCGTCAAACAGCGCAACTAAATCTGACAGTGCGCTAAATCGCGCTAACGTAGTTTCTTCAGTCGGTTGACGTATAAATGCCACTTCCAACTTCATCCAAATGGACATAGGTCTCTCGGCACAACACCCGCCTGGAGGCAGATCTCTCCTATTCTGCCGTCATACCAAAGAAGGCGGCTAACTGAAATTTAGTAGTCGAAGCATTATATACTCTACGGCAACCACATTAGATTTAAAATGCTTATACTATTACTATGTAGTTAGCTGCCTTCTTTGGTATCACGGCAGTATTGTCCTCTCTTCCTACACTGGAGAGTAAAAAGTAGGTACTAGGTTCCAGTCTCGTCATTACATATACAAAAATTGGGCAATGATCAACGGTTTAGTAGCGAGATGCCTACTATCACACTAAATTGACTCAATGCTTCAGGATACCAAAAGTTAAGAATGTTGGGTAAAAATTGTATAATGTTGCCAATATAACTAAAAAAAAAAAACTAATTTTTCTGACCAAATTTAATATACAAGTAATAAAACCATAGGTTCACATTTTACACTTTATTTAACTTCGTTCTCATAATAACAATATCCACGTAAGCCCGCGCGCGCGGGAGTTTCACAGAACAGCTAGTCTACCCGCAACATATAAAACACCGACAGTGACAGCGAATCATACGAGATAATAGAATAGAATATTTAACGCATTCGTTGCCGTCCCTTAGGCCATCGGACATATGGTTAACATCGCGTTAAATAAGGGTAAGTATATCCACCAGCGCTGTGCGAGGTAGCGGTTCTGGGGTGCGAGGTAAAAAATCCACCAATGGGAGAGCTGCGCTGAGCGAGGGTACGAAAATAAAGTATTCCTATTCGTGATTTTTTTCTACGCACATTGCTCCGCTACCTCGCACAGCTCTGGTGGAGTCGCCCTTAATGTGGATAAGGCATCTGTTTCTCTTGCAACGTACTTGCCAGAAAGCAACGGATGTTTTATCCACAGAGGTATTATCAAACCGCGATTAGAATAGTCTTGGCGGTGACAGTTTTGTCATATAAATACGTCAAAGTTCATATGAACTGACAGCTATTCCAAGTGTAAACTCATCGCGGTTTAGTAATAAACTTGGTCATATCATTATGGTCGTGTTTATCGATCTGGATAAACGTGGAGAAAACATCTGTCACTTTCAAAACTGTATGTGGGTGCGAGTGACAGACTATGTCTACTGCCATAAAGTCGACCCGAAAGTAAGGGCAGGTCTCTCCCCAGGTGCGGCTCTGTTGTTTTATACTATCTAAGCTCGAGTGCTGTATAAATCGCATATACATAATATACGCGTTCATGTCACGGGAAACGTTTATATGCCTTGCCAGCAGGGAATGCGTTAACATATATATGTAGCTATAGTGCAACGGTCACGTGACTGCTTGATAGGTTTACATGACGATCGTGATGTTGTATAGGGACCGTGTTATGATAGTCTTTTTCGCGGTGGATAAATCATCCGTCACTCTTGTACTTGCATACAGGTTAGAAAGTGACAATGTTTTATCCACCGCAATAAAGGCGACTATAGTACATTATGTCATATTCGTGGTTCCCATCTTGCCAGAGTCGTGTTGTGGCCCGCTTCAAATGCGACAACATTCGTCACAAACACATTAACTGCCGCCCTCTTAGTACATTCGTGTAGAGGACCGTCGACGGCGGTTTTTATTTGGTCCGTCCACCTCATCGGCGATCTTCCACGTGGTCTTTCACGTGGATACATTGTATAGGAAACGTTATACTTGTGTCTCACTCCTACGTATAACTGCGTCCTTGCGTTTGTGTACTCTCGTCGAGTATGTTGGAGGCGATTTAAAAAGGTAATCTATGAAAATGGTCAAAAATATAAATTATTAAACTACGGCTAGTTTATTTCGGTATACCTAAGCCACTCCACCCCGGAAGGGTGAAACAACAGAATTGGGATATTTTTTTAAAGATTTACTCCCTTGACTGACTTGACTATATAACTCCGATCTAGGATAAATACAAAATTAAACTTCTCTCTATGATTGTCGTAAGGAAAGAAAATTTTATTTAATCCGAAACTTCGGATATTCATTCCATATTTAAACATTCCTTATTGGGTACACCTACTAAATCTAGAAAAAGCGAATATAACTTCGAACTTCATTATTTTTAGTATACAGACCGACTTTATAATACCCGCAGGGTTGCGTGACCAGGATATGCGCGCAAATAAATGCAATTATATTTGTTTGTGTATTAGCAACCCTGCGTTTTTACAAATGCAATTCGTCTGCATGTTAATTCTCCCCAATCAAGAATTTCAGATTGTCTTTTATATTTTTTAAAGTCATATCATAGACCGTTGCACTATTAGGTGATTAAAATACAATAACAAGTGTAAAGGTTAACGAATGAATAAGAACTATTACTTATCAATTAAATTCACATTGGTATGACTACGATAATCTGGATAGAGAATATATATTGGTTAGACTCTATGGATAGATAATAAATCAACAGTAATGGAATGGTTTACATTACGACATTAAACATTTGAAGGAAGTTTAACAGGTGATCAAGATAAAGCTGTTACTATACATCGCTAAAGATTTCATTACAATCATTATAATAAGGTATAAAATGACTATTTTGATAATTTCCACTCTGCGAGTTTTATGATGCCGTTTTGTAACTTTTTGATTATATTTTGATTATATTTTGCTTTTGAATAAAATTGGTTCTTACCTAGAACTCTATAGGTACAATACAACATATCATGATTATCATATGGTTTTAACTAACACAGACGTCATCTTGAAACACAGAATGGAAATATATTCGGAATTATATACCTAAACAGATCGACTTTGATACCAGCACATTGTTTTTTTTGAGAACCGAGGAAATAAAACAAGCTTTTAGGCGTACGTACGTAGGTAGTTTTAATTTAGTTCACTTCATGAGTCTTTACAGATTCGGTAAATGCAGGTGAACATGAGTGACGCGTAAGAGTGAGACAACATACTGTTCTCAATCTAAAGTCCGCGTTACGCGATAATTGATACCGCCGAATATGTGGAAGATCCATCACTGGTACTAAGTCGATCTGCTCATCTATGCTATTCCTAGCCTATATGCGTTTGACATTCATTCATAATAATACAAAATTCTTATGTATAATAGAAAAAACAACTATGACACACTAATACCAGAGTGAAGTGTAGAAGTTAGCCGTGTGTATCTCTATGAGCTCGGAATGTACAGTATACTAGTCAAACTGCTTAAAAATGATCAAAAACGTCATACTTAACGCGTTAGACAACATGGTCATACTTCCTTTTTTACAATTTTGCTAAAGCCAATACAGTAAACAACTTGAATTTTTGAGCAACCATAAAAAAAATTGAATGTCAAGTCACGGTAAGAAATTGCTTTTCAGTATCAGTGGCTAAAATCGCTCAAGAGTTAAAGTTGCTGACTGTTAAAAAGTTACTATGTCAATAACAGCTAAATTATGTCAATACATATGCCCCAATTGCGACGGATAATCTTTCACTGTGCGCATAAACCTGTCATGTTTATCATTTTATTTATCCCTGTAAGGCCCCCGCCAATTTTTATTGATTGTATTTTGAGCCCCGTACTAGTTTAACAACGTAATTTTAATACGCTCATCATGACTTTTAACAGATGTTGGACATAGGGCCGTAAGAGTTTGCGATGTGCAAAGCGTCTAAAAGAAGCTACTTTCAGTTATAATTACGATATGGGCAACGCGCCTCGATAGAAGACGTCTACAGCGCAGCGTTCATTCAGCTAATTACTTACCTACTCTAAATTGTCGGTTGTTTTTTGAGAGTGCAGTAGAAAAACGAGCATAACCTTTTAATTTTATATACAAAATCAACACTATTTACTTTTTGCAAGATCACTATAATACACAAAAACTAATAACCAGTTACGTTCCCTTAAAACTTTTGGAAACCTTTGGTACCTAAAGGTTTAATACTAACTACTACTGCAAAAAATAATCTTATAAATCTAAATCTATTGTTTTAAAGGTATACATCTATTAATTTTAAAATAATAGTAGGTAAGTAAATGGATCACATACACGGAGTTTTAATACACCTCAACATCTTGACAATCTTGAAATAACTAAACCGTGCAAAGAAATTTCAAGTAGTGCTGTTACTCTGTAATAATAATTTCACAACTTTGTAAGCTAGCCCTCACTTTGATTGTTATGCCAGGTCCACACTCTCGCCGAAGTTTGGCGAGGCCTCGCCCAACTTCGTAGAGTTAGGAAGTTTGGCGAGGCCTCGCCCAACTTCGTAGAGTTAGGAGCTAGCATATCGTTATTGCAAGAAAGATAAATAATGTCTAGGGCTACTTGGGCCAAGTTTGTTATGGAGCCACATATTGCCAATATTAAAAAGCCTCTACACGTGCCCCCCTACTTATTTTTATGCATCTACATTTCCGCAGGCGTCGTGCAAAGACGGAGGCGCGTTGTCGTTTCTTAGAGGAAATAAAACATGTTATTAAAAGATTTTGAACTTCGTGCGTGTGGCCCATATACGGGTTGCTACGGTATATTATAATGGTCCTCTACAATTTATTTGGTTTCCTAGAATAACTGGCTCAATGCTCAGTTGAATTATTAATTAAGTAGATACTTCACTTGAACCATCACAGTCATCAGTTTCCACTTACCATCAGGTGGCCTGTGTGCTCGTTTGCCTTCTCATTGCCATAAAAAAAAAAAAAAAAAAAAAAACCATGCCCGTTACATTCCACAGTAAACTTGTCTCCGTATTTCCTTTAATACTTGTAATTTCGGTCAATTCTACCCCTTTAACTATAGACCGACTGATATTTATTAATTTATAATACAAAGTCTAATTATCTGATCCTCCTCGCTCAAAAATTAAAGACCATTTTAAAATGGTACTTGTTACTATGTATGTTTTGCACGCAAATGTCTCATTTAAAGGAACACAACGTTCTACGTTCACGTAAAAACTTACGCAGTAATAATTGATTTTCACATCAAATTGACATTATTAATTGATGCATAGAAATTTTATGCTGTCTCGTAGGCAGCTTCTATGCGACATTGTGTACCAACGGCGAAATTAAAATTGTGATTACACCGAGATTCTTAAATTTCAGTCTACTAATTTCTAAACAGTATTGAAAGTCAGTACTTAATTACAAGTAACTGGTTAAGAGACTAAAAATACATAAATATTTATCTGGGAATTGGGTAAATTTAGCCTTAAACTACTAAACCACATTATTAAAAGGATGGTCAGTGTCAAAATTTCATTATTTTGCCGCTAGTACGTGGAAAGGAGATCTGAAACCGTGCGAGTTGTTACATCGCTTTAATCAAACAGTTCATAGTATTCGAACAGAGAGGTATACGAATTACTGATTCTAACAAATAATTGTTCCTTTTGGCCTGTTTTTAAGGCTAATGACATTGATTCGAAAATACAAAAAAAATACACCTGGATTCAGTCTCGATTAAGTAATATCGAGTCTCAAAAAAAAAAAACATATTCAAAGTAAGTATATACACCGGGAAAATTGCAGTTTTTTTTTCAAAAAACCACACCCAATTTGTAACATAAAATATTTACAATTAGTAACAACATTTATAAATAACTTATATAAAATAATCACAAGCGCTACTGGACAAACTAATCTTAAACGTGTGTTTTTAACAACGGTTGCAAGTTCCTACGACTAAAACTAAAGTGTACGCATAAGTTAAAAAGCGTTGGTATAGCGAAACTAAGTATTAATTAACATTATTTAAAAAAAGTTGCTATGACAGTGCTCCAAATACATCGTGTTTAATTTAAACATCGTGAGAAACAGCGATTTTAATCAAGTAAAACACATTCGTTTAAACACATTATTGTCAAATCCATTGATAAAGTCTACGTAACGTTAAGAATATTACAATATTTATTTATAGACAACAAGTTACAATTACGTTTAAAAGCTCAACAGCAAGAGCGTGAGTTAAGTCTGGCCAATGAGTCGTGGCAAGTATCCATATTTATATTTTTCACATGGCAACAATTATACTTATCGATCAAGCTGTCACATTATGACTGTTATAAGTACCTTATCAGCCGCTATGCATCTCGTGTTGTGTTACCAGCTTTAGCGCTATTATAAATTTGCCGCCTTTTTTACTGCCACGATTCATTTTCCATACTGTCTCCATTTTGCATACATGTAAAACACCTTTTAGAAACACTCATCCAGTCTTACATCTTTAATGTTGAATTCAAGTATAACCATTATTATATGTTGTAAAATATTTTTTTACGTTCTTTCGTGATCAGAAAAGGTTTGAATTAATGTCACATTTGATTTGGTTAAATAAAAGATTAGCAAGATTGAAAACTGTTTAAGCAGCTGCGTAAGTTGCTTGATCTAATTTGACTGTAATCTTTTCTACCAAGTAATTTGTATAGATAGTATTTACATAATATTAAAATGTGTACGAGTAGTAAAACTTTTTAGTCGGCCATTATAAAAAAAAGTCTAGTGCCTACATTACACTAACAAAATACTCGTGGAACACATGGAAAGGAAGATCAGTGGAGACCATTGAGGTATTTATTTGAGAGAAGTACTTAGGTATTAAGCTAAATTAAAAAAATATGTATTAGTAAAAATCACAGGTTCTCCTGGTAGGAGCTCCTGCTCTACTCCACTTTGTTTAGGTCGTCTTGCTTCTATATCGTTATCACGGTAACTCATCACTTCATCGAATGTATCATTTCATCGAACGCTATTTCCTACTTAAACAATAATGTTTTCAGGGTATCTTAAACATTAATTACATAGGTTAGGTTTGGTTAGATGTTTAAGATACCCTGAAAACATTATGGTTTCAGTAGAAAATAGCGTTCGATTAATTGAAATTCGATGTAATGATACATTCGATGAAATGATAGACACCCTGTTATCACACCATGTTGATGCTACATGTCTGTCAATATGTTTGTAGCTAGCGTCAGCCGTGTGGTTACGAGCAAGATGGGCTAATTCAAAGTGATCTAAAGGCCCTGTCGTCTGAGACATTGGTCGTCTATCTGAAGTGTATAATTAGTGAAATGGCTCAAAAAGTGTTGGAATTAGAAACACGTAGTTTTTAACAGGTTAGATTTGCTACCATGTAAAATGTTTTCGACCGTGAAAAAATACACGTTTTTGGTTACAACTTGTTTTAATCCTACATTAACACAACCCCACAACGCTTCAGTGGTTTGGTAAATCGATTACTTTTACTCAATGGCAATTTGTAAGTCAAATTATTAGATAGAGCGCAATTGTCTGCCGAAATTGAGTGGCGGAAGTCAGGGGATCAGGGTAAGACGGAAGACTTAGGTTAGAAGGAGCTAAACCGCAAAAAAAATAATTACGCCAGTTTTTACCAATAACTATTCATATCCTAATAAACGGGTCAAAACTTAGTGTATTGCGTTTAACATGGTTTTTTTTACATTTTCTCATTAATCGTATCAATGAAACTCAACTCTCATTTTCATGCATGTTCTCTATTGTGATGCTAAAACCAGTATCGGATTGAGGTAACGCGGTGCCCTTGAGGCCCTTGGTTTGTTTTAGCCTCGTTTTAGCATATCTTTTAACTTTAGGGTGCTAATATGAACAGAATTGTTAGAAGTACCCTTCAGGAAGACGTTGGTGTACCCCCTAATGTGCAGGGCCTGTGGCATTTGCTACTCTCGCTCCGTGGTTAATTTAGCGTCCGTTAAACGTTGGTAAAAACGGGTATAAGTGTTTAAGTCGGTTATAATACAATGGTGGTAGCGAAGAGAAGTATAGGGTATTCAATCCTCTTATCTTATCCTATATATATATAAAAATGAATCCCTATTTCCCTTGGTCACGGCATCACGCATGAACGGATGGACCGATAACGCTAAATTTTTTTTGTTGTGTTCGTTATCGTCAGAAGAAGGTTATTATGAAAGAAAAGACATGTAAAATCTACCGGCAAAGTCAAAAATTTGCAGCGGGGCGAAGCCGCTGGCAGTTAGCTAGTTTAATATAGGTATATTATATGTATAGATTAAACTAGCTTTTTGTGCCCGGCATCGCCCGGGTAATTTTTCCTTTCAAATATTGTCCTGAGAATCACGAACACAAAAAAAAACAGCCAAATCTGCCGAGACATTCTCATAATGGTCCGCCATACAGCGGCAAATGATTCTTATATATATATATTATATAGATAGAAGATAGATACATAAAACGTGTGGCGCGAATTTGCGGATTGAAAACACTAAAAGAAGAAATGGTTTCAGAATTGGTTAATTACAATAAACTTACATTATAATAGTTTTACAGTCTAAATAATTTTGTACAAATAATGATAGACTAATTTTGATGTTCGATAATTCGTCAAATTTCGATGCCTTTGTTTTATGGAAAGTATAAATTCGTTTTGTAGTTTTAAAATAACACCATCTTTTTTTATTGGAAAAATTAATTTTCTTTACTTAGGCAGGTTGTAATTCAAAACAGTTCAATATCTGGGCCATTTTTTATTTTGTTGTACCATTTCCGAAAAATTGTGTTCAATATATTTTGCAAGAGTTGAACAAAATAACACTACTTTTGAGTTAATCAGACACTACAATACGTAAAATCTACATGATTAAATAACATTTTACTAAGATAAAAGAAAAAAATGGAATTTAGTCGGAGTTTCTGGGGTTGGGTGATCCACTGAGTTACGAAATAATAAACGCATAAAGATCATATAAAAAGCCATATATTTATGAAATCTCTTATTACCACGATAAATCGTATCAAAATAGTCATTATTCAAAAACAAGCATTTGACAAACATAAACAAATCTTCTCAAAATATCTATCACATATCCACTGAGTGACGTTATATTCAAAAGAGGCACTTCGTTTTTATTTTTTCTTTGATAATTGTCTGAAATGTCAAATAGAAACTTTTACACAAGGTATACATAATATAAAAGGAAATATTAAACAACTATAAAAGTTGAATAAAGTAAACAATAATCTTCAAAAACCTTATATTATGTCTAGGATTACCTAAGACAATTTCTCAGTGGAACGTAACAAAAAAGTAAGGACGCGTCTTCATGGTTCCTAATTTGGCTAAGCCAAACGAAACAAAAGCTCTTTGTAACTTTTCTATTTTTTCCGTTGCGGCGTTGTAGTTTTTTAGTAACCTTCTATTATTACGGTTCTTTCTTTTCGATTTTTTCTTCAAATCTTTTTTCCCCTGAATTTCAACATTTTGTTTCCTATCTTTCTGCTTTCTTTTCTGAGATCTCCATTGCTTTCGACGTTTTTCTTGTTCACCTAAGGTGAGGTCTTGGATTTTTTTACTTTTTGACTTGACGTAATCAGCATGTTTTTTTTTACCCTTTCTAATCTATCAGGATCGTTTATCAATTTTTCTCGAAACCTTTTCATACGTTCTGCCGGTGTTAATGCCATTTCTCAGATGAATCTAAAACAAATTAAAAAAATACATACACGGTGAAATTTAATTAGTGATCGAGAATTACATTATCTGGATCTATTAGTGATTACGTTCAATTTTTTATATGGGGCCACAATCGAATTCACAAAAAAAAACAATTTCGAATATTAATTAATGTACCATTTGATTGTACTTATAACGCGGCTTTACCGTTACACTGAGTTACATTTCATTCCGCTGAGAAACGATATTTCTCAACTGAACTGAACGTAACGGTTGTGACTTCAAGTAAAAAATGTAAGTTGTATTTCAAAAAAAACCTAGTTTCCGTCGCATTTTTTTATATTTAGGTACTACATAAACTTATAAGTAGTATAATCAACTAAATTCCGTATTAAACATGTAACTTACCTTCAAAATTTCAGTCACTAAATGGAGCACGATAACTTCCACCTTAAACGCAAGTTTGGACAAGTCCACTTTTCGCGAGTCTTGCCGCGTAACTAAACAAACTACCAATATGGCGGACACGGCACAGCATTGACAGTGTTGTAAACAAAAAAAAAACCTACCACTTTGGTAGTAAAATAAATAAATATTAATGCAAATTCGTCGTCACTCAGTAGGAATTTCCGCCGAGTAACATATATGGTTTAATATTGTAACACATTTTTAAACAACTTATTACCATTTATTGAAGATAATGTATTATTAAAAGTATAAACGAATATAAGCGTTTAACACATACGTCATGTAAGTTCATACCCTGGTACAAAAAAAATGTTTAATTACGTTTTAAAGTTGGTCACTATATGGTAGGACAGTAAAAACAGCAATTAAATTCATTTTTAAAATGTATTTTTGTTAAAGAAATCTATTTATTTTTACTGGAATCCTATAAATTCTAAAAGCAAATATATCTAATTATGCATACTTATCACACTTTTGTACCAAACTGTTCAAGAAGTAATCTTAATTTATAAGGAAATAGGTAGGACATGCCTAAAACGACACAGTACAACAAAATAAAAAATGGCCCATCTAGTCAATCAGTAATCATTTTTTTAACGCCATTAAAAATTCAAAACTATTTTAAAACTTTAACGGATATCGTGTTTGGTTATTATTTATTAAGGTATGTTTATAACTGGAACCTTTTGGTTTATTGAATTCTATTGTAGTGGCAATTGTAAATTAAGTCTAGCTTAAATATTTACAACATATTCATATCATAAGCTTCGCTAGTCATGTACTAAGTCAATCCAGTGCAAGCTGTATTAAAATGTCGCTAGCATTTTCTATGTAGGTATGAGTAACCTTTAAAAATCTTAGGCCTTTGTTACTTTCCATTAAAGATATGTTTACAAGCGAAATGACAGTGAGTGTTGCAATATGTAAAAAAAGAAAGTCGTGCCATAGTGCAATATTCGTTGATTAGATGCACAGACTATGGTTTCGAACATTTTGAGCACCTCAATATTGTGAAATAAACATAATCCTCAAGAACTATCTACTTACACCAATCGAATACGACTTACGTGATAAAGTCCCGATTGAGAACTAAAACTAAGCATAACTTAAGACCAGTGCGTGCTTAAACTTTGGAATTTATAAAACATTAACAGACCTTATTGCACAATTGATCATCTTGTACACTATTACATTTAACTACCTACCACACACGCTTGACACCCCTTTTTTATCATTTTAAGGTAGATTTACAATGTACGTATGTTGATATTCTGCCTTAACCAATTTCAAAACAGCAAGCAAGCTTTTTACATTGCAAATCCACCTTAAGTGAGATGAAAGTAGTTAACTCAACGACATATAGTAGCATGTCGGATCATTACCGATTGGAATATTTATAGCCCTGACATATAGTTAAGCAACAAGTCAGGCCACGAACATAACAATCTGCATTTACTATCTACGAATCCTACATCCTGATATTATAATATATATCTAATAGGTATAGTTACATGTACCTATTGTAAAGAGTATCATATACAGATAGCGAGAACAACATCGATGTTTTATTCATCATAAGACAATGGCATTACATAGTAGAAAACTTATTGTATTTGTCTATTTATGT